>CM057142.1:39520869-40109207 GCA_029964075.1 Patiria pectinifera
TTTAGGATGGTACAATATCATTTCAAAATGGGATATCCGTATTTTCTTTGGAAAACGAATATTTTGTACGTTAATTATCAATCGTCGGATTCATTTAATATTGATGACTCTGTTTCAATACCGATTTATTCAAGCGCGAATAGAATACACTTTGAGAGTCCCGTAACCCGTGTATGCAATTGGAACGGGACATTTCGGACATTTAGGATGGTACAAAATCATTTCAAAATGGGATATCCGTATTTTCTTTGGAAAACGAATGTTGTGTACGTTAATTATCAATCGTCTGATTAATTTAATATTCATGACTCTGTTTCTATACTGATTTATTCGGGGCGCAAATAGAAAACACTTTGGATGTCCCTTAACCCGTGTATGTAATTGGAACGGGACATTTCGGACATTTAGGATGGTACAAATCATTTCAAAATGGGATATCCGTATTTTCTTTGGAAAACGGCTCTTTTGTTTCGTAATTATCAATCGTTGGATTAATTTAATTGGGATGACTCTGTTTCAATACTGATTTATTCGGGACGCGAATACAATACACTTGGGATGTCCCTTAACCCGTGTATGCAATTGGAACCGGCCATTCTGGACATTTAGGATGGTACAAAATCATTTCAAAATGGGACATCCGTATTTTCTTTGGAAAACCGGTCTTTTGTATCGTAATTATTAATTGTCGGATTAATTTACTTGGGCTGACTCTGTTTCAATACTGATTTATTCGGGGCGCGAATAGAATACATTTTGGATGTCCCTTAACCCGTGTATGGGACATTTCGGACATTTAGGATGGTACAAAATCATTTCAAAATGGGATATCCGTATTTTCTTTGGAAAACGGCTGTTTTGTACGTTAATTATCAATCGTTGGATTAATTCAATCGGCCTGACTCTGCTTCAATACCGATTTATTCCGGGTGCGAATAGAATACACTTTGGATGTCCCTGAACCCGTGTAAGCAACTGGAACGGGAAATTTCCGGCATTTAGGAGGGCACAAAATCATTTTACAATTATTATGATACCTGTGTACGTACGTGTCATAAAAGTATCGTAGAGGGCGCTAAACAACCATGTATTTTGGGAAAAGATGATCACGGCCAGGCCTTATGAGTATTAATTTCTATGAAAAATATGGAAAGTTTTGCAAAAACAGGAAAGAAAGATATGAAATCAGGCAACCCCCCCCCCCGGGACTCATGCCTGGGACCCGGTCCTTCCCGCAACGCAACACTACTCAAGGAGTAGTCTGGCGGATATAGCGCCCTCTCATCGGCTATAAGGCAGAACCTATAATTCAGTAACGTTAAAATGTATAACATTAACATTCCCAATTCTGAAAATCAATTGCCACAGTCTTCATTACGATTTACTTTAGAGTCGAATAAACAACAGTTTCAGTTATTTAAGGTAATCCACCGTGATAAGAAGTTGAACTTCCTTTATAATTCGTTTTCTCCTATAAATGTGAATTTGCAATGACTTTTTAGGGCCACCGTAGTGGCAATCCTCACGGCGGTGCGCCGCCGTAAAAATAGTGCCTAGCCGAAAATCCGGCCAGCCGAAGATCCGGCCCGATTTTCGTGCCAAGATCAGCCTGGTCTGGTTTACCACAATAATCTAGTATTAACATTCTATATCCTAACTTCTAGTTCAACTGTTTTCAACAACCAAGTACCATTATTCAACATTGATAGATGGCTACAGATAATGTTGAATTTTATGAACGCATGCATAAACTACAGGCAATCCAACAACAGAGGTTTGTTGTTACTTTTTATTAGTTACTCATAAATTTGGAGTAGGCCTTAGCCCTGGTGGACCTGGTGGACTCCCTTTCCTCCCTACGTTACGGAGGGATAGGCAATGAAGACTTCGTCCAACCTGGGCTAGAGTAGGCCTCTGTTTATAGCTCCATGGCCTGCCGAGGTCCGTGGACATGGTAGTGATGGTGGATAAAATTTAGTTTAAACTAGTATTAGGCCTACTAGTACTACTACTAATAGTGGTCAGGCAAAGCTTAGGACTTCTTTATTATACAGCTCTATCATGGACTTGACAGGTGCTAGGTGTGCCTTTCCTAGCATAGCCCCACTAGTGTGGCTCGAATATTGCTGCAGGGTACAGCGCAGCAATATCCGAGCCACACTAGTATCAATCATTTTTGGATCTTTGACTTCGTAACAATATTTGGTTGGATCCCTTGAGCTTGATCAAAATGTTGAAAGACCATGGAGGAAGGTTCTCCTACTAAGTACTATGTGCCTACTTAGTCCTGGAACGAACTATGATGCTCCGCTTCTAGTTTGAGTACCTCCAGCTGACATGTTCCATATTCATTCACGGAGCATGTCAGCTGTAGCCCCACTAGTGTGGCCGCGGTATGCTGCGCTCAGCGCAGCATACCGCGGCCACACTAGTGGGGCTAGTCAGCTGGAGTTACTCTTAGCTACTCCGCTACTATGCGGGGCATCATAGTTCTAGGAGTAGGACATGTAGGAGAAAGGAGCATAGACGAATTACCTATCCTCGACCCTCCATAATCTGTGCAGGTAAATGCTTGCAACATGCGCACATTGAACTTGAAGATGAGTGCATAAAAATAGGATCGCGTAGCTTTAGGGCGTCTAGTGTAGACCCACTAACTGGGGCGCTATAACTCCTTTTTTGAGTTCTAGCGCCCCAGTTAGTGGGTCTAGGTCTTGTGATATGTCTAGAATTGTAGAAAGTAAAATTCCACTTTCTCAAACAGAAATTTCCCCAAAAAATCTTCCCTGGTTGATCCATCTTTAAAATTTGTGAAAAATGTGGTTTTTTTAGGACCTACATGTAGGCTCAGACCGACAATTTTTTGGGGGAGAAACTTTGTACTCGCCAGCGTCTATTTTTGTGACATCGCGCACGTTGGGCACACACTTGATGTGACGATCGGCTACAAAACTGGTAACCTGTCAGTGTGCATGCAAACCAAGCCATTTTACATTTACCAGTGTAGGCCTAGGTGGTAAACGTAAAATGGCTTTGCTGTGTGGACATTTATAATCTACTTTTAAATGCTCTTTCCAATTAATATTTTGTTAAAAACATGCAGGATCGCTTTTATCGAATTGGGTGCATTCCAGGCTGTAATGTCCCTTTAAAGTTTGACTCAAACGTTGGGCAGAAAAATTTCGAATGTTTTTTTTTTCTTTCTCTCTTTCAGAGAAAAACAGAGAATGAGTCTTGAGCAAGAATTCAACACGTACCTCAAGTCAGACAAGAGATTGTGAGTAAATCAAATAACCTGACTGTTGATATTTCTCATTCCATTCAGCAAGCTGTGCACATCCTCCAACGGAACCGAGAAAGCTGCTGTGATGAGTGATTTTATTAGAACATGTCCAACTTTTAGCAAATATTGACCGTTTAAAAGACTGGTGGCATGACTATGGAGAGAATGTAGAAATAGAGACTAGGTACCAGATCGTCGTGTCAGTGCAACAAGGTCGTATCTCCTAAAATGGCATAAATGCAAAACGCGAGTTTTAGAATGTCAAAAGGTCGTATCTTGCTTAAAATAACCCGGATGTACACGCAAAGTTAATGGACGTGGAGATACGATCTTGTTGCACGGAGCATATTCGTGCGAGATACGACTTGTTGCAGAATCAACTTTGTTGCAGACCTTGTTGCGCTGACACGACGAGATGTTTCTTTTGACACACTTGATCGATGCAGTACTGAAGGGTGTTGGACTGGTTGTTTCATGTGCCATTACTAGCTGACCGGCTGCAGAAAGCCAGTGCTTGTGGCTTATGCAGGCATGCAACTTTTCCTCGGATCAGCTGATTTCCTCTTTTTTTTATTCCCATTTCAGCCATTAAAAATAGAAAAACACTGTACAAAGCCTTCTGAATTTTGGAATTTCCTCTTTTTTTTGTGAATGTACAGTTGCATGCCTGTTATGGTTTGCAGCTGTGCTGCAAAATACCTTGCATTTTTATCCCACTTGTACTAACTGACTGGCTGCCAGCTTGTGGCTTATGGCTTATAATGGCTTGCAGATTATACCACAGAAAAATACCTTGCATTTTTACCCCATTGTTAACTAGCTGACTGGCTGCCCAAAGCCACTGCTTGTGGCTTGCGGCTTGCGGCTTTTGGCTTGCAGCTTACCGCAGCAAAACGTGTTGCATTTTAATCCCGTTTTTATACCTTGTGTTTGCGTGGTGTTGACAAAACAACTCATTTTGCATTGAAAATGTAAAGCAGCTAGTCAATAAAAAGCAGTATGCTATTACTAAATGTCTTTAGTTTTTTAACCATTTACCGAATAAAATGCCTCATTGTGATCTGTGATAATACATGATAACAAAAAAACTAATGAAAATCTGAATCATTCCAACCAACCTTTCCAAACAGAAACAAAGTGCGTGCCAGCAAACTGCAGAGTTACTGGACCAAAATCTGTGAGGATGAACGTCGAAGCCGTGCTCGCAACGAACAGCTCTTGCGGGAATATGACCGCGTGGAGGCTCACGTGGCTGCTCTGTCTGCTAGAACTGATAGGCTGAGATTGCTGAAGGTATGTCATTTTGCATAGCTCTATATACTCTGATTTGTAAAACAAAATTAGGGAGCAATTTAACCCAAACTCCCTACATTTGCCCTAGGCCTTTTTGATAGGATGCAGCCTCAATCCTGCAAAATCCTCCAATTGGCCTCATGGAAAATAGCATATAGCCTCAATCCTGCAAATTCCTCCATTATTTCTTGAGTATGGTCCGTGGAGGGGTGACCACCGCCTGAATCTTGCAAATCCTGCGGCAGTGAATGTCAATATATTGAGGCTTGGCCAGTGACATCCTGGAGCAGTACCGAGGATTTCAAGCATAATCCAAACCTATATTTTTGCATGGCTGAGCAAAAGCAACACATGGTCCAGCCTAAGACCTTGACAAAGTGCATCCTACGAAATCAGTAACGCACTTTTGCCATGTAACCTCAATCCTCCAAATTCCTCCACTTTGGCAAAGAGGATTTTGGTGGATTCAGGGCGGTTAGGTTTTACAATTCTAGGATCACTCTGCAAGAAACATTGCCCATGATAATTTTTATTTATATATATATTTGTTTTTTTGGTTTTTTTTTAAATCACTATGGTTAAAAGTATTATGATTTTATAAGGCCTTTTCACACAAGAGCCTCTCAACCTGGGTTGAACTCAACCCTGGGGGGAACCAGTGCCGCCCCGGGTTAAGTTTTTATATTTTTCAACCCAGCGTTCAACCCCTTATCATTTCACAGTAGTTTTGTGCAAACCAAGCTTCTTTCGCTCGGTTACTACTATTTTGAACCCTGGCGAGACTTTCAACCTGGGTTGAAAATCTCCACCCTGGTCTGGAGCAGGGTTGAGTTCAAGGTGGGGCGAAATCAATCTCAGGATTGATGCAGGGCATGGCGCAGGGCTTAACATTTTCAAGTGTGAAATGCAGCATGTTTTCAACCCTGCGTCAAGCCCGTGTCATCCCCAAGATCTAGTGTGAAAAGGCCTATAGAAACCCAACTTACTAAATAGCCTAAAATTGATACATACGCATATACTGCTCTTGTAGGCCTTTTTCCCGCAACCAAAATGTAGGGTCTCAGATCCAGTTAGCTCATTGTTTTGTGTTGTAAGGATCAGTATGAGAAGCAGATGGAGATGATGTTCCCAGAGTGGCAGGAGCAAGTGGAGCTCAGGCGGCGACAGCAACTGCTGCAGCAACAGAAGGAGCAACAGCAACTTGCCCAGCAACTTCAGCAGCTGCAGCAAGCGCAAGGCCGGCCACAGCAGCAGCAGCAGCACTATCAGCCCCCAAATCAGCTGCCCGCACATCAACAACGGCAAGCACGATCCATACCACAACAGCAACTGGGTCACATGACGTTTTCTGGGTACCGGCAACAGCAGCAGCAGTTGCAGCCACCAGTGCAACAGCACCCGTCTTTACAGGTAAAACCATGGCATATTTTTCACTCCAAACTGATATGATCAATTGATTGGAATTTCACCCTTTTCCCAAAGTTTTTTCCTGTAGTTATTTCTTTGCTGCGTATTGCCGGTGTGTTATCAGGGCTCAGATTCATCATTGAAGTCACAGTAGTGCCAACAACTTGCTTTGTGGAAGTTGCAAGGCGTAATGAGCTAAAATCTAATCACAAACAATACCTTTGATTAGAAACCTGTTTTTGCAAAGATTAACTGTTTTCTTTGCTGTGACTATGAAACTGTACCTTGTTTTCTCGCCAATCTAGCCCATGGATTTGAACGGCGATTACCATCACCTGCGACGTACCAGTCCTCTTGTGCCTAACCTCCACGTCCAGCCAAACACACCACCCATTGGCACATCAGAAGATCCTCGCTATGCTAGCATCCGGTTTAGCACCCAACCACTGAGTAGTTTGGCGTATGAGACCCCCACGATGGGACATGGGCAGCCAGCAAACACTCAAGCAGGCAACGAGTTTGATAACTATGAAGTGCCAAGCACGTTTGGAATGAGTCAACCTGTACTGCAGAATGGATCCTTAGGTAGCCAGGATCAGGCAAGCGGTATTGCATCAGGACAGGTTGGCTTTAGTGGAAAGGGTTCCAGTTTACAAGCACCGCCACCAAACACTGATGCAGGATACACGAAGCTCCGACCGGAAAGCCAAAGTCTCAAGTCTTTACCTGCAGCTGCACAGCCGAGTGGCGCATCTGTGTATACGGAAGTCCGGCATGGGGGATTCGCTGGAGTCGCCCCGCAGATTGAAGCAACCCCCGAGCCAGAGCCTCATGGGATCGCACACAGTTCCGAGTCCCCAGGAACACACACGGCATCCGCAGGCATTTCTGGTGGAGAGACCAGAGTGGAACTGCGACAAGATTTGAAGCATCAGCAACTAGCAGCAGCGGCCCAAGGCAGCATCAGCATGCAGGGCAGACAAGCACCACAGGTACTGTTAGCTGATGATGACGACAGTATTGTGACTCCTCTAGATGAGGAGGATCTGTATCTCGAGCCATCGGCAACCAAGTCGGGTGGGGAGAAGCTCCAGCCCAGATCTAGCGAACTGCTGAAACCTGCGGAGCGTGCAAGCTCAGCCGTGAGTGCAAAGGCGATATCAACTGCCTGCACTGATCCTTTTACCTCGGAAGATGATGATGATGATGATGATGATGATGATGATGAATACGAAGGTGAAGATAGAGATGACAGCACAGAAAAGGAGGCCTTGCGAGATGCTCTGCAAAAACAGCTTCATCTTGGAGATGCTGCATCCGAAAGAAGACAAGCTGATGAAGTACAGAACAGAAAAGAGCCACAAGAACAAGCTAACTTGCCGAAAGAGGACGTGACAGCGAAGCGTAATGGTAAGAAACCTTCACGTTTGCACTGCAGGGCTTATAACTTTCTTTCTTTTCCTAACACTTATTTCATCACGGCAAAGTAATCGAATGTTGATTTCATCAAATTCAATGCATTGTCTTCACTCTTAAGCAATGCAGATAAAAATAGGGACAAAGACCATTCAGGTCACAGAAGTGTCCTATACAAAAAAATTAAAAATTTTAATCAGAATATGTATGATGGTATACAGGGTACATGTACGATGGTATACAGGGTACATGTACGTGTACATAAAAACATGATTGCCCCTTCATTAGAATTGTGTAAATTACTTGTTTTAGGATGTGATCAAGCACAACCGGTGCATCTTATGCTTTGTGAATTGAATAGTTTTACAGAAAATGTTGATCCTTTCTAAAAACAAAAAACAAAAAAAACGATGGGCAGATTGCTAAAAAAACAAGGTCCAACTTTTAAAATGTTGGTTCCGATAGCTTGTTTGGGAAAATTTACAAACAGATACTGAATTTGTTTCCTTTAAAATTCAAATCTTAAAACATAAATAGTTTTTAGCAAATGATTCCTGCCATTATTGTCATTTTTTGAGGAGATGGATAGTGTAGCCTTCTTGCACTGATAGGATGATGACTATACATGCTCTCTTGCTGTCTCATGTGGTTTTGCTCCTCTGTCACCGTTAGGTGGGAATCCACCACAACAGTTGCAGGAATCGAGTGCCCATGATGAGAAGAGTCAAGATGAAATCTCTGGGAGTGACGACAGTGAGATCGGCAGTGACATCAGCCTACCGCTGAGTGATACAGCTGAGGGAGCTGGTCCAGCGAACGGTCAGAAACCTTTGGGGAAGGACCAAGCAGCCAGCAAGTCGGATCAAGATGTCAGGTTCGTAGCACCTGGTATAGAGATTATTTTCGTTGAGGATATTCTTTTTCCCACGGTATGGCTGATGGGGTGATTTGTTGTCAATAAATAAGCGTATGATTAGTACTAGTTGAAACAGTTAGTATTTTTGACTGATTCCTGATAGTAAAATTTGCAGATAAATGTTGATGGTGTTTTTCGATTCCAAAGCGATTCTTCTCAGAACTACACAAAGTCCAAAAGTGATATATCTACAGGGTGCAACTGCAAAACTAACATCAACAATTGTCCCAGACAATTATGGAAGAGCTAGTGGTATAACTGCCAAGTTAAGCCAGGGGTGTGAAATTTCAGCTTTAAAACTGATATCAGCTTTTTTTGTTTTGGATTTTAACTTTTTTCCCTCACTTGCTGTGTACAAAAGTATAGGAGATTTCCAAAGTTCAGGTTTTTTTTACACCTTTTTCAGCTGTTTTCAGCTATTTTTATCAATGGTCACTCACACCCCTGTTAAGCGCCATTGACTGTGTTCAGTAGTTGGATGAGAGACCATTCCATGCATTGTCGTGGTTGGTGGCTTGTCTGGGACATGATAGGGCTCCTTCAAGCCCGAGCCTTTCGGATGGGACGTAAAACTGTAGGTCCTGTGCATATGTAATGCACATCAAACACCCAGGACACTTATCCAATTATTCTGGATCGGCTGCATAATGCGCCCTCTCTGAGCATGTCTGAGTATAGTTGATGTGATGCGTGCAGTTGAACATGTTCATATGGAATTTGCGCAATATAAATGAATAAATTATTAAATTATGATTAATTATTATAACATCTATTGTTTTCAGTTTCATTGGTAACCAGTAGCTATTTTTCTTTCAAAAATTACAAAATATATGCATCCAAATTTCAGATGGATATATTGGTGCATTGGAAAAGCCTTTTAGAGGATTTACAGATGTCCAAAATAGAAGAAAAAAGAGAGTAGTTTTTCGTTTTTATTTTTAATATCACTTTCAAATTGGGAAGTTGTCAGGAGAAGAAAAATGAAATTTGTTGAAGAGCACAGAAGATCAATTATTCTAGTTTCATGTTAATCATGCTTCACAACAGGCCACAACCACAGGTTGCCATGGAAACAGTGACAGAGCAAGGCTTCTGGCGACTGGTGTCAGCGGTGGAACAAGAGATTGAGGAATCAGACAATATCGAGAAGATTTACAACTTCCCAGAGTGCACCACAGCCATCAAAACAGAAATTGTCAGGTATGGCGTGAACAATCTTACTCTTTGGTGAAGTAATTCGTCAAATCTTGATGTTGTCTAGAGTTTCACAGAAAAGTTTTGCCGTCTCAGTTTGTTATTCTGAAGCAGTTCTAATGCTGGTATATGCTTCTGAAGTGTGATGTCACCTCCTCTGTAGGCCAGGCTCACTTCCTTAAAAACGGTTCACAAATAACCCCCTAGTAATAGTTCTCAGGACTACCCTGCTAAATCCAACAGAGTCCGACAGTTACTCATATGAGTTTCCTGCTCAATCCAACACAGTCCAACACAATCCAACATGCCAAGTTGTTGGGTACCTGAACATATAAAAATGACTGGCCTGCTCAATCCAACAGAATCCCACACAATCCCACACAATCCAACTTGCCAAGTTGCTGGGTACCTGAAAATATGAAATGACTGGGCTGCTCAATCCCAAAGATTCCAACTGAGCCTTTTTCTGTTGCCTGCTGAATCCAACAGAATGTAACACAATCCAACTGTCCATATCAGTATTATTGGTTACCTGCTGAATCCAACAGAGTTCAACTTGGCGTTATGTATAATAATAATTGTGCTTATATAGGGCTTTCCATCGTTACTCAACAATCTCAAAGCGCCTTACAATTATTACCCCGTTCATCTGGCCATGGGACCACGCAGCAGCCAATATCAGCGCTCAATCGGTCCTCAACCCTCACAGGTACCCATTTATACTCCTGGATGGAGAGAGGCAATTGTAGTTAAGTGTCTTGCCCAAGGGCACAAACACCAGGTTCCTGGCAGGGTTTGAACCCACGCACCTTCGTACATGAGTCCAACACCGTAACCACTGGACCATGGCGTTCTACAGTTGCCTGCTGAATCCAACAGAATCTGACTATGTTCATTTTTAGTTTCCTGCTGAATCCAACAGATTTCAACAGGAATATATACAAGGGGTTTAGGCCTACTGCTCAATCTAACAGGATCCAATGGAAATGTAAAATAGTTGGATCCTGTTGGATTGAGCAGGGTTAACCCTTTAAGTATCAAACTAATGTAGAGATTACGTGCTATGGACTGTGCTACCAAGATTGTTCATTTCAAAACTTCTCTTCTTTTTGGAATGACAGGACTGCCAATAATAATGGCAGCTTGGATCATCTAGACCCCAATGCCATCAGTATGGTAGTCTTGGAACAGCTGCAACAGATTGCACATGCTATGCCGGGAGAATGCCTGCTGTCTGATAAACTACTGGACACCAAACGCACCATCACGGAGGTCACCATCAGGTAGAAATATTGAGGAGTCTTAGAAAGTCTCTTAAAAATGTTACTGTTTTTTTTTCAGAAACAATAGTTGTCACAATCACTGTTCTGGAATGACAATTTCCTTTTTGTGATACATGGTAAACTTACGATAACTCAAAGTTGAATATCTCTAATCTCCAGTTATCTTTGTCAAGAGGATAGGATATTATGTACATGAATACCCCACAACTCGAAATGCCTGCACCGGTACCTCAGTTTAGCTCAAACTTTTGTTTGGCCGGTCCAAAAGAAACTACTGCTAAAACAGTCACAAAGAAGTGTAAAAAGAGCGTGAAGCTTTTTTTTCATGAGTCATTACTGCCAAAACGAACCTTGTCTTAAGGGGTAGCGATTGGGTCATATTGGACTGTGGGCGTGTTGGCTACAATTGGGCCAGCGATAGCGATCAGGCTAAGTCAAAAGCCAGGATTTGTTGTGGTTATGGGCTGGTTATTGTGACTAGTCTGTACGCCGCATCCCAACATCAGGGTGACGTGCAGATGCGGCGTGCATGATGATACCTCTTGTTTTATCACTGGGTACTCGTGGTTTACCGGGTACCCGGTTCCCGTACAGTCAGTGCGTTGGTGATTATGACGTTATGGAGCTCACCAAAACCTTGACCTAAAAGCCTTTCAAGAATTAATTTTTCAAATAAACTACAAAGGGAAACTGACTAGGTGCATTATAATCATTTTTTAAAGTTAAGCAAAGAAATTGACTGGAGCAGGGTAATAGTAATGTGTATTTATAATGCGCACGTATCCACCAATATTGGTGCTCAAGGCCCTGTACGTACATCATTATTACCCTGTTCATTGGGTGAATGAAACATTCCAAATACCATCTCAGCTCCCTGGGGAGTATACAGCTCCATGCTGCCATTTCCACGCAAAGCAGCTTAAATCAACCACAATTACTGTTTCTGCCCTCACAGGTACCCATTCACTCCTGGGTGGAGAGAAGCAATGAGTGACAAAGTGCCTTGCCCAAGGGCACACGCACCATAGCCGCAGGTTGGACTCGAACCCACAACCTGCAGAATTACCCGCAGACCACAAATTCAGTGCTCCAGACCATTAGCCACTGCATTCCACACGGGGTTTGAACCTGCGACTTCCAGATTGCTGCTCTGCCAACTGAGCTATCCAGCCTTACGTTGGCGGTTCCCCAGTTTGTCAATGTCTTTGTTCAAGGGGCGCTAGTCAGAAGCCGTAAACCAGTATATGCCAATTAGCCAGTGATCGTGCCCAAAGTCATGATGCTAGCAACATTAGCAGTACTGCAAACCTCTGGAAATAGCAAACGGGGATCACCCAGAATGGATACGGCTTTTTTCAACTAAACAAAAAAAATTAATTAATTAAATAAAATTAACATATCTGCTGAGCGATATGTGCCACTTTTTGTTTCCTCTTTCCTTTACAGTGCTTCTGCATAAGTAGGCCCTTATATCATCCTCATCCATTAGATATTGTCCATCATTTCTTCCACCAGGTCCTTCCTGTACTCCTCGGCCCTAGCGTTCTGGGATAAACTCCTTCAGCACCTGGTCCTGCTCATCAGAAAGGGTGTGATGGATGCGGAGGAGGTGGCCAGCCTAGTGGCCCCTCGTCTCATCGGCAAAGACTCCACCATGGCTACCAAGGTTGGCTTAGTGCTGGAAACATAATAAAATGGATGTCTGTTGTAGGGGTGTAAATCGGAACCGGTTACCCGAGTACCCGACCGCTGATGTCAGGAACTGGTTCCAGATTATGGGATCAGGTACCTGTAACCAACTTTACAAATTACTTAGTAACTGCTCAGACAATGAAAAAGAAAGATTTTTAACGCCATTTGCATGGAATTTTAAAAATGAAAACCAGGATGCACGGAAAACCACAACAGATTTCACATTTATGGGCATTTAAACACGCAACAGATCATGCTCGCAAAAATTGCAGGTTAAGCTATGAAACCCCTTTAGACAACTTAAGGGATTTGAATTTTGGGGTTGGGCTTCTTGGGATACCCGTGTTTTACTTCAGTAGGGTTCCCAGTTACCGTACCACCTGTAAATGCACACCGCTAGTCTGTTGTGATGCAGTCATTGGCATTTTGTACACCGAAGGGATGGGAGTGGCACATGAGGCAAAACACTTGGATTGTTTCACAACAGACAGCAATTGTTATGCTATCCATATATTATTTTCATAATTTTTGATAACAGTTTTTGGTCTTTAAAGATGTGTTCCCCTTGCTATATTTGAGTTTCATCTCGAATAAAAGAAAACTTTTTTTTTTGAGTTGCTATTTGCCTAGCAATCAGAGATGAAACTTTTCCAATTTTAATCGGAAAGCCAACTGTTTGACTTTTCCAACAAAATGTCCGATTTTCTTAACACTGTGTCCCACAAAATTGGATTTTGTAATGATTTTTCCACAATATGTGATTTTTTTTTTGTTTCGGAGAAAAGGCAATGAAAAGTCGATGAAAACGGCACGTAAAAGTAATCGTGAGCGTAGGTTTAATCTCTTTCACCAGTCGCAAATTGAGTCTTTCCAGGGTAGAAACACCTAGGCCAATGCTGATCAGACCCTTTTCTGGTTGGAGAACAGGTTAAACATTGACCTATAACACGGAAAAATCACTGCGGCACATGGTACACAAACATGGTGCGTGCATGCACGTCCGTACGATGCTATAGCTGCTACAAAAAATGTTACGGATGGTCAAACACGAGAACAATCTCTCCGAAATAGAAACAGGCGTTAAAGATAAATTCCAGTGGCATGGTTGGAGGAAAAAGATAACGGGGACTATTTCTCGACGTACATTAAAAAACTGCATTTACCAGGGAGATTGTTTTGAGATTTTACATCGTTCTTGTGGATATCGTTCTCTGTAAAATAATACATGAAGGGACCGTGGTCGGGCACACGTTTCCAACACCGATTTTTTTTCCCGATTTTTGTCAGGCGAAATTTCCAATTTCCAAAACATTGACCTATAACACGGAAAAATCACTGCGGCACATGGTACACAAACATGGTGCGTGCATGCACGTCCGTACGATGCTATAGCTGCTACAAAAAATGTTACGGATGGTCAAACACGAGAACAATCTCTCCGAAATAGAAACAGGCGTTAAAGATAAATTCCAGTGGCATGGTTGGAGGAAAAAGATAACGGGGACTATTTCTCGACGTACATTAAAAAACTGCATTTACCAGGGAGATTGTTTTGAGATTTTACATCGTTCTTGTGGATATCGTTCTCTGTGAAATAATACATGAAGGGACCGTGGTCGGGCACACGTTTCCAACACCGATTTTTTTTCCCGATTTTTGTCAGGCGAAATTTCCAATTTTTTTTGGCTAAGGCCAGTTTCATCTCTGAGCAATATACAATTTATTTACTTTTGATTTTATTTATATTTGTTATCGCGCTCGCGCTCTCGGAACACGGGAAATGTAGTGCGTGGGAGAAATGGACGTTAAATGGAAATGATGATGATGATGTCTGTGTTCCACATACCATGAGGCCGAAGGACACAGGCGCACTACATTATTCCGTGTTCCACTCGCGCTCCTGGGATAACTAATATAGTCAACCCAAATAGATCTTGATTTCAGACAAACCACATGTATATGTATTCATTTTCCACCGAGCAGAGTATGGAGTACTTTAAACAGCTACCACAGTTGATCTTTCGTCAACAAGTTGGTGCAGTTTCAATGTTGATCTTTAATACAAATTTTAGGAATAATTCGTTTTGGCATGACGCTGGAATTCAAGTCCAAGACAGGTTTCAAGTTTGACATTATGATATCTGTCCTGATCTATCCCTTCCCATCAGGCCTTTGATGTCATGTCAAGCATCTTAGAAAGACTTCATGAGCAGGAGGAGGACAGTCAGTTGGACGATACTTACTCCACCCTGCCCTCTGCTTCGGCCACACCCTCTCATCTGGACACACCCCATGAGACAAGGGATCGACATCAGGCCCCTCCCGAAGGTCAGTTAATGTGGAAAAGTGTGCCTGCTGGCCCACTTTTTTTTTTTTATTGGATTGTATTCGTTCAATTCTTAAATGCTGGGACTTCAACATCACATTTTGTTACTAGAAAAGGAAAAAAATGGGACAAAATATTAAATGGTCCTACATGAATGTACCTTTATTTTTCTGTCATATCTGTGTCCTTCACCATTGGAGGCTTGTGTGGATGGAGTGGCATTGCAGTGTTGCCCGTTTTCCTGGTCTGTGTAAGTAATCCCTCGTGTAAACTACCGCCGAAATAGTCAAGCAATTTCAAAGTTTTACGTTGCTGTCTGTTTCTTATTTTTTTCAGTGCCACCTCTGGACCTGGGCAATACCGGCGATCATGCAACGCCAGACCTAGAGACCGACCGAGTCAGCCATGACAGTTTCTTTGATGAACCTGCAGTGCCCCTCACAGGTACAAACAACATTTTCGTGTCTCTCTTCGTGAAATGTAAACTTTGTCATTCGATCAAATCTGAAAGTTAACCCGTGCATAAAACTAAATCAATATTTTGATGCCTGGTAAAATACCTGTATGATTGCACTTATAAGAAATGAAATTAGAGATTATCAGAAATTTATATCTTTTGAAATTTCTCCATGTCGTATATGACACCTGAGGGAAACTGTTACTGTAATGTCACTGCACGCATAAACTGTACCTGTACATTGTATACATTTTCTGTACAAGTTATGAACCTAACTTGTTCCTCATTGAAACTAGGAGGAAAGCATTTGCTCATTTCACGCAGATTTGATAGTAGACGAAACCACTCCTGCAAACTTTTACTGTCTTTTTATCCCCCCTGGTTTTTAAGCCAGAAAGGGGGATATTGCGACAATGCATTCCTTTTGTGTGTCTGTGTGTATGTGCGTCTGGCGTTTGTTTATGGTGTAAATCGAGGACACACTCGTGCAACATCATCGATGAATCGAGGACAGAAACCAAATTGAGGACTCCTCGGTTGGAAAACGTGTACAAAACCAATGAGAGCTGTTGTGAAAAAGTTGAAGTACAAAAAAAGCAAAAAGGAAGAGGAACAAAAGAAAATCCTCGATTTACACCATAAACAAACTTGTATGGGTGTACATGTATGGCTTTAGAGGACAGACACACAAAGGGAGAACAAAAGATCCTTTCAGTCCTCGAGCGTTGGTTCTGTTGTTGAAAACGGTCTTCGATGGTACGGTTATGTATTAATCTACGGGAGAGTGTTATATGACAGGAACAAAGGGAAACACAAAGCATTGTCCTCGGGCGTATAGAAATTTGCCCTGCCTATTCTCCCTGTAACGCTGAGACTGCACAAGCAAGCAATAGTTGTACGCAATCCTTGTGAATAAACACAATGAATTCATTATGAATATACACAGTGTAATACAATGTATTATACATGTAGCACCCTTAGAAATGGCAATACGAAGAATGAAAAAAAAATAAGTTGGACACAGATAAATCCATGAAAGATGTACCAAATGAAGGTTGTATCTGTTGTTATGACAGAGACCAAGGCTTACCAGCAGTTGAGGCAGAGCTCCCAGGGTCACCCGGCAACCGGCCAGGACGGGAACCAGGGAAACGGCGATGTTGAGGAGGGAGCGGAGGGATTGTCAGACGATGATGAAGATGATGAAATAGAGAGAGCAACCAGACTGACTCCAGAGACGCCACCATCATCCAGAAACAAGTAAGTTGGGTTTAGGGTTTCACTTTCAATGGCAGATCCAGTATTTTATAAATGAGTAAGTCACAGGGTATTTGGGCCCTCTGTTGCTTGAACCATCCTGCTCATCAGTCAGCAGTGACTGATACAGTTTCCTTGTTCGACTCCCAAATTTACCTTCGGAAAAAATGAGCCCTATGGCCAAAAAAAAAAAGTCTCCGGTTTTTGGTATGGAGCTTGCCCCAAAAGTGGTGCGGCGACGCGGCTTTTTTTTGTTTTTACCTGTTTTTTTTTTTTTTTTTTTGCTTTAAATGTCGGCTGATGACTGCAAATGGTGCCCGACTAAACTTAGTGCAAATATATGGGAGTCCAGAGAGGCCACATAAATCTTATTCTCGATAGTAACCCCTTCTAAAAACACGTTAAAATTGTGCAGCAGCAGAATTCTAGTCAAACCAGTGAGTTTGGCGGTTTTGAAACATCATCTTGTATTGAAAAAAAAACTTTTTCATTTTGCCGACGCGCATGGCTACGGCGACGCGCGCGCATACCAGAAACCGGAGACTTTTTTTTTTTGGCCTATCGGGGACATTTTTTCTACAAGATTTACAGGATTGTTATTGAGATGAATCCTCAGCAGCTCTAAGCACCGTCGATATCAGAATTGTCAATAATCGATATATCGGAAATCCAATATCGGAAATCCAATATCGAGAATATTCGATATATCAATTATCCCATGTAAAAGTTAAAGACCATAAAGATGACACTTATCCTCAACAAAGTCCCACTTATCCACGGCTTTCTCTGGAGCATATTGCTCAAACTTTTAAAAACAAATCTCAGCACTGAGAGTTTGTCCAGAACGGGCGGTTTCTTTTGAGGTTTTACGTTTGTGGGGAGACCGCAAATTTTTGTGAAAGCAGAGCACAAAGCGACGCCACTTGGCATTTTGCGATGTTTCTATTCTGAGTCACAAGCACAAGTTGCCGCCGACTTTTATTTTATTATACAGCAAATGTTAAACACAAAGGAAAAACAAAAACGGGAGCTTTATTTTGACAGTAATCTTACGCATTTTCGATACTTTCGATATCATTCCTCAATATTGCAAATTTTGATATTTTGATATGATCCAAAAATTGCTATCGGCGATATCAATATCAAAATAATCTCGACTAATCGAGTAATATCGATATATCGATGATGCTTTAGCAGCTTCATGAATTTAAGCCTGGATCACACAGTTTACTGATTTTTCAGTATCTGGTGATGATATATAAAGCTTCCTGAACATCTTTTCACTCCACAGAAAGAGGAGAAACGTCTTGTCGTCTTTTGGAGGCAGCGGAAGCTTAGGCATCAGCTATGGGGACGATGACGAAGATAAGGATACAAGGGGCGACGCTGGCGCTGACGGTGGAGGGACCAAGCGATCCGAAGTGTCAGATCTTGTCAGCTCGCCGTCCCCATCACCCAGCCCTAAAGGCTCTGGATATGTCCCGTCTGCCATGGAACAAAGGTTAGGAGTCAAGGATCAGACTAGGGGCGTGTCTGAATTACTTGGCCGAGGCTGGCATTAACACACATGTCTATGGGAAGTGGAGTAGGCAGTTTCAATGGGCTTAGTTGTCAGTTATTGCCGACCCTAGCCAAGCCATTCGGATGTGGTTTAAAGGGAAAATACAACATTTGCAAACACCAAAAATTACCAAATCATTTTGAAATACCTTGCTGGACTGTTAGTGAATGACAGTGTAAAGCATCCTGTAAAATCATGGCACCTGGTATACTGTCATTTTCAAGAAAAGTGGTATTTTTGTATCAATTTCCAACGCTGGTCGGCCGACCAGCGTTGGAAAAAAACTGGCTTTTTTTCAAATACTGGCCCCAATTGACCATCGCACTTTTTTGCAATCGATTACACACTTATGAACGGGTACAAGCCAGCTAGACTGGTTCCCTGACCTTACAATCCCCAATGTATGTAAACTGCTCTGTTTCTTCTTATATGGAGTCAGGGAACCAGACTACAGGAAAATGATTGTTTTTCTTCGTTTTTATAGCATTTTCGAACCCAAAACCTCAAAAAAGTCAGTGTAACTATATTTGCTATATATATTTCCAACCCCCCAATTCCATCCATTTCTGAAAATTACAGCAAAAGCAAATGATGTATATTCCCTTTAAGTGAATGCCTTATGGGCTTTGTGCACAAGTACTCCCTCACTGGTAAAAAAGGGAGAGTTTGGATGGGCCCATTGGGAGAGACATTCAAACTCACAGCCAACGATGCCTGCCGCTCACGCGAAGACGCTATGGCTTTGTGCACATTTTGGGATAAACAAAAAGTTGTGGGTACTTCGCTTTATACCCTTCCGAACTAGTATGCACATGCATTGTGTCCATCCACGGGTCTCTCAAATATGGTTAGAAAGCGCCCTTTTTAGTTGGCGCACGGAGCCCATTGTCTTGTCTCTCTACTAACGACCTACCTTTTAAAGGGAATATACAACATTTGCTTTAGCTGTAATTTTCAGAAATTGATGGATTTGGGGGTTAGTATTTTATAGCTAATATTGTTAAACTGACTTGTTTGATGTTTTGGGTAAGTAGATGCTGGAAAATCAAGAAAAACAATCATTTTCTTGTAGTCTGGTTCCCTGATGCCACTTAACTTGAAATGCAGCAATTTATAGATGTTTATCAGGGAATCAGTCTAGCTGGCTTGTACCTTTTCACAGATGTGTAATCGATTGCAAGGAAAATGCAAACTAACTAAATATGATCAATTGGGAGCAGTATTTGAAAAAAAAACCCCGTTTTTTTGTTGGCCGACCGGCATTGGAAATCGACACAAAACTACCACTGTTCTTGAAAATGACAGCACACCAGGTACCATGATTTCATAGGATGCTTGAGACTGTCATTCACTAACAGTCCAGTAAGGTATTTCATGGTAATTTGGTAGTTTTGTTTTTTGATGTTTGCAAATGTTGTATATTCCCTTTAAAAATGACTGTCTTCTTTCATTTACATGCACTTTTATGATATTAACCCATTCATCTTTTTTTTTTTTGAATTTTTAAAAGTTCATTTTAAATACGCTCTGTGCACACTTGTCACTTGTCAGGCATGAGATTTTTCAGACTTTTGTCTGAAATCAGACTTTTTAATCTGAGAGATTAGTGTAGAAAGATGTGCATCTTTCAGACATTTCATCAAGTTTCAAATTTTTTTCAAAATCGACAATCTCAATCCCCAACTTCATGCGTCGCATACACTGAGCCAATGGAAAATCTTATACAGTTTTTATGTCAACATCAGGCATATGCTCTATATGCTGTTTTTAATTCATTGTGTGAAAGAACTTTTTATCCTGCCAATGTTTTGGGTTACGGGTTGCCGAATATTTCCCCTTTTGCTTGCTTTACAGCTTGAAGTCTACCGGGCGGAGTGACCCCATGCAAAGGTCAGCTGCTTTCTGGGGTGAGGAGTCGGACATGGAGGAATCGGAGATGAGCGTTCCCATGGGAACGGGAACCCTGAAGTCAGACGATCTCAAGGATGATTTTGATTTCTATGACTGATAACCGAGACATTCATATATGCAAATATCTATCATTACCATTCCAAATCTATTATTAACATTCCTTTCATAAAAAAAAATAAATTGCTTCTAGTAAAGTACTTGATCATCTTGCGCATGATCCGTCACTGACACAGTGCGGCACGATTTGTTCCGCTCTTGCATGCTGCGTTTCACTCATGTTGGATTTGCAAAACGATCTTTTCAGTACTCAAAACATTGATCCGAAACAATATATATATCCGTTGGCTCACGGACATCAGAATGTTATGAAAGTTTCTAAAATGAAGCTCAAATGTCTAAGTTTGCTGGTTACCGACAAACAGTTGGATGCACAATCTATTTTGCCCGTACATGTTTTTTCATCACAATTTTTATTTTCACATCGTGTACATTTACAAAATAGCTGATCAATGTGGATACTCACAAATGAAGTTTATCAGAGATTCCCAAATGAATATAATTTGACGCAGTAGGCTTTTAACCCATCAGAATGCACAGAAACAGGAAAAAAAGTAGTCGGTACTTTCTGTCAGAGTCGAGAAAAGTCCACGAAATCAGGCCGAAGTGCACTGACCCGATTGTCCGTGGATTGGCATACAAAGGTGTACGCACAGTGAATAGAGCACCTTGGGCATTGCGTTGCATTTTTTGCGATATCTTCAGAACTGGTTCGATTTCATTGATTTTTGGGTGGTATAACCCGAAAATAAATTGTGACGGGTAATAACTTTGGCCGTTATGTCTAGCTCCATTGGTTTTTGTCCACGGGGAAGTCACTTGACGAATGATGCAAGTAGATAACTTTGTGGTGTTGAACTATGGCCTACTGTTGCGATATGTATTGGGGAAAATGTATGTTTAACATGAAACTTGAATCAAATCAAGAATGAGAAAATTTGACTTTGTTTTTGATGCGGAAAAAAATGGACGATATGTACATAGTATTTTTAAACTTTTGACTTTTGTGTGTGCATTCAGTAACCTGTGTGTGATCAAGCTTGGCAGAAATCTTTATATTTCAATCAGAGACTTGTAAATTTTTGTTTTTTCAAAATAGATGTTCTGTATAAAATGTGATATTATTACACTTAAAGCCTTGCAAATAAATGAAAACTGCACTAAAATAAAATAAGTGAACGCCATTCTTAAAGTTGTCACTGTGGTGTATTTTCTTTCAGTTTCGTACATAGTAAGAATACTGTTTCTCTGTAGATTACGTACACTAGTCTGCTATCATTTAAAACATTTACAGTCGAATATCATTAATACAAACTCGTTCAGACCTAGCCAAATTGTTTGTTATATCAGAATTTTGTATTTAGAGGAACATCAGTCCCATTCATTGTGCACATAAATGCAGTCGGGACTAAGGCTTTATGTTTGTTATAACCAGAATTTTGTATTAACAGAGTTTATACTAACGAGATTCGACTGTATTGGACTTTGGATAAAATGTTGCAACCTGACGCCACTTTTTTTTCATATATCATCTAAATGAAGGTCAGTCATTGCAAAAATGATAAGACATGAATCTGTCACTGAGAAACATTTCCAATTTTGTTAGGAATACTTATAAAATGTTCTTGACTCTCCATAGACTTTGTACAAGTACACAAGAAAATCAGAAATTTCGTTGGAAAATTCAAAAAGTCGGATTTCCGATTAAAATTGGAAAAGTTTCATCTCTGCACGAAACACGATTCTATCTGTAGAGCTCTTTATTTCCAAAAATCAGTCAATTGACTGATTGTTGGAAATCACCTACAATTTCTAGATTTCTTCTAAATGACAGCAAGCCAGACAAAGGAATTTCACGGGGTGTTTAGCACCACTACAATATATCTTAAATCCAAGAAGCTTTTCGATAATTTGATAGGTTACTTTTGGGTAAATGAGTGCAAATGATCCTATGTATGCCTTTCAGCACTGGTATGGTTTTACATGCCGCACAGTGTGGGGCGTGACACAAGCCTGGCCAGGGTGATTCCATATGGAACTAAAAAAAAAAAAAATTACACAGAAGCAATAAATGACAAATAGCACAAACATACACCAAGACTTACAATGTCAATAATGAACTCAAGCAAGCAGATTTTGGAAGATGCCTCCCAAATTATTAAAGATGTAGTCCATCATTTGTAATTTGTGCATTTTGTTCGTTGGAAGCAACAGAAGTGTTCAAAATCTAATGAAGGATACTGAACAACTAACCTGATGAAGTTTCAGCTGAGCTTCAGCTGTATTTTCCGAGAAAAACAGCATTCTAGGATCTCAATTTCAAATCAAAAGTTGTTGAATCATGTTTTGAATTGGGCCTGAATTCAGTGTCCGAGACGCATTCTCACTGAGCCGATTGCAGCTATACGCGATGTCGCGCACTGATCTGACGAATTATAGCAACCGCGCGCACGTGTGCGTCGTGCCAATGCTTGTGCGCGCTTCACCGAATAACAAAACGAACTACTAATTTAAATTTTCCTACGGTGCGTCTTAAGATACACTGTTGGAAAGGCCTTCTTTCGTTGATTACTTCAAAATGACAGCTTGCCCTTACTATCTTTCAACCAAGTATGTTTTTCAACAATAATTGAGCCAGTTACTTTTCGAATGGCTGCAAATGATGGACTATAGCTTTAATACAACACCAATGGAAATATTAACCAATTAACCAAACTAAGTATGGAGCATTTGAACAAATAGTTTATAATGAGATAACTAACACAGGTAAGAAGACTGGTGCAGGGGTGAGGCCGGAATATATGTAGTTTTGCGGTCTCCAAAACAAAAAGAATATTCTCCAATGCAGACGTAAAAAATAATGTCTGCATTGGCCTTGCATACCAGGGTGCATCCAAACAGAAAAAAAGGGGGATCAAGACTTTTTGTTACAGTATGCTGAAGGTTGCAGGTTAAAATTGTAATCCTGTCAATTTCTTCGTTTAAACCTAATAAATTCAGCCCCTTTGTAGTTAATTTCATGATGGATAAATAATAATTCTCAAGCTGTATATGCATACAGCTATGATTAAATGTACACATACTACACACAGCCAACTACAATATACAACACAATCTACACAACATGCAAAGGGAAATGCAGGTACATGTTTAGATAATAAAAAAAAGCCAGCGTTTATCTCCAATTCATTGGCATGAAATGACCGAGACTATTCCCCCTGGGTGGGATGCTAGTCCATGGCAGGTAACTCCCCAGCTAATTCCGGTACCCATTTATACTCCTGGGTGGAGAGAGGCAAGTAAGGGTAAAGTGGCTTGCCCAAGGACACAGCACATGGCCAGCAGTTGGATTCGAACCCCCGACCCTCTGATAATGAGTCACGAACCCTAACCACTAGGCAAACTCCCCCTGTTTAGAAAAACCCATCCCTAAATAAGTAAAGCCATTGTAAATTCTTGACAATCGCGAGCAGCCAACAAAGTCTTTATGTTCTCTGCAGCACTGCTGCACTGGTACCCTGAAGGTGGCCGGTCTGACAACTCTTTCTTCGTAGAGACTCTTGTAGCTGTTTGATGCGGCTGTCTATCTCATGGATGCCTATGTCTGATGAATCTGAGCTGTGACTCTCTGTTCGCTGACGCTTCAGCATAGATTGCTGATAAAGAGAACAGGGAAAAGAGGTGTTTTTTCCAGGTTTTTTTTTTAAATCAAATTATTTTTTTAGCCGGGCCCGAAGAGCCAGTGTATATGTTTTGACCTGAGTCACAGTGTATAAATAATGCCCTTAACTGAAAGTTACAAACAGTTAGGCAAGCCTAGTTTCATTTTTTAAACGGAATCCGATTCATTACATTTTGAATGAGCTCCAACCAATAATGACCTGACAAACAATTCACCCAATCAATATGTTTGAGAGTTTGTAATTTCTGTAATTGACAATACAGCTCTTCTAATCTACAAATAAAGAAAAAGGTATCATTGGCAATGCAACCCGTGTTTGGTATTGCGAATTGAACGTTAAGAAGTACCAGATGTAGTCTTGTAATCTTCTAATCTACAAATAAAGAAAAAGGTATCATTGGCAATGCAACCCGTGTTTGGTATTGCGAATTGAACGTCAAGAAGTACCAGACGCAGTCTTGGTGTCAAATGTACAGCAGCATGAATGTCTTTTTTCTCGGTCATTGTCTGTGTATTATTGATATGGTATAGTGTATGTTTGCATTGATATGCTTACGCAGAGCACCACAGTTCTAGGGGTAACGATCAAGCTTAACTCTAAAATAAGGGTGTTTTTAGTGCAACTCCCGATGTGTACAAAATAATTCCCTTTCGTTAACGTACACGTACACATGAAGCGGTTAATGGCCGTATTATACGCGGGGACAAAATTGCATCCGACGATCAGTCAGAACAGCCAATCACAGGGCGCCTCGATTATTGATGCTGATTGGAAAACAAGTGTATGTACATGTTTGTGTACTTACTGTAGCTGCATCAAAGTACTCTGGTGACAAACCCTCCAGATGTAGTATTCTACTCTCCAGTTCCTTCAGCCTCTGGTACACATCTGACCGAGGGATCTCGCCTGGCACAAATTCAATTCAATATCAGTGTTATTTTCACACTGCTATTAAAGACAAGCTGATTTACCCGATCATAGATCGGGTAGGGCGTATTGTGTTGGGATGAAAATGTGGGGAGTTAAATGTAAATGGGGGATATAGTTGAGGAGACATGCAGTTGTATAAAAGCAATTTCTGTGGTGTGATCCTAGGCAATTTCTGACCACTAAAACCAATTTCAGGAAAAGATCATCTTTAAAAGTTTTGAGTTTGGAGTAATTGAATCAGGTACGTGTATTCTGAGCAATAGAATCATTATAGTAGGCTACAATTTTTATTCGGGGAAGAAAAAGTGTGGGGGGGGGACCAAACAATGTCCCCTGCTTTAAAATGGAGGGGGGGGGGGTTCCCCCTGTCCCCCGTCGACTTACGCACATGATAATTGTGCACCATGGCAACTGTCTGTAAATGTTCCCGTTTGTGTGTTAAAATGGCATTTTGTGAGAAAGTTGCATTTGTGGGAAAACGTAATGAAAATGTTACCGTAGTACACAGGCGAAGGCTGATTGTACAGTTTTGACAATAAATCATAATGCAATAAAACGTAAAGGTGTCATTTGAAATGGAAATGTTGAGTGTTACCATACAATTACAAACGGTCTGAATCATGGAGGAAGGTCATAATTAAGTTTCAGTATTGGACTCTTCAACAAACGTAAACTTGAACTTCTTACAATTTGCTTGACCGTTTGCAAGGAAAAAGTCGATTCAACTTTTATTCAAGTTGGTTCAATCATCTATATAACAGCAAAATGTGGTATTAAATGTAAATGAGGGATGTAGTTGAGGAGACATGCAGTTATAAAAGCAATTTCTGTGGTGGGATCTGAGGCAATTTCTGACCACTAAAACCAATTTGAGCAAAGATCATCTTTTAAAGTTTGAGTTTGGAGTATTTAATCAGCTACATGTATTCTGAGCAATTGAATCATTATTGTAGGCTACAATTTTTATTCGGGAAGAAAAAGTGGGCCACTTTTTCTTCCCGAATAATGCAATAAAACGTGGTGTCGTTTGAAATGAAAATGTTGAGTGTTACCATAAAATTACAAACGGTCTGAATCATGGAGGAATTATAAGGTCATAATTAAGTTTCAGTATTGGACTCTTCAACAAACGGAAACTTGAACTTCTTACAATTTGCGAGACTGTCTGCGAGGAAAAAGTCGATACAACTTTTATTGAACTTGGTTCAACCATCTATATAACAGCAAGTTTTACTCGGCCTCCGAGAAATGTTTGCTCCTGAAAGGATCCGAGACCGCGGTCTCCCGCCAAAATGGCTCCAAGTCCGTGGAAAAATGTGGAGGGTGTCTTCCGCCGGGTTGGACACTTTTTCGTCGATTGTTTTTCGTGACTGCGTTTAAGATCGCGACATTTGAAGCAATGCATCGATCCTTCGATGATCCCAAACAGGCCCCCAAAATTATAACGCGACACTGAATATTATACGTGGCGGGCAGCGAACTCACAACGCTCGGCCTTGGTGGTGGAAGCATGGAGCTGTAAACACATTATGGAAGCAACAGCACTCTATCACGCGACGTCACATGCTTGTGCAATACCGAGAACCCTAGACCCAACCTCGTTTCCAGGGTGTGGAGCAGGCTGCAGTACGCGTTGCCATCGACGGTTTTACGCATAGCCGGGAAGTACCATGCAGTGTAGACTTTCGATTGGTCAGACCGCGCAAGGCATACTAATGTGTAGTCCTTCTGAGTATTCGTTGCACTCGGCGCAGGGGCGGCAAGCAAAGCACAGGAAAGATTGGAACACTTGGTGGCCACGCACCATGGAGAAACAATATTTTGCCAAGGTCACCCCATACTAACGTTTGGTGAACGCTTTTGCAGTACGGCCGAGTAGAACACGTAAACGAAACCCCTACGTTGACCTCGCTGACCTCGCACAGTCTAGACACGCAGAAAAGCCAGCACAGGGGGCGGCCAGGCAGTCAACGTGAAAGCGCACACGACGGCAAATTCCTGCGAAAAAATTCCTCACGAAAAATCGACGAAACGGATCGCCGGTCCGTACGGGAAAATCAGGACGACCCGAAGTGTCCGACCCGGCGGAAGACACCCTCCGCATTTTTCCACGGACGTAGAGCGATTTTGGCGCCGCGGGAGCCCGCGGTCTCGGATCCTTTCATGAGCAAACATCGTCTCGGAGGCCGACTTAAACTCTCTCTTATATATATAGATACATCAGCACATGCAATAAGGGAAATAAAATAAATTTGATGTAAAATCGGAATACATAAAAAAAAAAAAGCAGAATATTAACTACACTGTATTGAGACGAAAATGAGGCTTAATTGGGGCCGTAAAGTATGGGGTTGTTTGAGTAAGCAGATCTTGATGAGAACACACTATGAAAATATAAAAGGATAAACACCGAAGCTGTGATGGACGGCAAAAACTGTGGGCAAAAAATACCATTAACCCTAACCCACCTCACTCCTCCAAAATCCTCCTGGCGGTTTTGGAGGATTCTAGAGGATTGAGGATGAATGGTGATTGAATCAAATGAGGATTCTGGAGGATTGAGGATGAATGGTGATTGAAGCACATGAGGATTTTGGAGGATTGAGGATGAATGGTGAATGAAGCACAAGAGGATTTTGGAGGATTGAGGATGAATGCATTTTGAGGCAGGACTGTCTGATGATTTTGAAGGATTTGGCGTTGGTTATTCTTCATTTAAACACGAGTGAAAAGTTTTGGGATGAGGAGGATTTTGGAGGATTGAGGATGAATGCATTTTGAGGCAGGACTGTCTGACAATTTTGAAAAATTTAGGTGGAGTTGAAAAATTTTGAAGGATTTTGGAGGATTGAGGATGGTTGTAAGCAACAAGGGCCTAGGGGGTTAGGGTTAAGATAACTGTACACGGCACAAGTAGTGACCGCTATGCCATTTGATACAGAATTCATGGTTATTTGACGTGAAAATAAGCCCTACTGTCTAGTTCAGAATGAAGAAATGGCACAGCCCTACCTGTCCTCATCTTGAGATGAGATTCCATATTGTGCAGTCTTTCCTCTATGCCTTGTTGAGAGCTCAGACGGGACAAACACCGTCTGGCCTTGGAGACCGGCGAGCGTCCTGATGACAGTGGACGATAGGAAACCATGGTTGGTCTGGTCTGTGGCCCGTGCACATTCACAACCCTGGAGACTGTGAATAAATAAGCAATCGGGATACTGATACTGAATATGGAGAGCTGCATGGGAGCAAGTTTGACCAATGGTGGCAGATGCGGGATTTATCAAAGGCAGACGATTGAGGTGTTAAGTCCAGAAGTTTGGCTGTCATACGGTACATGCTAAGACCAGTTTTCTTGGCTGTTGTGTTGAGTCCAAGATTATTTGAAGGGGGAGGGGGAGGCCATAAGCAATGAATTCAGATTTGCATTAATTAAAACCCTACTTTGGATCAGTCACAGACAGTCCAAAATTCAATCCTGTTCCCCTGCCATGCCTTTTACACAGGCTAGTCACCAACAGGCGGATCATATTTCTAGTACATTATAGGCACTGTGACAGTCAAATTCCATCAACAGACAAAAGCAGGTAGCTGATAGGCACAGCTGGCTTATCAATCTCCCACAGTCAAAGCATAGCTGTATCAAGTTTCATAACGACCACAGCCATTCAAGCCTGCTTTATAAAGGCAGGGAGCACTCATCAACTGTTCAAAACAGTCACTTGATTGTTTTGACTGCTGGGCTGGCCTTGTTGGAATTACCAGCCAGAGAGGGAGGGTTAATGTACAGTGCGCTATTTCTGGAGAGGATATTTTGGATTATTTCCAGTCATGATTAATCAAAAATATTTGAAATGGGGGAAGGATGCAAATGTTTGCCTTGACAGCGCCAGTCTGATGTCAACAAATTTGGTTCATAATTTGATTGATAGTTTTATTCACTGATAGAAATATGTGCAGGAAAGGGGAAAAAACAGCTGCTGGGCCAGATGTGTTACAAATGGGATTTTTCAACATTTTCCCCATTAGTCATTTTGTGGATTTCCTGTTACCTAGATCTTTGAAAAAATGGTTGTTAAAAAAAACCCTCTATATTTTGGAAATCTGTACAATGTACCTTTAACATGGCTCTTGCAGCCACTCCTTGGTCTGAAGACTGCATCTGTGCGGGCACAACTATGGTGATGATGCTGATGATGTCTAGAGGATGCAGGGACCGTGTAGAACTCTCTCCTGTTGATGTCATCCACTTCTAGTTGCTTCTTCTCCATGAAGGCACGGATTCGTCTCTCAATCTTCACAATGAAAACAAAACACACAAGGGATGTACACTACAAGTATACGTTTACATGCACAGTGCGTCAGAGAAAAGTGTTCTGCACAAACTCAAAGCGTTCTCTGCCATTAAGGTTTTGATCTAATACACAAGTCCATAAGTTGCAACACTGGTATGACGGCATTCACGGCACCGGGCATTCACGCTGTCGTTTCTGTTATAAACAACGTTGTACAATAAGTATATAAAAGCGCACAACAGCACGCTGCGCACGACTGGCAATCTTCATTACATTCATGTATGTACCTACATCTCTGTCGTTGCACTATACAGACTCGACTCCGATTCAAGTCTGCAGAACACACAACTGGAAAAAATTGCAGTCTGTGAAGTGTCCAGCAGCAAAGATCGGGATCAAATGCATTATAGAAGCTGAATGAGGTCCATCATTAACACTTTTGCTCCAATTTGCCCAATAGAAATTAACTGGGAATTTACCAACGCGGCCTGCTCATTTATGAAAATGACTTGCAAAAAAAAAAAAGTACACGCTGATCGCTGATCGCGACGCGACTTGATTAATGCTTTCATTTTTTTTTTTTTTGCACGCACGCACGCAATGCCAATATAATGCTAATCTATCCCGCGCTGTACTAGTGTGTGTAATGATTGGTAAGTAAATGTGGCTAGTCATCTATTCATACAATATAAGACAATACATAGCTGGGGCAGCCGCTCAGCGTACGTAAGTATATTACAGACCGGATCACGGGAAAAAAACAAAATAAATTTGAAGCAGTGCATTTATTATTTTGGTTCTGAAAAAAGAACTCCACAAAGAGAATATAAAAATAATCGCTTTTTGTCCCCTTGCACATCTACACATTTGGTTTATCGGACAACCAGAAAGTGGTCGGGAAAACTCCGATGTCGACTGTATTTCAATGACTGTGCACATGATGCAAATAATGTTAGTCACTACAGAAAGACAAATCAACAGACCAAATACACCATGGTTCCAGAGTCTAGACCTTGATACAACTTGACCATGCTCATATTTGCCATTAACCCCTAACCGCCCTGAATCCTCTTTGCCAAAGTGGAGGAATTTGGAGGATTGAGGTTACATGGCAAAAGTGCGTTACTGGTTTCGTAGGATGCACTTTGTCAAGGTCTTGGGCCGGACCTTGTGTTGTTTTTGCTCAGCCATGCATTTATATAGGCCTGGATTATGCTTGAAATCCTCCATACTGCTCCAGGATGTCACTGGCCAAGCCTCAACACAATGACAGTCACTGCCACAGGGTTTTGCAGGATTCAGGCAGTGGTCACCCCTCCAAGGATCAATATTCAGGAAATAATGGAGGAATTTGCAGGATTGAGGCAATATGCTATTTTTCCATGAGGCCAATTGGTGGATTTTGCAGGATTGAGGCTACATCTTAGCAAAAAGGCTTGGGGAGTTAGGGTTAGAACTTTGGACATTGTCTCATCGCAGTGGTTGCATTCCAGATTCAGACCAAGCCAAGAAATAATCAGGCTTGTGTCCTTGGGCTGGACAATTTTCTCCTACTGCTTCTCTTCATCCAGGAACCAGTGACTCACTGTGGGGGTATAGCATAGAGCTATATTAAATTACTAGAGCGCTAACTCATGTACAAAGTAATGCCTGCTGGGCGCATCCATGTTTGTACACAAACCTTGTGTATGTCTATTTGCATATATATGCGTTTGTATTCCATACCGGTGTGTCATCGAAGTTGTTACGCCAAAAACCGAAACGCACGATCAGCAAATGAACATGTCATTTTGCGCTACGTAAACAGTGCAACGCGTGTGCGTATCCACTGCAGCCTTGATTAATTGTGTGGTTTTTTACCTTAACACGCGTAAGAAGTTTGCGTATGTTCTACTTGCGCGTTGCATTTAGAGTACACTTTCAAAATTCAATCCATCTAATTTTATTATGTTCTACAAACACGCACATAAATTCAAAATGTCTGTGCCCAGGACGGCAGCTCCAAAGCGTCTCCCGCGCAAGAATGAGGACTTAGCGCTCTAGTAATTTAATATAGCTCTATGGGGTATAGTCACTTCTTGTAATTAAGTTGATCAGTACAGCCCAAAAGTGGTTTCAACGGTTTCATGCAACCCACTCTAGTAACAGGCAACTATGTATGTAAGTTGTGCAGTGTATTTCTTATATATCCATTGATCACTACAGTGACTGGATAGCATGTTGAGAACACAAACTGAAGTTTCTTGTGGGCAATCTTGAAACATACAGTAATGTACTATGCACCAAACCTTCATACGGCATACTGCGTGCACTGAGTGTACATGTACAAAGCATATGGCAAGTCATGCTGGACAGAAAGGAACACAGATTTTTTTGGCTGTACTCCCCACATCAAACAAAGTACTGTCTTCATATATTTCAGCCAACCAGCGGTTGTCTTTCAATATTCACATCAATTTGATTTAGTGTTGAAATTTATTTACATACTGTCTCTCTCTCTGTCAAGCACAGCTTTCCATAAGTGGCAGCCATGAAGGTCTAAGAAGTGATCTCTTATTTAGTCGGCTTCCCTTCTTTGTGCCTGGTGATGAGTGCATTGGAAATCCCAGTACATGTAAATATAGATCAGTGATCATACCTCTGCATTTGATGCACTGATCTGAACAACTGATGGGTCTGATGGTATGGTTGGTTTCTGATCCTCATCCTTGATCTGAGATGCTGTAGACCCCATTGGGCATGGGATGGTTTCGTCTTCATCCTCAGTCATCTGGTCATGGACCAATGCCTGTACATTATGTGAAATAAATGGTATATGTGACCGGCTTTACAAGAAAGGGTATTAAGTCGCCATTAGCATTATTGTGTAATGGCCTGCTCAACATTGAGAGGGTGAAATTTTGTCAAAATGTAATTTTCATTTTATGTCATGAATGTCATCTTTAATACCTACAGTTTCAGGTTCCTTTCACATAAATGTTGATTTTGATGAACAAAGTGGAAATTTTTTTTTTTTTTTTGTGCATCACTCTAATGTTCTTCAACAAAGCCAGCTATTTCAAAGCCTGTTTTCTCAGTTGTGCAATTTGAACTCCAAGGAAGTAATTAATATGCAAATACGTCATATCTCCAGAACGGGAGGGGCTATGGAGCGCCGCTATATACCAAATGAAAGCTTACATTGTGGGCTTTCCAACCATATAAATAACTCCATTTCACTTTTTTGCAACATAATACCTTTTTTTATGGAGCCGGTCACATATAGCAAAGTACATTTGTCAAAGTGACGAACAAGAGGGTAGCTAGGTTAATCCTTGCACATTCTGCAGTTGGCATTTAGAACTATAACCATGAGTAGGGACGTGGCAAGCCATTTCAGGCCAACAGTCTGAGATGAGCATTAAGATTGACAGGTTATGATTTCTCATGATTATTTGCACAAAGTAGACCTACAACAGATGTGTTCACCAGATCTTCATCTTCTTTGCTTGTGCACAGCATTTTCTGTTCACTTTTTAAATGAATTTTTTTTAACCACTTCACGACAGGATTATTTTGCCGAAATTTCGATTTTGGCAAAAGACAATATTTTCCAGCCAACTTCTGATATACAGCCAAATGCCTCAAATTCTGATTCACAAGAGTAATTTCAACAGTATTTGTACGATATTTCTTGCCGAATCCTCATATGTTTCAATACTCTGGGGTGTGCAATGGCCAATTCAAGATCAACACACGGTCCGCCTCCAGACTTCACAGACTTTGTGTGTGAGTACCAAAGGTATGAGGGATTAGCATGTTTAGACGTCACCCGGATGCTAGTCGAGGCAATCTTGAGGTCTTAACCCGTCAGCCGTGGCTGTATAAAAACAGCCAGTGTGTGTTGTCACTCCGAAGCGAACGGTTAATACCCTGTCTTTTGACTTATCTTGGGCATGGTTGCATATATACCAAAGATTAAATAACTGTGTGTTTAGTCAGAAAATAAAGAATTTAAAGATCTTGAGTTCAATGCACCAGACCGTGACACCAAACTCAAATGAATGCACTAAACACCTGACCTGCAGCGAAGATACAAGTTTCTTCAAATGGGTGTGGAGCTGTGATGCATTGATGGTGCATATGGCGGAAGGGTCCACAGTAAGTGACACACTGCAGGAAAGGTTTGTCTGGAGAATAAAATCATACAGCGCAAATCAAAATGGGTAAATGCCAAAAAGTAAATGGAAAAAAAAAAACTTCATCCGTCTACTTTTGGTGATTTTGTGTTAACACTTGCCAGCATTTTTCCAACCCGTGTTGAACTTAACCAGAACTTACAGCAGCATAGTTGAACTCAACCCAGATGAATTTACCCAAACCGGCCGAGTTTAGCTTGGAAAGGTTTTAAGCTAAACTCCTATTGGTGGAGTGAACATCAGATCAGGTAGCCAAATTTAACCAAGTACAGCCGATCTAAGTTAAATAGCTCAGCTAGCTATACTTGACAAAGTGCAGCCAAGTTCACCTCAAACCAAATGAGCTGAATTTGGACTAGCTGAGGTGGGAAAGGCTAAGCTACATGTAAACTAGGACTGTTGAGTAAGACTCAGCGTAGCAGATCTCAGACAGGCAAAGCTGAACACTAACATTATCTATAAGGAGTTGAACTCAAACCGAGTGAGCTGATCTGAGCTAACGTGGAAATGATTCAGCTAAAAATTGTTTCAGGACTTGGAGTGGCTACTTGAGCAGGACTCAGACCACCTGGGCCCAATTTCATGGCTCTGCTTACCGTTAGCGAAAAATCCTGGCTTACTGTAGCAGAAACTTTCGTGCTTACGGTAAATGTGTTTCACAGGTTAGCGAGGAATGTTGGCTTCTGCGCATGCGTACATCCCATAACTAAGGATTCTGTGCTTACAGGGTTAGCACAGAATTTTTCTGGTACAGATAGCAGGGATCATAAGCTCAGAATTCTGTGGTTAGCAGAGCCATGAAATTGGGCCCATAGCTTAAGTCCGATTATGAAGGGAGTCTAATTTGCACCGTTCTGGTGTCAAGATACTGGACTTCCTCCGCAAACACGGCAGCTACAGAGTCCACTTTATCTTGGTACCTACTTCTAAAAGTTCTATAATGGGGCTAACTTTGGACTGACCACAGAGCAAAAGCTGAATTTAGACTAATCAAAGCTTACCTCAGAGAACTCGGACTGAGACAGCCGTTCACAAACATGATAAATTATTTTGCTTCACACACTAACACTGTATTATTCTACATAGGCCTACCTAAATTTGTAAGGCAAATCAAGTCAGACAATCAATATGTCACTTCAACCTTTTTGACATTCGCATTGCATTATTCCTGGGCATGCTGGGTATGGATGACCATGGAGGAATAAGAACAGGATGACGAACAAGCAATGCAGTTTATGCACAAACCTATGAGGGGGAGTGAACCAGTTAACTGTCGGGAAGAATGTAGTATCCTGACGGTTAGTAATGCCACTTCTTTCTTTGGTTGAGTGCAAAGGGTATGGTCAGTTGAAAGCATTTTCAAAGTATTTTCTAACAAAATTGGAAATGTTTCTCAGTCCCAGATTCGCATCTTTCTAACATGTTTGCAATGCCTGACCTTCATTGAGATAATTAATAGGACCTTTATGATGAAAAAAAGTCGCGCCAGGATGCAACATTCTTTCCTAACTCAGCCTTTTTTAAGTTACTAATACTACTACTACTAGTACTAGGGCCTACTTTTTTCTTCAGAATGTTTGCAACATTAACTGATCATTATATTTGAACTGAATGTACAATTTATAAATAAATTTCATTTTTTTAAACTGTAGGGGGGGAAAACGGAAATATATTGAAATTTCTGTCAAGATTCACAGCCGGCCCACAGGTTTGTTTGTAGTTTGTAAATACGCGCGATTCCATACGCGCCAGATACACATGTAGGCCTATGCATTGCGAATATCGAAAAGGTTTTGTCGTGCACTCACTTCGGATAGGAAAGTTTGCAAGCATGTTAAAATGCTTCTAACATTATCATCAAGGTCCATGTCTGATATCAGCTAGTCTATGCCTACGACACTACAATCCTAGATTGAAACAAGTGTTAACTCCGGTCTGTGTGAATGAGTCGAACAAACTTTCCCGGCCTGTTTTTGTTACACACACGGCATTTGTACTTCGCTGTATGCACTGCACTGCACTGCACTGTTAGTGTGTTAGACTGCATCTGCAGTGCATGTGCACAGGGTGACCGTAAGGTCATGGCCGAATTCTGCTAAATGGACTTCAAAAATCTGTCAGATTGATCAAAAATCTGCCAATTTCCCAAGAATTACTCGAAATACACTATAAACTCTTAAAATCACATGCAGATGTTGTAGTATTGCCTTAATTAAGGTTCAATTAATTATAAACAATCTATAGGCACATAAAGATGTTATGAAATTGCGTAAATTTGAGACAAAACACTGTTGCGTCACGACGAAGTCCGGTTCCCAGTGAACCTTGGCACCAGTGTTGGAGCAAAGGCTTTGACCCTCAAGGCCAAGGCCAAGGCTTTGACCCTCAATGCCAAGGTCAAGGCTTAACCCTCAAGGCCAAGGGCAAGGCCAAGGTCAAGGCCCTGTGTTAAGTCAGAATGCTCTTTTATTGATAAACTAATTACTTGCTATATTTCATCGATAGAGGGCGCTGTTAGATTGGACCGTAAGTTAGAACTTTCTGCAGTCACGCTTTTGCAGTCGCCATATTTTATGTTTTGTTAGTACGTCATCCCAAAGTCGTAAGTGAAATACACATAACTCATCATTTATAATCCCTTTATTTGATTATTATGGACATGCTTTGGGTTCTGAGATAAGTTTAAGGTATTTAATTTGGGGGAAAACACAAACAAGTATAAAATAGAGACAGTTTTTAATGTACATGTATGTGCATTGTGGTTTATTACATGTGACAATAGGGGTATTGCGTGTAATGGTACAAAATGTACATGTAGACCCACAGACAAGGCTGGTGTCATCAATCCTGTTAATTGCCTGATATTATGTGATTAGTAATGATTGCTTAACTTTAATTATAAACAAAATTGTTGTTGATTCATACTTATATTTTACAACTGATTAAAGTAAATTTTGTATTTGTTATGGACAGATTAAACCGTGTTCACCAGATTACAAGCCTGTCAAGTCTGAAGTTGAAATTTGATACCCGACACCCCGTCACATGAGTTTAATGACTGGGATCTTAGAAGATACATGTACGCCGACAACATGAGCGTAGTTAGTAGTGGTGAGCACAGCGTCAAGCACCATGATGGTGACTCAACATGTGGAGATGGTGAAAGGCAGGGGGAGTTAGTACGTCCAGAGGACTCCGCCAGTCAGTTATCGTCAAGGACGAGCACCACGAAGTCGTCACTTGGTAGAACCAGGAAGAGGCTCGTCGCCAAGATGGCAGCGCTTGAAGCAGAGGCAGCAAGCCTACGAGAGATGCAGGCGATAGAGCTGGAAGAGCTGAAATTGCGTCAAAGAAAGCAAGAGCTCGCAATCAAGACCAAGATGGACATGGCTAAGGCGGAAGAAATAGTTTACGCCATTGATGAAGACTGTCTTCATATGACACCCCCAAATTCGACACCATCAACAGCACTGAGTGACAAGCAGGAGTCATCAAAGGACAGTATCCCCGAGGCAGGGGATGAGCAGACACCCCAGAAGGAAACAGGTTACTCCCCTGTGGATAGCCCGTCAAATACGACACCGAAGAACGAAGAGCCCTCCGTGGACAAACCCAAGACAACCCCAACGGATGATGACAACCCGGAAAAACAAGCCTCGCTCCTGGAATTGGTAAAAAGGGGGCAACAACAGCAGCGGTGCTTGCTAGCAACAATGCAACTTCCGAGAGCAGAGTTACCAACCTTCGATGGCAACCCACTACAATACTGGACCTTTCTGCGTGCATTTGAGAACAGTGTAGACAATGCAGATATTGACGACAGTGCTAAGCTAATAAGGCTTCTGAAGTACTGTACCGGAAAGGCAAGGAAGATCATAGAGTGTTGTGCCATAATGCAGCCAGATGTTGGTTACCAGAGGGCGAAGGCACTTCTCAAAGAACGTTTTGGCAGTGATTATGTCATAGCTGAGGCGTGGGTAAATAAGGTAACAAAAGGTGCGCCCTTGGCATCCCATGATAAAGTAGGGCTGAGAGAATATGCTGATGACCTCAAAGTTTGTAAGGAAACGTTGGACACAATGGGGTATACCCAGGAAATAGGAACCCAAGGTGTTATGGTAAAACTTGTAGAGAAGCTGCCCAGTTATTTGCGTAATCGCTGGATAAAACATGTAAGGGGATTTAGAAAGAGTGACAAGTCTCCTAAGATTGTTAATCTGGTTGAGTTTGTTGAAGATGCGGCCCAGGAGGCCAATGATCCTGTATATGGTAATTTACATGTAAGTGCATATAAGCCACAAAAACCAGAGATGAGGCCTAAAGTAACCAGACCAGACAAATCTAGCTATGCATTGGTAACAAATAGCAAGATGTATGAACATGTAACATGTGTTATGTGTAAGGGTAACCATACACTGTTTGGTTGTTCTGAATTCAAGGGTAAAACACCAGAAGAGCGGTTTAACTTTGCCAAAGCCGAAAGATTATGTTATAATTGTTTAAGGCCAGGACATGTTTCAAGTGCATGTAGTTTGCATAGAGTTTGTTCTGTTACAGGTTGCGGTAAAAGACACACAAAGTTCTTGCATCCATTAAAACAGACACCATCGTCTAGTGTTGGAGATGCTAGACCAGCTGGGCTGGAGGCAACAGCGCAAAGTAGCTTCACTGAGACAGACCTTGGCACTTCTTGCGTCACAGGGGTCGGGGTGTACAGAGTCGCCCTACCCATTGTTGCAGTGAAGGTCAGTGCAGTAGATCGCGATTGTAGCATCGACACTTATGCTCTTCTTGACAATGGTTCCACAAGCAGTTTCTGTACGGAGGAGCTTGCATCTCAACTGAACATTGAGGGTAAAAGGCAATCTTTGACCCTAACCACAATGACAAGAGCAAAGGTAAAGACTGAAACAACCGTCGTCAGCTTGGTGGTGAACAGTTTCGACCACCAAGGGGTAGTTAATCTGGATAAGGTCTATACACGGCACTCACTCCCGATTAATGATGACAACATAGCTGAGCCAGAAGACATCAAGAAATGGCCACATCTGCAAGACATCAGCATCCCCCAAGTTGAGAAAGGAAAGGTACATCTATTGATTGGTCAAGACTCGCCAGAGGCTCTCGTACCATTGGAAGTGAGATGTGGTGAAACAAAGGCACCCTATGCTACCAGAACTCGGCTTGGATGGTCCTTAAATGGGCCATTAGGAATGTCCAGAAGGGCTGCGGTCACATCAAGCTATGTGGCAGTTGATGACTCTCTTGAGCAACAGCTTCAGAGATTCTGGAAATTGGATGCTGCTGAGTCACTGTATGATGATGACAAGGGCATGTCAGTCCAAGACAAGAGAGCAATTGCATTGTGGGAGAAGACTGTTTGCCTGAAAGATGGGCATTATGAATTGCCAATACCCTTCAAGAACAACCCGCCAAGGCTTGCTGATAATCGAATGGTCGCAGAGCAACGCCTAACTTCATTGGGCAGACGTCTGGAGAGGGACTGTCAGTTGAAGTCACGCTATACAGAAGGCATGAAGGAGTTGGTAGATAATGGATATGCTGAGGTAGTTGTAGGAGATGACTGTGTAGCAGATGCAGCCATATGGTATCTACCACATCATCCGGTACTCGATTCGGGTAAACAAGGGAAGATGCGGATCGTCTTCGATTGTGCCGCTAAACACCATGGTCAGTCCTTGAACACGCAGACAATCAGTGGGCCAGACCTGACAAACAAATTGTTGGGCGTACTCCTGCGCTTTCGACAAGAGCAAGTGGCAGTTTTGGCAGACATTCGTGCCATGTTCCACCAGGTCAGAGTGTCTCCAGAGAACCGAGACGTCTTGCGTTACCTTTGGTGGCCCGACGGAGATACTTCACTTGAACCGGCTGTGCACAGGATGACTGCACACCCATTCGGTGGGACATGGAGTCCCAGTTGCTGTTCCTTTGCTTTACGACGTACTGCAGAAGACAACCGTCAAGATTTCCATCCAGACACTGTTGGCTGCGTCAAGCGCAGTTTCTACGTCGACGACTGCCTAGTCTCACTAGCAACTGAAGCTGAGGCTATCCGGGTTTCTCGAGAGTTGCGAGAACTTCTGTCCAGAGGTGGTTTTCTATTAACGAAGTGGTTGAGTAACAGCCCTGAAGTTCTTGAGTCTATCCCACAAGAAGATAGAGCTGTGGGTGTCAGGGGGCTAGACCTGAATCATGAAGCTCTACCTACGGAGAGGGCCTTGGGTATGCAGTGGGATGTCGAGACTGATTGCTTTGGATATAAAGTGAGTCAGAAGGAGAAACCCTTGACAAGGAGGGGGTTGCTAAGTATTGTATCCTCCATCTATGACCCGCATGGATTTGCTAGTCCCTTCACCTTGTTGGCCAAAAGGATCGTCCAAGACTTAAGCAGGAAGAAGTTGGGTTGGGACGAAGCACTGCCGTCACGACACAGAGAGGAATGGCAACGCTGGAAACAGGACTTGGGAAAACTCGAACAACTGCGGATAAACCGATGTATCAAGCCTTATGGGTACAAGGATGGTGTCAGTTATCAGTTACATCACTTTTCCGATGCGTCTGAGGCAGCGTACGGAGCTGTAACTTACCTTCGTATGGTGAATTCTGCAGGCCTCAGTCACACATGTCTGCTGTTGTCAAAGTCACGTCTGGCACCTTTAAAAAAGGTTACGATACCAAGGCTCGAGCTGACAGCTGCGACACTCTCTGTGAGGCTGGATGCAATGATCAAGAAGGAGTTAGACCTACCTTTGGAAGAATCAGTCTTCTGGACTGATAGCACAATAGTGCTTCGATACATCAATAACGAAGAGAAGCGTTTCCACACCTTTGTGGCGAACAGAGTAGCTGTCATCCGGAACCAGTCAAGTTCTCATCAGTGGCGCCATGTGGAAAGCGGGCTAAATCCGGCAGACATTGTCACGAGAGGACAAATGGCGGATGAGCTGCTGGCCAACCAGAAGTGGTTGATTGGTCCTGAATTCTTGCGCCAAGATGGCCACCTGTGGCCAAGTTTACCAATCTCGACAACCCTTAACGATAACGATCCAGAAGTAAAGCCTGAGAAGGAGATAGTCACCGTTTACGCCACCGAGCGTAAAGATTCAGCTAATCCAACCGACAAATTGATAGCCAGGCACTCCTCATGGTATGAGCTGAAAAGAAGTGTTGCATGGATTATGCGAGTGGCTGACAGTCTGCTAAGAAGAATCAGAAAGCAACCGGCAGTACAAGACATGAAGACACTGACAACAAACGACCTAGCTAGGGCAGAGGCTTCTATCATAAGATACATTCAAGCCCAGTCATTTCAAGAGGAGTTCAGCCACTTGAAGAAAGGTGAAGATAAGGTTCAGAAGCTGAAGGCTGAAATGAAGAAGAAAGGTCAACTGTACAAGTTGGATCCTATCCTGACAGACGACGGCATCATCAGAGTTGGGGGACGATTGCGGAATGCCCCGGGGAATATGTCAAATCATCCACCCATATTGCCAAAGGGCAACCATGTGGTCTCTCTCATCATGAAGCACTACCATCTGGAATCTGGTCATTCTGGGAGGGAGTATGTTCTGTCACTGATACGACAAAGATTCTGTATCATCAAGGCTAGATCTATGCTGCGTAGAGTTTTGAGCAATTGCTTCGAGTGTAGACGAAGATCTGCAGTTCCGGTCCAGCAAAAGATGGCAGACTTACCATCTGACAGAGTTACCCCAGGCAGACCACCATTCTCATTTGTTGGAGTCGACTGTTTAGGACCATTTCTGGTGAAACAGGGTAGAAATCAGATCAAACGATACGGTTGCATATTCACATGTCTAACATCTCGAGCGGTACACATAGAAGTTCTGCACACATTAGATACTGATTCCTTCATAAACGGCATGCAGAGATTTATCTGCCGGCGAGGACAACCAATCGAGCTGAGGTCTGACAATGGATCTAATTTCATTGGGGCTGAGCGTGAGCTCAAGGAAGCTTGGAAAGGGTTGAGTCAAGAGAAGGTTGACAAGTGCCTTCTAAAGAAGGGAATCCAGTGGAAGTTCAACCCCCCGACCGCTTCCCACATGGGAGGCGTATGGGAAAGACAAATAAGGTCAACACGCAGACTGTTGAGTTCACTGTTGACAGAGCAAGTAGTAAGCGATGAAACCTTGTCAACTGTAATGTGTCTAGTCGAATGTATCATTAACAACAGGCCGATTACCACCGTTTCAGACGACATCAATGACTTGGAGCCACTCACACCAAATCACCTACTACTTCTTCGTGGTGCACCCCATTCCCTTGGTGAATTCGACAAAAAGGAGATGTACACACGGAGGAGATGGAAGCAAGCACAATACCTTGCTGATGTATTCTGGAGAAGGTGGATCCGAGAATACCTCCCCACACTTCAGAAGAGACAGAAATGGCTTGAGCCCAAAGGGAACATCATGGTTGGCGATTTGGTACTTATTGTCGACAATGACCTCCCTAGAAACAAATGGCTTCTTGGGCGTGTTCTTGAAACTTACCCTGGGAAGGATCAGCTTGTAAGAGTGGTCAAAGTTAAAACCAAGTCATCCATTCTGACTAGGCCAGTGCAGAAGTTGTGTCTCTTAGAGTCAGTGGATAAGGAAAAGTAGACTACATGTATATGGTCTGCATCAGATTTGTAGCTTGTGTCAAAACCTAAAGTTCCAGCGCCAAGTTTCTTGTAAGGTTATTTGTAATTGTCCATTATATTTTGGAATGATGTTATTGTTGCAATCGTATAATCATGTTACAATGTTTAAAGTATGAAACACCCAATTGGTTAAAATGGTCGCATTCTGCTTAAAGTTGAGATGAAGTAGTAAATGCCGTATTGAGTAGAAAATGACATTTAAGGGGTCGGAATGTTAAGTCAGAATGCTCTTTTATTGATAAACTAATTACTTGCTATATTTCATCGATAGAGGGCGCTGTTAGATTGGACCGTAAGTTAGAACTTTCTGCAGTCACGCTTTTGCAGTCGCCATATTTTATGTTTTGTTAGTACGTCATCCCAAAGTCGTAAGTGAAATACACATAACTCATCATTTATAATCCCTTTATTTGATTATTATGGACATGCTTTGGGTTCTGAGATAAGTTTAAGGTATTTAATTTGGGGGAAAACACAAACAAGTATAAAATAGAGACAGTTTTTAATGTACATGTATGTGCATTGTGGTTTATTACATGTGACAATAGGGGTATTGCGTGTAATGGTACAAAATGTACATGTAGACCCACAGACAAGGCTGGTGTCATCAATCCTGTTAATTGCCTGATATTATGTGATTAGTAATGATTGCTTAACTTTAATTATAAACAAAATTGTTGTTGATTCATACTTATATTTTACAACTGATTAAAGTAAATTTTGTATTTGTTATGGACAGATTAAACCGTGTTCACCAGATTACAAGCCTGTCAAGTCTGAAGTTGAAATTTGATACCCGACACCCCGTCACACCCTGTTATATAAAACAGACCACGCAAATCTTTATCAATTATCAGGGAAACATATACAACCAATCAGATTGAACATCAGTTAGAAAAAAATGTACCTCACTTAGCCCCACAAGTGTACAGAAAATTATTGCAGCAAATGTAATACAATGGTAACAAAATGTGATGCTATAAAAATGAAAGTGTGCCCAACACACAAATCTATAGGGTCACTTCCCTCCTCCATGGTAACATGATTAAAATGGTAACAGCAAATTTTCAGATTTATCTGGAAAATGCAAAAATCTATGGGCCTTGAAGAGCCTTGACTCAAAATTGCAAGGCACTGATCCCTCAAGGCCAAGGCCAAGGCTTTTGCCCTCAAGCCTCGAGGCCAAGGCCAAGGCTCTAAAGTCCAGCCTTAAGGCAGTCTTTAAAATAGCCTTTAGTCACGTCCCACGCGCCTATACCCGGACCATCCGGACACGTAACGCACCACGGATGCTGGCACGTAAAAAGACTAGCACGAGCGGCGAAGCCGCGAGGGCCTTTACTATCTCGTGGAACTAATCACTTATTCATTTATTCACGTAATATAAATCAAGCAATATAAACTAATCATCTAACGGTGGTTTGCGGTTACCAGCAACAAAGGCGCGCGTGCTGTCTGGCGCCAGACGACGGCCGATTTACGTTAGTAATTCTGCATTTTCATTGGTCAATTCACTAATGCATTATGCATGTCTACCAAATCGGTAGACAAAATGTAAAGAAAAACATAAGCGTTCTCCACGAGATGGTAAAGGCCCTCGCGGCTTTGCCGCTCGTGCTAGTCTTTTTTACGTGTCAGCATCCGGGGTGCGTCACGTGTCCGGGTAAGCGCGTGGGACTTGACTAAAGGCTACCTTTTAAAAGGCCAAGGCCCAGCCAGCATCATATCAACGCACTACATCACTGCTTGGCACCTAAGGCCAACAAAAAAAAGTCTCCGGTTTCTGGTATGCGCGCGCGTCGCCGTACCGTAGCCATGCGCGTCGGCAAAATGAAAAAGGTTTTTTTTCAATACAAGATGATGTTTCAAAACCGCCAAACTCACTGGTTTGACTGGAATTCTGCTGCTGCACAATTTTAACGTGTTTTTAGAAGGGGTTATGATCGAGAATAAGATTTATGTGGCCTCTCTGGACTCCCATATATTTGCACTCAGTTTAGTCGGGCACCATTTGCAGTCATCAGCCGACATTTGAAGCCCCCCCCCCAAAAAAAAAAAAACAGGTAAAAAAAAAAAAAAGCCGCGTCGCCGCACCACTTTTGGGGCAAGCTCCATACCAGAAACCGGAGACTTGTTTTTTGTGGCCTAAACCAGCCAAGCTGTCCCATTAATTGTAAGGGTTTGTTTGAAAAGATTTAACCTTTTTAAACAAATGTACCTTTTTTTTCTTCAAATTTGCTATGTTTTTCTGTCAAATAACCATTTTTGCAGAATTCTGCCAGAAATCTGCCCAAAAAATCCATTCTGTCAAATTTTCTGTCAATCTCGTTTTTTTAACAAAAAAAATCTGTCAAAGTTAGCCGAAAATCGGCTAAAACGGTCACCACGCATGTGCATGCAGTTGCCCCATTGCCGAAACAAGTACCACCAGACTGAAATCACAGATGACCTCGGTGTATTTCTAAACCTCGGTTTCGTCGTCAGCATCGGCTTCATCGTTGGCTTTAGAGGTTCTGAATAATTCAATTAGAAACTTCTTTTGTCTACTGGTATTATGAATAAGATTTTTCTTAAAATAAATCAAAACACTAACCTATATCGTCCCGGAGTCCACCAAGTCAGGGGCTTTGAAAGAAAATGAAAACTCGTGAGCCCGCATCTGCAAACAAAGCCGTGACATAAAAACCCCTTGTTTTTATATTTTTACCTAGCTAGTCGGGTAGACTTTATCTATCCACAGCACAACCCATTACACCGTCCAGGAACCACTCTTAATTCGTGTTGGAAAAATCATGAGAGTCTACGTGGAGGCGGATTACGTGTCATTTTTTGTAGTCATTTTTAAACTGAAATCATGTTGGAAACATCTGCATTGAAGAGTGATATCTGAAGTATTATTAAATGCCCGAATTATGGCCTGGTTTGGAGAGATAAAGAATTTGACAGGGAATTTGACGGGGCAATTATCGAACGTTGCGAACACAGCTGCGAGCTTCACCCGTGATGTACTGGCGGAGGGTACAGAGGAAGTCAGTGGTGAGTGGGGGCCGGCCCGGGCCGGGGGAGTGTACATGTAGGGCGAGTTCAGTCCGACTTGCACTTTGATGTTAACGTTTTTACAGATAGCATCTGCAGATACTGAGATAAACGCTGATCTGTTTTGGTTATTGCACACTTTCTTGAACAATTTATTATAAAGCCAGTGTTTAGTGTTTTATTTTGTTTTTATTATAGGGTATTTTGGCGTTGTTTTGTGAATGTTTTAATTTAAATTTTTACTTTTTATTTTTCGGCGTAGTTATTGTAAAAGAATTATTCATTTAGGCCCTGTGATTTAATTTTTCTTTTTTGGGGGGGAGAGTATTTTCCTTTGTAATGTTTGTTTCTGACTAGCAGAGTTGTAACGAGTCACTGATTTTTGTGACTCGAGTCGAGTCGAGTCATTTTAAAGAAGTGACTCGAGTCGAGTCGAGTCATTAGGTCAACAAGGTCGAGTCGAGTCGAGTCGAGTCCCAGTGTGTGGTCGAGTCGAGTCGAGTCGAGTCAACTATTTAGCTCGAGTCAATTCGAGTCACAAATATTTGAACACTATAAAATAAATACAATAACAAGCAACAAACACAAGAGAGAAAGTCATTTTCTTTTTTTTCTTTTTTTAATTTTAAATTCGGGCTACTACATGTGGTGACACCACATTTGACATTACGGGAATACGGGGCTCCCTGACCATCATGACCGTATCCCAGATCCTATGCAGTTCTACTTTCTGAGAAAAAAAGGCCTAGGCCTATATCAAGTATTCAAGTTACAACTTTTTTATGCTAAAGTATGAAACGTTTGGACCAAGTCCTTAATTCATGTTCTTGGACAATGCACAAGTTGGCTTATTACTTACTGTCTTGCATGTTTTGCTTTTAAATGTCTGGAAAAGTTCGACGATGTCCCCCGGCCCAGCGCTCGCTGATGTTTGTTTTGCAAAATGTGCACGACGCCGAATGCTTATTTTTCTGTTTGTCTATTTGAAGTTAGCGAACCCAAACGATACTATAGCTGGTTTCGTTGTGAACAGCTGTACGCGATTTATTTCTTAATTCTCCGGGTCAGATTACTCACAAAAGATAATGATTGTGAAAACAAGTTGCTGACATGAACGTGTATAAAAAAAAATGTACGTGAAAAGCGAACTCGGCTGCTATGCGCATTAATGGACGAAGGAATACAAGGCACCAGTCTATTACGAAAATCCACAGACATAAAGTATGCTGTATGGTACCCAACCAACAGTTTCCATTGTTAGCTCACGTCACAGATGTGAAACTTCGGTCTTATAACTGGTTTGGCTTCGGGTCTAGATTTTGTTGTTCGTTGATCACTGACAACATCAAAACCAAATTGCATTATACAAAACTGTTTCTGATTATTTAAAGGTGGGCCCGTCCGTATCCATTTTTTTGTGAAATCGGGACATAAATTTAGCCAGCGTTCCACCAAGAGCTTAATAAGAAATCGCCCGAAACCAATGATGAAACCACGAATTGAGAAATGCGTTTTAAGTCTGGTTCAGGGTTGAGCATGACATGTTATAGAACCACAAGGTGGGAGTCCGCGACACGGTGTATGTTTGTTGTATATTATGGAGGAAGGAAAACAGACGGCCGCTGTATATGAACGTACATTAGTCCCGAACATAACGTGACCTGAACAAAAACTGGCAAAGCGAACGGCGCGGCGTAAGTCATTGCAAATTTTTTTTGCAAATAAGTTTTGCTTTTATTTTTGGGACTCGAGTCTTATTAACCTTCCTCGAGTCGAGTCGAGTCATTCTGATGAGGGACTCGAGTCGAGTCGAGTCATTTGCTCGCAGTGACTCGAGTCGAGTCGAGTCATTTACCCGTCGGGACTCGAGTCGAGTCGAGTCGCAAAAAAATGTGACTCGAGTCGGACTCGAGTCGAGTCATCGACTCGAGTCATTACAACTCTGCTGACTAGTCCGAGTAGTCATGGTAGTAGGACTCTACGGATCGCTTTTTTAACATTTGGGCATGGTCGGGTAATACTATCGCCCGACTCGGACTAGTTTCTGACTATGTTGAGCTTCATATGCAAAGGTTTCATCTGTTTGTATAACGTGTTGTTAGTTTTTAGAACAATTAGTACGCGAGCCAACTCGTACGCGAGCCAACTCATGCGCGATGTGTAAATCGAATCACTGTATGTCTTGACAAATTCTCCATAGTCATGTGGTTGATATGCTTGTTGACCAACTCTGACATCGGCGCCAACTAGACTTTCTAGTATCTAGTTGTTCAGTCAGTGAAGTATGTACGCATGGCATGTGTCATTGAAGTCCGAAAATTTGGGACTCTCAATCATGTCAATACTGTGTATGAGAGTCCCAAACCTTAACTTCCCCTTAAGGTATTGAAAACATGCAAAACAAGAACATAGACTGGCACCTAAAACAACCAGTCCAACACAGCTTCAGTACTGCATCAATCAACCATGCCAAAAGAATTTAAGAAACGTGGCATGAAGCGGGAACTAGTCTCAATTTACTACACATTTCTCGGTAGTCAAGCCACCAGACCATTGACACTGAATGAAGAGGTCAGTCTTTTCAAATAGTTGGACCATGGTTGGACATGTACCAGTCTAGTATTTAGCCCCATTTTGAAATCACTTGACTTCCCTCTCATGTGCAAAATATTGAAGAAAAGTCTCCTTTAAAAATTGAATTCAGTCTTCAAACTTGGTTGGTGAAATACTGAGGACATTTTCTTTGCTCCAGTGGAATTCTTTGGAGAAATTTGCTGGCTAAACTGTGAGTAAAGTGGGTCTGATTTAGTTTTGCACGTTTCAGAGCGCTCCAGAGCCCTGACTGGTGTCATTGGTTCTGCAATCTGGGAACGAACGGATGTCTTAAGTTGGAATTCCAGAAACACATTTAACTGGCCACTAAATGCCGTTAATTACGATCAGGAAACGTTATCCTACAAGTACAATTTATTTTTTCCCCTCACCTAATAAAATTGGCTTAGGAAATTTTTTTTACAACCTGACGCCACTGCAGCGGTTGTGTACAAAGTCTATGGAGAGTCAAGAAAAGTATTTCCTAACAAAATTGGAAATGTTTCTCAGTCCCAGATTCATGTCTTATCATCATTTTTACAATGACTGACCTTCATTGAGATGATATATGAAGAAAAAAGTGACGTCAGGTTGCAAAAATTTTTCCTTGGCTTATTTCAATACGCGTACGAGTAGCGGCATGTGTGTGAGTTGGAACGCGTGTGTACGAGTTTGCACGTGACAAGTTGGTCAATCTGCACACGAGTTGGCATGCTTACGAGTTGACCTGTTTCCTTTCATTGAGCCTATAATCTTGTTAATTAGTAACAGTTAGACAGTAAGACAATTACATGTACCTGGGCTACAGTGCCTTAATTGTATAAAATCCAACTTTACACAAAATTGTAACATTATATAAATTTGCGTCATAGAGATTTAAATTCTAAATGTAAATGTAGCATATTCCCTTCACTGACACCACTGAAAAGGACAATTCTCAATTGTAAAATTAGTACGTGCATGATTAAGATTTTCATAATGAAGAACCAAGCAGTTAAAAATAAATTTCATTGATTTTGTTTAAATTTCAGATCAAGGTACTGAACTGAAGATTGCACAGGACAAAATAAGGGAACTAGAGGGACTTGTTATTGCACAACGATCAGAGGTAATATTACCACCGTGACGAAATGGTTAAAATGTTATATTTGATGGCTTTAGAAGTTTTTATTAAATGACAACAAAGTAAACATTTGAAATTTGAAATCAGACTTAACCCTAACGATGACCATCCAGTCAAACTCCAACACCAGGGATTTTTGGAATCTGTTCAGATGAGTACATTGTAAATATTTAGCACCGTTGATATCAGAATTTTCAATACTCGATACATTGTATATCGGAAATCCAATATCGAGAATATTCGATATATCCATTATCCCATGTAAAAGTTCAAGACCTTAAAGATGACACTTTTGATCAAAAAATTTTTTTAAGTCCCAATTTTCCACTGCTTTCTTTGGAGCATATCGCTCAAACTTTTTGAAACAAATCTCAGTATTGACAGTTTGTCCAGAATGGGTGTTTTTTTGTTAGGTTTTACATTGGAGAGACCGCGAATTCCAGCGAATGCAGAGCACAAAGCAATGCCGCATGGCATTTTGCGATGTTTTTGTTTTGAATCACAAGCACAAGTTGCCGCCAAGTTTTATTTCACTATACAGCAAACGATAAACACTATTTTTGACGATAATCTGACGCATTATCGATATTTTCGATATGATTGCTCAATATCGAAATTTCAATATTTCCAAAATGATTATAAAATTGCTATCGGCGATATCGATATTTAAAACAATATTGAATAATTGAGTAATATCGATATATCAGTGGTGTTTATTGGTAAATGGATAATGCTTTACATGGGGTTAGGCATACCACAAATAAACAACTGTAGAGCGTACAGTTTCCCATATGGTGTTGGAATTTGCAAGGATGAGGAAGGTTCCTAGTAAATCACCCTAGGGGGTAAGGGTTAATGGAACCTACATGTAGTTTTTTCCCTCAGACATGTCAGATTTTCTTGATGTTATTCAACTTGTGAGGTATCTGAACTCTCAGATTGATTGTTTTTCAAACATCTCAAATCTTTTTCTCTCAACTTTCAGTTCTAAAACTCCAAAGCTTTTATTTTATAGAGTGTGACAAAGAACTGATTCCTGAACATGAAATTGTTCATCTTTTGAAAATTACAACATAGTTTGTGTTTTTTTAAATAGCAACAAGAATTATTTGAATAACAGTTTGTGTAAAATAAAACAGTTCTTGTTAATTAATTCACGTTGTGGACATTTCTCACTGTAGTTCCTTAAAAGTTGCACAAGAAAATCTTAAGTGAACCTCTTTTTTTTATCAGACATGTCAGAGTATTGTGTGAAGATAATATTGATTAGCTTAAATCTTTAGAAATTTAGAAATTAGCCACGATGTTAATCACATGGGGTTGCCAATTTCTCCTTCCATTTTAATCAGAATGAACGTCTGAAGATCTTAAACCATGAATTATCTGACAAAGCGGAGGCATCCGAGTTGCAGATCAACACCATCTCTCAGCAGTACCGGGGTGTGCTTCAAGAAAAACATGTAAGATTTGACGAGCAGTTGTCAGGGTTCCTTTTATGCAGCCATGCAATATATCAATACACCCACTGAAACTGAACTGGCCAGACTGAACACTCTGGGGGTAAAAATACGTACACTAGTATGTACTTTTTCTGGAGTTTTGGGAACAACACACCAGTTGTATGATAAAAAAATTATGGGTGTGGGAAAAGGGTTTGGCACTTAAAAGAACCCAAACTGATTTCAATTTTAGAATATAAAAATTAGTCCTAAATGCGGTCCCAACCTTGTGATGACACACAAATGCATACTGTGTTCCACTTGAACTTTTGGGATATTTAATAGTATTTCAATTGTTGTCATCTGCGTGGCAGGACGAGTTAACAGTGCTGAAGCAGCAGCAACATGCCTTAGAGGACATGCAGCAGAGCATGCTGGTAGCCAACACCGCAGCCGGTCCCCAATCAGCCTCCATCACCCACAGCACCTCCACCTCATCCCTAACTGGTTCCCTGGTGTCGGCCGACCAGCATGACTTTGGAGACGTCATCTCGTCCCAGCATGAGATCAACCGGCTGTCCAATGAGGTATCACGGCTTCGCTCTGAGTGTGAGCACTGGCGGCAGATGGCCAGCCTCACCACTCAGGGGGAGAAGGCAGGGGTGAGTTGGCAGCATACATGTAGGCCGCAACTCCTTCAACAAAGCTGGCACTGACAACTTTAGTCTTTTGGAAGAGGATTCTGCCGCTTTCGTATAGTGAAATAAAATCTGTCACTAGCCAGTGTGGCCCATCAGGCCGGCATTTATCTCCGGTTTCAGTAGCATGAAACAACTGAGAATATTTCTATTCCCCCCTGGATGAGATGCCAGGTTACTCCCCAGCTTATGCAGGTACCCAATTTTCTCCTGGATGGAGAGAGGCAAGTGGGGGTAAAGCAGCTTGCCAAAGGAAACAACAAATGGCCAGCAGCTGGATTCGAACCCCTGACCCTCTGATCAGGAGTCACGAACCCTAACCACTAGACCACACTCCCTGCTTTCATAGGCCCCTGTTTAGTACCCAGCTGTAGCCAAATAGTTCAGACATGCCTTCAGTCTCAAAAGTACGTAGGATTCTTTTACGGGAGTGCACAAGAACAACTTTTCCCTGAGAATGTGTCGTTTTAACTTCATAGTCAAATTCCGGCATGTACTGCGCTAACATTCATGGTTTAGCTGTGATACACAAAGAGAAATGACAAACCGTTATTACAGAAAAGGTATAGAGAAAAATTGAATGCTTGCCACAACTGTGGGATTGTGTTGTAAGAGAGTGTACATACTCATAAAATTCCTCAGTATTCTCTCTCTCTTCTTCATCCTGAAGTGTGCAAAATTCAATATCTTTGTATCAATTGGCCTAGATCTTATGTTGTGTTGTTTTGAAAATAATATTTTTTTTCCCTGTTGCAGCCGATGTTTGAAATTGGCCTTGATAAAGATAGTGCTAGCTCCTCCAGTGCTGAGGAAGTTCTCCAGCTGAAGACAAGAATTAAGGTACAGACTACTCATCATGTTGTTCATTTCTGTAATTCAGTGTAGACTGCATGGCTTCATGCAGCAAACACCATACTATTATTCTATACAAAAAGTATGAGAAATACTTGTAATATACAACATTTTGAAATATTGCAGTGTATTTTTTGATGACCATAATAAAATGAAAAGTTTGATATCAAGTTCGGATTAATCTATTATGCACATCACTATGGAGTACCGAAGTGTGACTTCATTTAGAACCAGAAAGTGTAGTACAAACAAATGGAGTACCCGTGCGTGTTGGTTCCAAGCTGAATGACGCGCTAATGTCTTTCACACACATTTTGTGTCGGTGTTTTGTTCCAAGATGTCCACCAAAATGTGAAAGGGCACACTAATTATTTTGTTTCTTATCTGTGTAGGAGCTGGAGCACGATCTGAGCCACGAGATTGACGAGTCCCAGCGGGAGCTCTCGGCCCTCCAGGACGCCCACTCCCAGAAGCAGGCCACCATCAGCCGCCGACACAAGCAAGAAATTGAGGACTACACACGCCGCATTGAGCAGCTGGAGCAGGTGCTGCAATCCGGTGAAACCTCCCCGACGTCACCGCCCACTACGCCGGTTCACACACCTGCAACGCCACCTTCAAAAGAAGCAGGGGATCTGCAGGTAATTGCTTCCCAGGTGATGGGGCGAAAGAAGGGGGGGGGGACCTTTGGTTATCAGTAAAATAGACCTTTATCATGCCGCCAGCATTTCAGCCATGTTCCCTGTATCCAATAACAGTACCGAATGATAATGTTTTTGGTGCAAAAAAGAACCAGACTATTTTTCCTTCCAGCCTCGCTTTGGTTTCATTGATTTGAATGGGAAAAAAATCAAGATGGCCGCAACATGATCATGGTCTATTGTCCGAGGGGTAGTAGAGGTATAGTTACAACATATGTGCTAATCACCTCGTTCTTGACCAGTTAGTTCGTCATTGTTCACGATCTGTTATGAATGCCTGGTGGATGCTTTCAAATTAAGTCACGTTTAGCACGTACCTCTACCGTGCTGTTCAGGCATACTTATTGGGGGATACAGGGGCAGGCAACTCTTGTGCCCGTCTTTGTTCTTTATTTACATCATTGTGTGTCTTGAAATAAATGTATGAAAGACATGGAATGAATGAGTGCATCTGGCAGGGTGATTGTTCAACGATGCATTTTTGTTTGGTTTTGCAACAGAATAAGGTGAAGGAGCTCCAAGAGGCACTGAAGAAGTCCCAGCGTAATTTCAACCACCTGGATGAATCCTGCAAGCGCTTGAGAGTGGAGCTGGAGCAAGTCAAGCAGGTGGAGAAAGAGAAGAGCAAAACGGCAGAGATCCTCAAGAAACAGGTCAGGAATCAATCGTTGTATCAGGAATCAATTGTGGGGAAAAAATGGGCCTCTTCCTTCCTTTTCTTTCCCTTTACTTTTTGTCAAATTACTTCACTATCGAAGAATGTATAATGTTTTACTGACATTTTTCATTGTTAGTCGGACTAGTCATTATGGTAAATGATTGGAAAAATGACTGACCTTAATTTTACTGCAGCTACATGTAGTGCAACCTTACTGTCTTTCAGAAGATATGAGATTCAGATCACGATGCAGTCAGTTTTCTTTGTCCAATTATATATTCTATAAATTTAGTAAGATATTAACCACCTGAGGCTCATTATGCGACACCCTTTTGACTAAACATCGGCCTGTATCACCCTGTTTGGAAAGAGAAACACACACCTTACCTTTTCCCCAGAAAGGGCAATTGTGCAAATGTCAAATAAGTTTTTTCTATGCAATGCTTGAAATGCAACTTTACATCACATTTAACTTTACTTTTAATCACATAATTTCCATGTTTAAGGGTGTAGATTATGGGGCTTTTGATTGTTGTAATGAGCGTTGGATATTTTAAACGTTGGGGAAAAAAACGGAGCACTTAGCTAAAAGGGGTGTACTATACTTATCATATTTTTTCAGAGGAATTGATATTTGCACAAAATATGTTCCAGCATAAAATTCACGCCATGGAGTCTTTAACACAGGTGGAGGCGCTGAAAGCCGAGAAGGAGAAAGGTATGCAGGAGAACGAGACCCTACGATGGGTCAAGAGAGACCTGGCTAGCAAGCTGGATGCAGAGAGACAGGAGAACGCTCGGCTGCTAGAGGAATATGACACGGCCAAGGGGAAGACAGAGGACGGGAAGCAAGAGATTGAGAAGATCAGGAAAGAAGAAATAGTCCCATTGCAAGACCAACTGTCAAGTGAGTTCTGTAATAAATACTACTAATAATGATAATAACGGGTTCTTATGAAGCGCTTTTAACTAAGATCAAAGCGCTTTACATTATTATTACCCCTGATCATTGGGCCAATTAAACATTCCAAATACCATCTCAGCTCCCTTGGGAGTATACAGCTCGATGCAGCCTGGTAGGTGTAAGGAAGCCAATTCAATCACAGTAACCATCTCTGCCCTCACAGGCACCCATTTACTCCTAGGTGGAGAGAAGCAATGAGTGACAAAGTGCCTTGCCCAAGGGCACACCCACCATGACCTCAGGCTGGACTCGAACCCACAACCTGCAGCTTTACCCGCAGACCACGAATCCAATGCCCTTAACCACAGCACTCCACAAACTTATAATATACAAAAGAATGTGAAATATGTTGTCATATATGTGCTCAAGTACCCCTTCAACAGCAAGTAAGGGAGACCACTGCCGACGACACTTGATGCTATGGCTTTGTACATTTTCAGAATAAAATAAGTCGTGCACACTTCGTGCGAACTTGGAGCCCATTGGCAATATACTACAACTTTATTGACCCTTGTTCTTAAAACACCGTACAAAATGAGCACATCCTGTGACAAATCACAGGATAGAGACGAACCTTTATTGAACCTTACGTTGTACCTTTCAAAATCCTTCAAAATTCCACTGGGAGATTTTTGAAGATTGTACAGGATTGAGATTGAGGGAAGGTAGGGTTCGGCCACGTTTACTTTGCTGCACCTTGACAGTTTCAGTCCAGAAAATGTGCCATGGGTTTCCTGAATAGTGGTCAGTTTTGGAGCATGGCTTCTGTAAAATAAGACTTGGGAGTTAATTGAATTGAAATTTGTTGATGGTAGAGACTGTGGAAAGTTTAACTCCCTGGGATCATAAAACCTGCAAGTACGTGTAAAACAGTCGCCAAATTTAACCACATTCTAGTCATTTGCTTATTCTGATCAAAAGGTTGAATAATGAGGTTGACTGGGTGGATTTTGAACCTGTGACCTGCAGAAAACAGGACCAGCGTTCTACCAACTGAGCTAAATAATTTGTCTCAGAGTTGTCACAAATATTTGAACACTATAAAACAAAAACAAAAAGAGAAAGAATACAAGGCACCAGTCATGTACGAAATCCAAAAACAAAAAGTATGCTGTGTAAGGTACCCAACAACAGTTCCATTAGCAACTCACGTCACAGATAAGAAGATGTGAAACTTCGGTCTTATAACTGTTTTTTTTTGTTTTTTATTTTTTGTTTGTTCGATGATCGACAACAACAAAAAAACCTAATTACATTATAAAAAACTGTTCTGATTATTTAGGTGGTCCCACAAGGTGGGACGACACACGGTGTATGCTTGTTGTATCATAATGGAGGAAGGAAAACAGACGGTCAGCTTGTATATGAACGCATCGTGTAATAAACATAACGTGACGTGGTAAAAACGTAAGACGCCAGCACGCGCGGTAGCGTAAGTCATTGCAATATTTTTCTGCAAGTAATTTTGCTTTTATTTTTGGACTGAAATCTTATTAGCCTTCAGCCGAGTCGAGTCGAGTCGTTCTGATGAGGGACTCGAGTCGAGTCGAGTCATTTGCTCGCAGTGACTCGAGTCGAGTCGAGTCATTTACCTGTCGGGACTCGAGTCGAGTCGAGTCACCAAACAATGTGACTCGAGTCGGACTCGACTCGAGTCACTACAACTCTGATTTGTCTCGGTATTTGTAGACTGCCAACACAGGGCTGGATAGCTCCGTTGGTAGGGTGCTGGTGTGGTGTACCAGAGGTCCAAGGTTCAAGTCCCACTGGTCAGTTTCTTTGTTCTACCCAATGTCAGTTTCCCTTTGATGATTTGCGTATTCTGTTACCAAAAAGATTTCAATGTTGAAAATAGACGACAATGTTGAAAACTGAAGCTGACAATTACATATCAACAATAATTCATAAATACCCGAGATAGTTTTCCCGTTCCTATTGGTCTAGAGTCTGTCTCGTGAGTGGTCTTAAACTGGCGTTAAAACACCTTCAGTGATGTTTAAGACCAGTGTTTAAAGCGACATGTCCGTGCAACATGCGTTCAGTATGCTACGCGTGTACTTGCTCCCGCCAGCTGCTTGAGAAACACTGATACGATCTCCATACACATTGCGCACACGTGTTGCACACCATAGAAGTAGCCTGATCTACAATTAAGCATGGAGTAAAATGGTAGAACAAAATTGTTGATATTTTGTCAATTTTTCAACTTTTTATGGCTCGTGATCAAAAGGTATTTATGAATGGGGATAATAGTGTGATTGAGCTGTTATTAACGAGGCCCCAACCAGACATTTACAAGTGCTTTATCACACTGTAATCGTCTTATGAATATACATATAATCAATATGAGACAACAAATCATTTTGAAATACATGTTCTACATCACAATTTCCGTTTGATTTCTCTCCAAGGAGATACTGTACAGTGCTTTTTATTATTTTTTGTATGTGTATTGTTTGGCAGAGATGGAGAAGGAGTTGGAGGACATGCGAGGTGAACGAGATCAGGTCAGATCCGCGTTGTTTGCCACTAAGCACAGACTCCTTGCCGAGTTGGATGCTAGCCATGTACAGTTCATCTTCGCTTTGTCTCTACTCTAGCTAGCCCTCTGCTGTCGCGGCCGATGCAGCGGCACCATTCTGTTACAATGCAGCGTTCCTTATCCTATTGTTTATATAACATGACTAAAACAAAACACCCGAAATAATCCTCCAAATTTTCCCTTGTTACTAATTTGCACCTTGACATTTATTCATGCATGCACATTTGGCATGACCTCTGTTGGGTGGACAGGATGTCCATTCATTCTCATCTGTATGCATACTCTCTGATAATTTGAGTAATGGTTTGCTTTCTGTACTGGCATTTTGAGTTTATATAATTTTACCTGATTGTTCACATTGATTTCTTGAATAAAAACAGTATCAGTTATAACACTTTTTTTTTAGCTCTTTATCGAACACTAACAAAGACCTGATTGTGATTGATCTGAGTGGTTATTTCTTTTTTTACTAACAATTGCTGTTATTCCAATCAGTGCTAAGTGTTCATCTTCAGTAAATTTAAATTTGTATTTGACATTTCAGTTTGCTATCTGCTGGTTCCTAGCCTTCTCAGTGACTTTCCTTCATTTACTTTATACATTGTTGTGTAACAGATGTAAAAGGGAATTGATCAAATTGCCAAGTTTGTGTTTTGCTAGGTCTGATTACAAACTGATGGTACCTAAGTATTTTTGGTAGGGAGTTGAGGCAAAATATTTCCATGTTAAAAAATTGAACAGAAAAAGCTCAACTAAACCTAACTTCCTACTGAGTTTTACTAAGTACTGGACCAGGTCCGGCAAAATCCACCACTGACCCTGCTTGACATAATGCTTCAGGACCAAATCCACTGAAATCCACCACAAGACCACCACTTCTATAGTGGATTTTGACGGACTTGGAACAGTTGGCGTGTCTGCCAAAATCCCCCCCCCCCCAAAGGGGTGATGGATTTTGATGGAGTTGGGAAGGTTAGGATTAAAGCCCCAGAATCTTATACGTGCATCTACCTTGTGTTTAACACTCACACAATCACAATCATGTCATTAAGTTTGAGAAAGAAAGTCATTATGTCTTTAACTGGAAATGTAACTCGTGTTGATTTGACTATACACTGGATCGTTTGCAGAATGAAATGCTGTCATGGAATATATCTGACTTCAAGAAACTTTCAAGTGACAAGCTGCTAACTTGTACTCTTACCACTAACTTCAAATTGTAGTCAGAGAGTTGCAATTTCTACCACCCACTTAACCCACAATCATTGCATGATGCAGTAATCCGCAAGCATTGTAACCGAACGGTGCTGCTGCTAGCCGTATGCAAGGCCAATAATGTAACTAGAAGACTTTCATGGTCTTACATTTAAGATGCCTTTAAATAAAACATTCTCTTTTTCCCTGTTTGAATTGGGCTGTTTTAACCTTGTATTCAATGAAAATTAAGTTTTTGTCCTTTTTTTTTGAATAAAAGTCCAATTGTTTGATTCTGTATCAATGTTTGGCCAAAGAGAAGAGAGTTTCCCTTTTTGGACCTATGAAGAACCCTTAGTCTTTGAACTCTGTGATTTAAACTGTGAAACTCTGTAGATTTTAGTAGCTGGGGTTAAGTTTAACATAATTGTCATGGCCGTGCAGTCAATATTTTGAGGAAAGATCAAATATTAGTATCTGAATAGTGTGTTTTCAGTATTGCTTGATCTTTATTTTCGTAGATTTAGACTATGCTGAATGTGTTTTGCTGTGTCTTTCTTGCTTGAATGCAATGATAAGCATATTCTAGAATAAAGTCAGTTTCGATTTTTGGAAATGACTCAAAATAGATTTTGCAAACTACTCTCCCTTCTTATTCCCATCCTGATTTCCAAAGAAAACATTTGTGAAAAAAAATTTGAAATATGGGATGTAAAAATGGAACACTGTTCTGTTTTCTAAGTGGTGAAAAATCACCTCTTGCAATTTGTGTCCACAACTATGAGTATGACAAGGTCACACAAAGGAGAGAAGTCAGCATTTGTTTTCCTATTTTGTGTCACCTAATGCAGAAGTAAAGACAATTCTCAGTACCGAGTGGTTCTCTTGATCACAGCCTTTGATAAATTTGTAGCAAATATGATCAATGAACTTATAGAAATGAACAGAATAGTAACCTGTGTATCAGTTGATATGTGTTTTCCCCTTTTTGTTGTTGTTGTCTTTTTCTAGGCAAGTACGAGCACCACGCGGCAAGAACTCCACGAGGCGAGGAAGAAGTTCTCCTCGGGGGCGATGCAGAGACGCACTCAACTGTTGAAGGAGAAGCAAGCACTTGTCAACCAGATGATTGATGTTGGAGAGCAGGTATGTTCACTGCAACGTAGAAAATGTGCTGTGTAGCATTTGTAAAGCCAAGTCAAGACAAGGTATTTTTCCCTTAATTATTGTTTGATTTTTCTGCAACTGACATACACTCAGGTATCAGAAGGAAAGACCTCAGTCGCCCTCCTGAAGGCGGCCAGCAACCAAGTGGGCGACGAGGCAGAAGACCTCATCACAGACCTGGGTGGAAGCCAGGACGCTGGAGAGGACCAGGACATCACCCCAGATCTGCTCCAAGCCCTGGAAGAGGAGAACCAGCATCTCCGACAGAAAGTGGAGAACCTTGAAATGGAAGTTCGTCAGCTGAACGTGTCCTGTGCCTCCCTGGCTGAGGATAAGGAGAGCTGTGAGAGCCTGATCGTCAGGCTAAACAAAGACCTGGAAGTGATGCGGCACTCTAAGTCGGACTCCAGTAGCTCCAAGAAGACCCCAGAGTGCTCAGGCGACAGCGAGACTGAGAGCAACTCCAGGCTTCCCCTTACCGAGGCAGACTTGAACAGGCAGGAGGAAGTCAGACGCATCGCATTCAAGCGTCCTGACTCCCCATCTGGTACCAGCACAGATTCAGAAAGGACTGCCAGCTCAAGCCGTGCTACCATGCAGGGGTACACCACCAGTGAGAGCGAGGTACCAGACAGTCAGGCGAGTGCCTTGGAAAGCTCCGACAATATCAGCTTTGACGGAGAGTATGATGACTCCATCATGTTTTCTGGAATGAAACAGAGGTGAGATTATCTAACACCGGTTGTTTAAAATCTAATGCGGGACTTTGAAAAATTAATCTGTAAAAGTTTCAGCATGATCTAAAATAGCGAACATTTTTGACAAGTTTTTTTGTTTGTGTATTAAGTATTTATATTCAGCCATCAATCAAAACGTATTCCCAACCATAAGTTCACATTCACGCTTTGGACCTGTGTTCAAAAAGTGAGTCCAGTTTAACTCCGCTAAAATAATTGTCACAACCAAGCAAATACTATCAAATGCATTCGGATTGTTGGAAATGGTTGACAACTGTACTAAGTATTCCTTGGACATGAAAACCTTTATGTTAATAGTTATTAGCAACTTTAATTGTGCCCACCCATCTGTGGGGAGTCAGGTCTCCGCCCAGATCAGTGGGGTGATTTTTGATGGCATGAATAAATATTTGATCAAGAAAAAAATTTGTGCTTCTCTTTCCTGTGTTTTTGTGTCGGAATCTACAACGGAGGTTTCGATATTAAAACTGAATGGTAGCTTTAGCTCAGGTTGAACATTCCAAACACGGCCTAATGCTCTGATACGCAAATGAGGAGGGCATCGGTGTAGCCAGCTGACTGGCCAAAAGTTATACTCCTAGAGCAAGGGTTAAGAAAAGAAGTATGGGAGCAGAAAAGTCAATTAATTGTGAATTCATTCAAGAACCGATGTAATTTCTTTGGCAGGTTTCCTGAGGCAGCCCACGTCCTCCAGGAACAGATTGAGCATTTTGAGCTGATCCGAGCCGACTGGGACATGGAGAAGCAAGCCCTGGAAGAGGTGGTGGTCAGAATGAGGGAACAGCTGAAGGAGAAGGACATTGAGTTACAGAGCCTGACTGCCAAACAGGTACACCTGTCTAGGACTACAGGCTCAGAGGGAGTTCAGTCTAACTCCTTTTTGGAACCCTCTCGAGTCCTCTCAATTCCCCCACTTGATGTTTTACATGTGAAGGGCCAGAAATGGATTGTGCTGATTCGTTTTGTCCGTTTTTGTGTCTCATTTCACAAGGAAGGACTGATGCAAAGAATACAATACAGTTTTTAAGCATTACTTTATTAACTTAAAGATAGCGTCCATCATTTGTGATTTGTGCATTATGTTCGTTTGAAGCAACTAAAGTGCTCAAGATCTAAAGAAGGGTTGCTTAACAACTAACCTGATGAAGTTTCAGCTCAGTGATATGCTGTATATTCCAAGAAAACAATATTCTAGGATCTCGATTTCAAATCGAACGTTGCTGAGGCATGTTTTGGATTTGGCCTGAATTCAGCGTCCGAGACATGTTCTCACTGAGCCGATTGCAGCTATGCGATGTCGCGCACTGAGCCTGACGAATTACAGCAACCGCACACATGCGCGTGTGTCGTGTCAATGCTTGCGCCCGCTTCGTCAAATTAAAAAAAAAACTATTAACGGAAATTTCCAACAATGCGTCTTAAGACGCATCGTCAGAAAGGCCTTTCTTCATTGATTTCTTCAAAATGACAAGAAAGAACAATTTAAACCAAGTATGCTTTTCAACAATAATTATTTCAGTTACTTTTTGGATAGCTGCGAATGATGGACTGTACCTTTAACCCTAACCCCCTAGGCCCTTGTTGCTTACAACCATCCTCAATCCTCCAAAATCCTCCAAAATTTTGCAACTCCGCCTAAATTTTTCAACATTGTCAGACAGTCCTGCCTCAAAATGCATTCACCCTCAATCCTCCAAAATCCTCCTCATCCCAAAATTTTGCACTCGTGTTTAAATGAAGGATAACCAACGCCAAATCCTTCAAAATCATCAGACAGTCCTGCCTCAAAATGCATTCATCCTCAATCCTCCAAAATCCTCTTGTGCTTCAATCACCATTCATACTCAATCCTCCAAAATCCTCATGTGCTTCAATCACCATTCATCCTCAATCCTCCAGAATCCTCATTTGATTCAATCACCATTCATCCTCAATCCTCTAGAATCCTCCAAAACCGCCAGGAGGATTTTGGAGGAGTGAGGTGGGTTAGGGTTAATGAAGTGTATCAAGAGTGAATCCAGTCAATGTTGTAAGAGAAGAAGGTATTGACATAAATGCGTCTGCATTCATTTCGTCCCCTATTCCTCCTCCTTATTTCCCTTCCTCATGTCCCACAACAACTTGGCTGCTTTGCACCCTTTGACCAACTGTGACCGATTGGCCGTTTTCTCTTGTCTTGTTCCAGGGATTGAGGGAGATTGAGACTCAGCAGATGGATCAGTTAGAGGAAGACATTGAGACCTTACAAGACACTGTGGACAAGATGGAGGAAGAGCATAGCCAGATGGAGCAGGAGAGAAATTCACTCACACAAGAAAAGGTGCGGCCGTCCGGATATTTGTTGTAACAAAAAGTCAAATGAGGTTTTGCCCTTCACCGACGTTTTAAACACTGTATACTCAGTGTGTTACCTCCCGAGTGAAAGTTGGAAAAAATCACTCGGGTGGGACTCGAACCCACGACCTCCTGCTTTCTAGTGCAGATGTCTTACCGCTCGACCACCGAGCTAACGGGATCGGGTGGCCAGTTCGAATCTGATGTACATAGCAGCGGGTACCGCATAAACTATTATAAGATGGAATTTTGCGTCGGGGTGATATAAATCAAATGAGGTTTTGCCCTTCACCGACGTTTTAAACACTGTATACTCAGTGTGTTACCTCCCGAGTGAAAGTTGGAAAAAATCACTCGGGTGGGACTCGAACCCACGACCTCCTGCTTTCTAGTGCAGATGTCTTACCACTCGACCACCGAGCTAACGGGATCGGGTGGCCAGTTCGAATCTGATGTACATATCAGCGGGTACCGCATAAACTATTATAAGATGGAATTTTGCGTCGGGCAAAAACTGGCCACCCGATCCCGTTAGCTCGGTGGTCAAGTGGTAAGACATCTGCACTAGAAAGCAGGAGGTCGTGGGTTCGAGTCCCACCCGAGTGATTTTTTCCAACTTTCACTTGGGAGGTAACACACTGAGTATACAGTGTTTAAAACGTCGGTGAAGGGCAAAACCTCATTTGATTTATATCACCCCGACGCAAAATTCCATCTTATAGTAACAAAAAGTGTTTTTTTAACAGTGTAAATACAGGTTTTTTTTTTTTTTTTTTTTTTTTACATCTGCGTTAAATAGCATGAGAATGACTTACAGTAAAGAGGCACCGGTATGCTGTTCTGGGCGCTTGTAGAATCCAAAATTGCACTTTTTTGCAGTATTTTGTTTTGGTTCACCAGAATTTTTGAAAAACAGCAGGCCCAAAAATGAATAGACAGATGCTCACATCAAATGCGTAGAAGTCAGGGTTCCCACAGTCATGGAAAAACCTGGAGAAATCCTAGAATTCAAAGCTATCATGGAAAGTCGTAGAAAAGTAATAGGACATCTGTTATTTAACAAGAAGTCATAGAAAGTTGATATAATCCAATTTCAGATTTCTGTGGGAACCCGGTACAAGGATATTTTGTTGAAGTCATTTCTTTAAAAATTATTCCATACATGTGGATCAATGTGTGTTCCTCTTTTTTCTCTTGTTCTGTAATTCCAGGAAGCCGTGCAGAAAGAATTAGACAGTCTCCGGAAAGAAAACAAGACCCAGCAAGAAGCTTCTGAGACCTTGCTCCTAGAAGTGCTGTCACTGAAGAACAAGTTACATGAGGCAGAGGCCACAGTAGAGCAACTCAATCAGCAGGCAGAGGAGTTGCAACACCAGAAGGAGGCATCGTCCCAAGAAGTGGAATCCTTGAGGAGCGACTTGAACCGGTCACGGGATGCATCTGAGCGTTACGCCAGTCAAGCCCAGGAGCACCTGGAGGTTTTGAATCGCCAGAAGGAGGCATCCTTGAAGGATGATGGTGACCGAGATCGGCTGGAAGCTGACCTGCTGCTCCTTAATCAGCAGCATCAGCAGGCTCTGGAGCAGATCGTACAGTCCAGAGATGAGATCAGAAAGAAAGCCGAGAGCTTGGAAGCTGAGAAGATGGAACTACTGAGTAGCCTAGGTGAGAGCCAAGCAGGTCTGACAGAGCTTGGCGCCTTGAGGACTAAATATGATGAGGATGTAAAGGAACTGAGAGCAGAACTCGATAAAAGGACAGCTGAGTTGTCAGAACTGTCCAAACAAAAAGCAGACGAAGAGGACCAGATCTTAAATCTCAGGGATGAGCTCGACGATACAGAGGAAATCAAGAAGAAATTAGAAGACACCAACATGGAGCTTGTTTTACAGGCAAATGACTCAAAAGCACAAGTGGAAAGCCTTGAAAAGGAACTGCTTCAGCTGAAAAAGCAAAGTGAAAGGATGGTCAGTCTCGATGTCAAAGAAAAGTTGGATAACAGTGTTGATGAACTCGAAAGTCAGTTACAACTGGCAGCAGCATCAAGCGAGGAAAGCAAATCAGCGGTAAAACCTCTAACAATCCGTATTGGTGAATTAGAGGCTGCTGTTGAAAATTTAACAGACAGCAGAAAGAAGCTGGATAAGGCTCTTGAAGATAGCAAGGAAAAGTTGGAGATGGAGGTTGCTTCGTCAGAACAAAAAGCTCAGCTCCTTACAAATTATGAGGATAAAATCGACAGCTTGAAGAGGGAGAATGACAGTCTCCTGCAACAACTCCAACAAAACAAGCTGCAACATGAAAAGACATTGCAAGAGCTTTCACATTCCAGAGAATTAGACACCAGCACGCTACAAACAGAACACAAGAAGCTCATTCAGTTAAAAAATGCCAAGGAAACTGAGGTGATGAAACTCAGGAGCGAGTACGAGGAATTGCAAGCTGACATGTCTGGAACCAAAGACATGCTGAACTCCACCCTGGAGGGTCACCAACAGCTGGCAGAGATACTGAAAAACAAAGATGAAGACATCAAGAACCTTGCTGAGGAGAACTCCTACTTTTTCAAGGCATTGGAGGAAAGCAAAAATAAAGGGAAACAGTTTGAACAGATGCAAGAGAAACTGCAGGAAACAGAGGTCCAATTGGAAGAAGTTAAAGCCAAGAATGTGACCCTTTCAAGGGAAGTTCAGAAGCTACATTTGGACTTGAAGGATCATCTGGAACGCAGTGATGTTGAGACCAAGACCCTTGAGGTCATCACAGAGCTGGAGGGTGAAGTGCGTGACCTCCGGGACATGTTGGATAAGAAAGAGGAAGAAGCCTCGGACCTCCAGAGAGTTGTCGAGGAAAAGCAGTCAGCCCTGCTGAATCTGGAAGAAAAATCCGAAAATCAGAGGAGGGAGTTTGAGGAATCACAGACAAAGATTTCAGACTTAGAGTCAGAAATTGCTTCTCTCAAACAGGAACAAGTTACAACTGCCAAAAAGCTCGATAGTGTCAACAATGACCTACAGGAGACACAAGAAAAGCATGCTCATGAACAGGCTGAGAGAGAATCTGCGTCAAATTCTCAGAGTGCGTGGATAATAGAAAGAGACAATCAAATCCTTCAGCTGAGTGAGAGGCTCTTTAGTATTGAAGATCAGATTAAAGACCAGGAAGCACATCATGCAAAGGCACTTGATGAAAAGAACACTGAGGTTTCTCTGCTAAAGGATAAACTTGAGAAGCTAAGACAAGAGCTTGACTTCAGGCAAAGGAATGTCAGTGAACTGAAAGCTGAACACACCTTTGTGATGAGCCAGAAGGATGCTGAAGTCACTCAGCTGACTGCGAAGCTTGAGCAGCTAACAAGAGACGCCAACTTGCAGAAAGGTGCTCCACAAGAGGACAGAGAAAATGGCATCATCCACGAGGAAGTGACAGTTAAAAAAGTGCCTGGTCTTCATAATGCTAACATGGAACCACTGCCGTCCACGCGTCTCCGTCAGATGTCTGATTCAATTGTTGAGTCTTCTCTGAGTGACAACGAAAAACACCTGGAAAATGTCTTGCAGGAGAAGGAGAAGGAAATTAATCTTTTGAAAGAAAGCAATCGGTCATTGACCAACCTCCTGGAGGATAAGTCACGCACAGCAATGGGCAACACAATACTGGTAGACCTCCATAAGCTGCAGATGCAAGTGCGAACGTACGATTCTGAGCGCAACCAAATGATGACTGTCCTGAACGAGAAAACAAGGGAATGCAGCAACCTCAAGAACGAAGTCCATCGGCTGGTCAAGGTTGTCTCAGCCCAGAAAACAGCCCTTGAGAAGGCGCAGGAGGATAACAAGGAAATCCAACGCCACCTTGATGAACCGCAGAATGACATGCAAAAGCAAGCCCTCCAGAATCTGTCCCGCCTCATCCAGGACAAAGACCTGGAAATTGAGGCTCTGAAACAGAAGAACGACTCACTGCTACAGGTGCTGCACTCGGCAGAGCCAAACAGCAGCTCGGACATCTCCAGGGTGCTTGGCGACAACGAGCAGCTGCAGAAAGATAACAAGATGCTGAAGGAAGAACGGGACCAACTTGTCGTGAGCATCCACCAGAAGCATCATGAGAGCCTGACTTACTATGAGGAAGTGCAGAGGCTAGTTGGTGTAGTCAATGAAGAGACTCACAAACAAGCAGCGCTCCAGCAGCAGTTCAACACAGTCTATGCAGACTTGGATGACAAGGAGAGATCCTTGAGCCAGCTTGTGCTAGACATCGAACACAAAGACTCATCCCTTGCCAACCTTCAGGAGCAGCTGGAAGAAAAGAACCAGTCTGTGTTAGATCTAGAAAGCCAGTTGTCTGAATTGAATGAAAGCATAGCTAAGCAAAATGAAGAACCTCATGAATCAACAAATATATCGCAACTACAGCAAGAGAATGACCATCTAAGTGCCTTATTAAGAACCAAAGAGGAAGAAATTTCAGACCTCTGGTCCAAAATTCAGGTGCAGGAGGAGAGGCTCCAGCTTCCTGATATTTCACCTGGCAATGAAAGCCTCATTAGGGCAGAAATAGCCCCCGTCCAATCCGCACCACCTCCCAACGAAGAACCTCTTGCCCGGAAAGAAGCTGAGATTGTTCAACTCAGGGAACAGCTGGATCATCAAGCCAAGACCTTGTCCAAAAGAGACAGTGCAATCAAGACAAAGCAGGATGAACTGCAGCACAAACTGGAGGAGCTTGCTGCCCTCAGGCAGGAGGTGGACCTCCAAAACCAGGCTCTTCTAGAGCGGGACGCTGCCTTGCAGCTCAAGAACCACCAGCTTCAGACCCTCACCAATGACTCCAAATCCAAGGACATAGATCTTCACAGTCTTCAGAGCCAGAACCAGACGTTGAGCGTGCAACTCCAGGGCTTCCAGTCGGAAAACGAGAACCTGAAGAGGGACAATCAGGCCCTGCAGCACGCTGTGCACAACAAGGACGGGGAAGGAAGAGCCCTGCAGGACATGAGCAATCGCCTGGCTGCCCAGATCCGAGAGAAGGACTTTGAGATCGGAGCGCTGAAAGAAAAGAATCAGACGCTGACGACGCTGGTGCAGCAGAGAGAAGAAGGGACATCGGGGGAGCTGCAGAGGTTACTAGGAGAGACAGAGGCAATGCAAAAGCAGGCTCAGATGTTTCAGCAGGAGAGAGACCAGGCCTTACTGGCATTACAGCGACATCAAAATGATCAACAGGCTCTGCAAACTGAGGTATGGAAATTATACAAGACAAACTTGCTTTGATGGAAAAGTTTTCATTTCCCCTAAATCTCCTCATCCTATTATTTGGACTCGTGATTTTTCAGAGAATAACAATTTTATGTTTCATAAAACTGTCATGGGTAATCGAGTACTGTAATTTGAGTACTGTAATAGAGATTGTGTAGACTAATTGTGTGACATCCATTTTGTGAGGTGGAACCAGGCTTGCAGCTTACGCTCAGGTAGTACGCACACATTACTGGTTCATACTACCAATAGGGTTGCCAAAATGCACAAGCGGCTTGTCTTTAAGTACGCGTGCGGCCTGCGCACGAGCATAGCCCCAACTCAAAAACAGCGTCTAATTTATTCGCCAAATAAATCTGTATAGTCTGTCCTATTTCGTTTTCAGAGAAAAATGTATTGCTGAATAATTACTAATTGATAAGCAGAATCTTAATTTTTGGAGGATAACAAAGGAAAAGCATTAAAGTTAAGTTGTGATAAACCACAAAGTTGCATTACTACTGTTACTCTGACCCTAATATTTTAACCAAATTGAACATATTTTGTGTATTCTACAAACCTTTTCTTTTGAAAATTATGTTTGAAGTAAAAAACAATGTGTTTTTAAAGTAGCCAAAGCAAATATTTCATCAGTTTTACCCTATATGGGAAACCAGTTCTCTATTTGAACCTTTTGGTGTTTTTTTTCCCCAATGATTTGAATTACTTTTCATTCTATATCATTTTATTTGTGGCTACTTCAGGTTCATAATATTCGGGAGAGGGAGCAGAGACTAGTCGGGGAGTTGGACCGGCTGCGGGGCCACCTGCTACAAGTGGAGGAAGGGTACACAAGGGAAGCGTTGCAGGGGGAAGAGAGAGAGAAAGACTTGAGGAATAGGCTGGCCGTGGCAGAGGAGGCTGTACGCACCAGCTCATCTGCTGTGCACAGTGCAAGGTGGGTATACTGGACCCCTCACACAAATTAATAATAATAATAATAATAACGGAGTCTTATTTAGCGTATGTGTCTACCAACAATAAGGTTCTCAAGGCGCCAATGAATTTGTTTTAAAGACAAGTAAATGAAGTATTTGAAATATGAGACCCATTTTATCTAGCACCTTCTAAGGGTATACAAGGTGCATGGGGCATACCCCTTCTCTTAGCGATAAGTGTTTCTAGGTTCTTTTACGTACATTTCACAACACACGGGACCTACGACTTTAAGTCCCATCCGAAGGACGAAGCAATAATAGTTAAGTGTCTTGCTTAAGGACACAAGTGTCAAGACCGGGACTCGAACCCACACTGTGCTGCTCAGAAACACCCTGGAGCTTGAGTCTGGTGCTCTTAACCGCTCGGCCATGACACTCCACTCACTACATTAGAAAACTAGTCTTTTTCCAAAATTTTGGTTAACAGCAAGGAAGCTAGCAGTCAGATAGAGAGTCTACTAGACCAGCTTCACGCGGTCACAAGCCAGAAGGACCAGGCCTTGTTGCAGCTGGGTGAGGCACAGGAGCAGGTGCAGCAGTACAGCACCTCACTGGCCAACCTGCAGGTGGTCTTGGAACAGTTCACCCAAGGTATGTCATCCGCAATTATGGGACCTTTATCCAAATCTCGGTTTCATTAACCCTCACCCCCCCCCCCAACTCCATCAAAATCTATCCCCTCATTTTGGTGGATTTTAGGGGACTTGGTCCAGAAGGCCTGGCGTGACGTAATATTGATGGAGTTTGATGGTCTTGGGCCTAATGGCCTGAAGCAGTGCTAGGGGTGTCCGATTGATTTTGCCCAGCTTCATGTACTGCTATTGTGATGAAAGCCATGTTTAGCAGTCCATGAATGTCAACCAGTGTGTCAGTGGTGGATTCCATTATGTCATGTACAGTTTTGTATTGGACGCACAGTGATTGATGGATTTTGATGGACTTGGTCCAGTTCCTAGTAAAAGACGCTAGGGAGTTAGGGTTAATGTTTTTGGCTCTGTCCCAATTCCATGAGTCATTTTGGAAGGTTAATTACTGAAACCAAATGAAAATATTCCAGAATTTCAACATCACAAAAGACAATTTGATGTTTTTGATGAAAAATGTGGAACTACAGTTAGCCAGAGGGTCTCAATTCTGGGGACATAAGTCATGAAGTTGAAGCCTGTAGTTGAAGCCTGAAGTTGAAGCCACGCATCAACTCTAGGTTTGGGAAAACGCGACTAGCCAAGGGACATAAGAAAAGATGGGCATAGTCTTCGTTCAGTCTGTTTCTGTTGCATTGTGCGAGAAGTAGGAAGGTTTCACAAAGATCCACATTTCTTTGTTTTTGTTTACTCTCCTAAACCACAGATGGTCCCGAGTCAATGCCCCATGGGTTTGTAAGCTATATATACCATGTGCGACTGTTTTCAAAGGGTGTCCTTTTTCTCAGGCCCCTCCTATTTATCCCCCTGGCCTTTATAAAGCCAGAAAGGGGGATATTGCGATAGTGTAGTCCTTCTGTGTGTGTGTCCTTCAGATTATTTCAGACATTTGAGGTCAAAGGTCATCTAGGGGTCAAATGAGTTCATTGTTGATTTTGGTTAGGTAAACTGAAAAGTACTGTCATATTAAAAGTCTGACTTCACCACTCTCAACCAAACTTGGTGACAATAATCTTTGGGTAGGGGGACTTCAGATGACTTTAGACATTTGAGGTCAAAGGTCATCTAGGGGTCAAATGAGGTCATTGTTGATTTTGGTTAGGTACACTGAACAGTGTGCTTACTAACTGAATATAAATACTGCCAGCCTGCCAGTATTACTTGCAGTATTTTTTTTTGTAAAGATATGGAGACATTGAGTTGGCCCAGGCATTCTTATGGGGGATAAAGCCCAATACAAAATGACTGTCATTTTGCCGTTGACAAAGGTTCTGCTAAAGACCCAAACCGTTAGGCCTCTGCATTATTGTTTTATGCTTCAACCAACAGAGAAAGAGGCAGCTGTTGCGGCCGATGTGGAGAGATATAAAGTGAGGGCAGAAGAGAAGAACAAGATTGCAGAACAGCTCTTTAAACAAACGGTGGAGTTACAAGTAAGATCCTTTCAGATATTATTCTAATTAGTGGGAGTTTATAAGCGATCATGTTAATTAGTGATTGCCCGTCAGAGGCACTCACACTGCAGTGCTGTAGTCGAGTCCATCACAGGCCTTGTCACAAGTAAATCACAACTTCTTTCACAAGTCCAGTCACAAGCAACAGGGGAATAACCATCCCAAGGGAATGCTTTTGTCATAGTTTTGTCAATTTGGATATCTTGTGACTTGACTTTCGATGGACTTGATTGCAAAACTACTGGAGTATTTTGGAGCCGGGTCCAATATCAGGGCTCTGCTCACCACAGACATTGGCGCTTATGGTCACCAATTTGTGCCAACATTGCTACCACAGAAATATTTGTGCTGACCCTGTAAGCACAGCATCTTTGCTTGTGAGACGTATGAGTTGCCACAAGCCACTGTTCCATGCTAACCAATGATATACCTGCTCAGAATTTTCTATTGTTAGCAGAGCCATGCAATTGGGCATTGTTAGCAGAGCCATGCAATTGGGCATAAAATGGGGATAACTGGTCTTTGTGTGAGTGTACAATAATGTTAACCTCATATTGTAAGATTTGATTTAGCAAATGTTTAAACCCCCTAAACCCAAGAAACTTGCAGAGTGGGGAGAGCCTTTGGTTCTGCAGTGCAAAATTTAAAATGTCACTTTCAAAATTGACTGATTCAGGAGCGTTTAGCAGCAACCATGGAGGCATTGGAGGCTGCTTCTAGGCTAAACGAACAGCTGGACAGGAAAGAAGAAGTAGCGGTCCATCTCAGGGAAGAACGTAAGAGCATTGCTCATTTTACAAGTTGTTTTCAGCTGCACCATGTTTTGAATTCTGTGTTTTTTTCATATGGTCTATGAATGGAAGCAAAATGCTGATCTTATAACACGTCCCACAAAACTAGCTGCTTTAAAGTGGGATTTCATGGTCTGAAGTTCTTACCTTTCTGTCAGATCTGGCAACCTATATTATGATGCAAGATTAAATCAACAAACCAATTACAAGAAATGTGACTCTACTTAAAGATGTAACGTCCTGCAAAAGAGTCTGCAAAAGAAGATTGAGGTCACATGTGTGATGTTTCAGACTGCAAGCTTCGATAGCCATGCTGTTAATTTCATGTATTATGAAGTGTGTAATGTTTTTTAAGAACCATCAAATTCTGGTTACATTCCCTAGTTGTCTTGATTTATTAAGGCCTGATGATCTAATTCTTACTTTGACTTTCAGTGGCCAGGAAAGAGGAGCTCCTTCACGAGTACGAGACCCGGTTTGATGAGTTGGGGAATGCCAGTGAGGGCAAAGTGGACAAGTAAGCCTTTGTTAGTTGCTGGACTCCTATATGGGTCATTTCTATAAAATTGGGGTCCACTTTTTGTCCTGTCCCTGTTACCTCTGACAACTGTGATTTTATAATTCAGATGCACTCCTTAATGCAGTCATCATCTGAGAGTAAGAATGAATTGCAAACTACCTACCCAACAAATACAACATCATTTGAAGTCATTCTTACTGATACTTGAATGGCAAATTACAAAGTACCAAGGCAACAGGGACAGGAAAAATGTCACACTTTGGACCATATATTTATAGAATGACCCATATGGATTTGATGCATGAACAGTAGATTGTGCTTCATCATCACTCACGGGAGCTTCATTTGGAAAGTCACACTATGTGGGCATTCTGCTTTACGTGGCTATGTCACGAAACACACATTTTTATCGGAATGTACACAATCCCTCAGTGTCTTCATGCGAGCATCATTCGCCATCAGGAATGTGTTCAAAAGTCCCTGTCACTGGTTCCTCCCAACTTTGTCTTTGTAACCATTGAAGGGATACCTATGCTCAGAGTCTATAAACCTATTATTTTTTTTAGCTCGCTGTTGAGGACTTAGATTTGGCATAAACTTGTGCGACCTGTCTCTTGTCTGTCTGCTCAAGGTTTGTGTGTGTGGAGTTTTCAGTCTCTTGGAAGTGTAGCCCCAACACTTTACTTGGCAGTAGTGTGGCCACGGGCGTCACTAGAGGAGGGGTTGTGGGTGTGACACCCCCCTCCCCCCCCGCCCACCATTAATCGTTTTTGTCAGCAGAATCATTGGAAGGCTCCATTGATTAAGGATCCTTCCCTTAGGATATCCAAATCTAAAAGAAGTCAACTTGTCTGTTTGTCCATCCCCGCAGGCCCTTGATGAAGAACCTGCTCCTAGGTTACTTCCATGCTCCGCAGAAGAAACGGCCCGAGGTGCTCAAGCTTCTTGGCAATGTCCTCAACTTCAGTTTTGAAGAGCTACAACAGGTGAGGACTTTTTAGATCATTGTAACTGTTTTTTTAACCTCCCTTTGCATTGACATGTGTGTGTGGTGTATATCCAACTTTCTGTTCATATTCCTGTATTAACCCTAACAGTACTCAACCCATCAAACCCCAACGGCATGTTTTGTTGGAATCTGTCAGGATTGGTACAGTACCCCTAAACTGACAGTCTTTTACATTGGGTTGGCATACTTCCAGAAACAAAGTCAGAAATACGTGTGTGCAGTTTCCCATATGGTGTTGGAATTTGCCAGGATGGGTAAGGTTCCTAGTAAATCATGCTAGGGAGTTTGGGTTAATGTACCTCATAATCTTCATTGTTCCAATCTGTTTTCTGGCCTGTGGGTATGTTCTTTTTTCTGTCTTTTCCAGGAAGTAATTTTTATATGTATTGCAACAAGTTTCTCAACACGGAAGAGGGATTGGTTGTAAATGTACCACGATCAAATTCCGTCCTCCTAAAAACAAAAACACCACATGGTCCATGATTTTCCCGTGTTTTATGGGAAAAAGAGAAGAATGGTCCGCTCAGCAATTTTAAGCTTTATGCAATGGAGTCCAAGCAAAAACAAGACAATCAGATTAAAAAAGTCAAATTTCCCATTGAAAATCATGCAAGAAGGCTTGACAACAACAAATTGTCACCAGACAAACTTGGAAAGCATAAATATGGGTTTAATAAGTTACCTGTAATATTTCCCTTTTTTGTCCTTCAGATTGGAGCCGAAGGAAGCCAAGGGGGCTGGATGTCCAGTCTGTGGGGGAGGGGAACACCCAGCACCCCACCCTCTACCCCACGTAAAACAGCCATGGAAAACGTGAGTAGATTGTACTGGTACTTAACACCTCTTGAAATTATCCCTCCTGGCTTGCTGTGATTCAGAAGAATTAAAGAAATGTAGGTGATTTCCAACGATCGGTTAGTGGACTGATTTTACAAATAAAGAGTGCTAATGACGAGATCCTGATTGGTGATCAAAAGGTTGTGCATGGTTTTTCACTGGGTTTTTTTTTGGAAAAGTGTAATATCCACTGAGCTGAAACTTCAACAGATTAGGTTTCGGTCATTCTTCTATCGGTCGTGTTTTTAGTGGAAACGAACAAAATATATGAAAAGCAAATTAACCTATATATGCCTTTAAAGTGTGTTTCTGACAATTATCATGAATAAAGTCTGTACTTCTTTTGGTCTTTTCCCTGTAGTCTTTTTCAGAGCAGTTTGTCAAGTTCTTGGAGCACGAGTCCACCCCAACACCCAAGATGCGCCTGCCGCTGGAAGAGATGACCCAGGAGAAGCCCCGCAGTCCCCGTGGCCAAGCCTTCAACCCCTTCTCCGCCCCTGTACCCCAGTTCTCACCATTCATCCATCAGCACCCAGAGAGCCCCCGGGGCTCAGGGGAACCCCCCAAGCTCGCCGGGCCCATGCTGGCCCCTAAATCTATCATTCCAGCTGTCCCGCGGATAGCTCCAGTGGTCCTTCCTGATGTGTCGGGCAGAAGCTCTCCTGGCAGTAAGGGAGCATCAACCGGGTTAATAGACATATTGCAGTCATAATAAGGCCCAACCCTAGTGCACGTGGTCCTCAGCAACACGTGTGCCTCCCCTGTCCGGCATGTATGTTCCAGACACGTGTGTCATACGCTATTGCATGCATGTCAAACTTTTGCTGGACACGAATAACATCCACGATTGGTCCAAACAGCAGTGGATCCGTAGTGGGGCTTAATGGAGTGATCTGTAACCGTGAGGCTTCAGGGAATGTTTATCCAAACAAATGTCACAGTATTTGCCAAATTAAAGATTATCATAATTAAGTGGGAGTAGCTAGGTAGAGGAAAATATCTCCTTAGCCAATTTACGTGCTAAGCATGAGTCGGCTAAGCCCCAGTTTCATGTAATGTACATTGCGTGAACGTGTGGCTGGTAACCAGTTTTGGCCAAGGGAATTCATTTCTCTGCTCTGGCTAAGCAAAATATCAGTGCTTAGTTGGAATCCAAAACCGGTTTTCCTGGCCAAGAGGTTTTTTTGTCAGTGACATCCTTGGTTTGAATCCATAGTGCCTTATATCCAAAGTACAACACCAAAAATTCTCTTGAAATGTTAAATTTGTTCCTCACCATGTAGTTTCAGACACTGCAGTGGCGGATCCAGGGGGGTGTGGAGGCTAGGGGGTTTCCCACCCCGGAAGTGACTAAAATTTTGTCAAAGCCATTTTTCCCTTGAGGGATCCCCCCGGCACTAACCTCTCTGGATCCGCCCTTGCACTCTGGTGCCAAGTTGAAAGATTTTGATTTATCATACATTCCAGTAATTAGGGTCATCGTCTCCATTGCGTTTGACTATCAAGTCCCTGCATATAGGGTATTTGGTGCTGTCGGTTGTGTGTTTTTGTTTGTTTTTGTTTTTAAATCAAAACCATTCAAAGTGGTTTTCCTCTTTGCATAAAGAATTGTTAAAGGTATTAGAGGGTTTACGAAACCCGGTCTTCAGCTTTGGCCTTATCTTCAGCCTGAGATTCATAAAAATCCTGCCATTTTCAAACCAAATGAACACACAACCACCATCGGTGTTGTAGTCCAGTTTGAGTACGAGTAAGTTACCATGAATGTGAGTTCGAGTACATGTACCAAAAAATGCACTCGATTACGAGTATGAGTGCAAGTACGAGTACTCACTACTGCTAGGAGCAAATGTCAATGGGTTCACGTGTTACTAAGGGCTTTTAGCTGTCAAACTAGGCATTAAACAAATGCAGAAGCCTCCCAAGCAGTGGGAAATTGGTTCTTTTCCTGCATGTAGTCATTTAACATTTTAAAAGTCTTGCAGGAGAACATTTTGCAAGAATGAAGAGAGGGGGGGGGGAGGAGGACCAGTTTAGAAGTGAAGAACTGTGCACTGACACTTTCGTCAAACATAAATGATTTGATAATCACCACATGCCAGAGAAGTGTACAATATTTAACCAGTTTGTGCCGGATGACGTATATACATGCAAAGGTTTTGCGGTATTCGGTACGGATGACGGATAAACATGGGGGTGATGGCTTCAAGCCGCCTGGCTTGAGGTCGAGTGAAAATTAATCCTGCGCCTCATTACGTTCTTGTCAAAATAATCCTGGCGCAAACTGGTTAAAGGCACATAGGATCGCTTTAATTTATCCCAGAGTAACCTACCAAATGATTATATACAAAGTTTTCTGTGATTGAATATCGCACTGGCACTAAGCAACCTGTGAAATCATTCCGTCTGGGGCTTGCTGTCATTTAGAAGAAATCAAGAAATGTAGGTGATTTGTTTTGTGACCAAAAGGTTGAGCATGGTTTTTCACTTTTTCCTCTCAAAAAGTGCAATATATTCACTGAGCTGAAACTTCAACAGGTTAAGTTTTGAACACTCTTATTTGGATTTTGACCGGTGTTATTATTGAAAACAAACAAAACGCACTAAAAGCAAATGTGCTACATGCTTTGATTTGTTTTGTGTGTTGGGGTAGAAGAGGCCTACTAGTGCACAGAGCTCAAGAAGAAAACCTGTCGTTCAGCGAGATGACCACTTATGTCATCTTTTGACATTGTTAGCTTCGGCACCCCCTGCCTCTCCCTCTCACGCAAAGTGAATTAGACCAGATGTGACTACTTCTGACAAGTCACTCTACAAGGCATGACTAAAGTTAGCTTTGGCTGTTTAAAAAGAGTATGTTCATTCTTTACAGTGCTAAAATCACTAGATATATAAAAGGAAACAAGGGAATATTCATTTCGGGACAAAATTACCGCAATCAACCAAGTATCAGACTTAAAAGTATTCAGATTTTTCATTCTGGAAATCCTTTATCTTCAGAGAAATATTCATATGCTGTGAAGAAGTAATACAGTGGCAATGTGTTTTCAACCAAAAAAATGAACGATTTGGAGGATTGCTAATTTTTTCGGAATAATTCCTTTTGGAAATTCCTTATCAGGTGGGCTTTCTCATGATTATCATGCAAGAGCCATACAATTTTTAATTGATTTTAAAGTAAAGAGAAAACCTGGATACATGTACATGTGTGCTTTGAGCAACAGGCTATATTTAAATTAAAAAGAAAAGAAAAAGGAGTATGAATGATATGTGTAACTGCCCAGATACGATGGATCCATTTAGTTTATGTTGCAAACAATTGCTATTATTTGTTCTTTTTTAATTCTAATGGCCATGTTTTACTGTTTTCAGTTGTAGATGGTATGACTTTATTTTATGGTGAGCGGATTTGCATGCAAATTAGTTATCGGAAATCAGATTTGGGGTAAAGGGGCAAGACCATCTCTTTGTTTTTTCCTCTCACAAGGGTAGCGAATACAAGTTAAAGTTAAGTCTATAAAATGCAGCATTCACTTAATGTAATTTTGCAAATGTGTATTATACAATGTATATTTCAAGACTGTACATATAAAAATAAATTTAACCGTTCAACTGAAGAACAAAAACATCTTTATCTTTGTCTGTAATTACTTTGTAATAATCCTCTTTTTTTTTAAATGATACATGTTCAGTTGAAGGCAATGAAATGTATTGATTATATGCAAATCTTCCCATTTTGCTGTTTGGCCCTTGTGCTGAACCCCCCCCCCCCCCCATTTCCCCTCCCACAATTGCTGATAAATTTTTCCCCAAAAGGCAGTTAGAGGGCGGTATACCCATCGCCTACGTCACGATTTACACGCTGCGCATGCGCAGTTAGCGTGATATGACATGCAAGATGGCGACTTTCGAGGGACACGCTACGAAACGTCAAAGAACTGAAGTCGGTGGGCGCGGTGTGCAGTCTGGAACCAGGGTAAATTTGCGTCATTTTCATGTTCGATGTCTGGAGAATAATGTCATATTTTTGATTGTGTAAATGGACCTCGATAATTATGTTTTCTTGTCGAACATCTGTCGGCACTTGCAAATGCAAACGACGCGACATTGCCCGCATCTTGGAGTGGAAATGGGTCAACTCGTACCCGAGTTAACTCGTACCCGAGTCAACTCGTACCCCAAAATTGACACCCAAGTCAAGTCGTACCCGAGTTAGGTCGTACCCGAGTCAAGTCGTACCCCGGTCAACTCGTACCCGAGTCAAGTCGTACCCGAGTTGACTCGTACCCGAGTCAACTCGTACCCACAGCTCAAAATAGTTGCCTATTTTCGAAAAGAAAATCAGTGAAACGAACGGAAGATCGGAGGGATATGGCCGGTTGTCCGTGCACGGTGACATCGTTTGTGCCGAGCCTGTGCGCGCACTCGCTGGTCAACGTGGTCGTACCGTGCACAGTGGCATCGTTTTTGCCGGGCCCGTGCGCGCACTCGCCGGTGCACGTGGTCGTCCGTGCACGTGCACGGTGACATCGTTTTTGCCGGGCCGCGCCTGTAGCTGTGCGCGCACTCATCGGCCAACGTGGTCGTACCGTGCACGGTGACATCGTTTTTGCCGGGCCTGTGCGCGCACTCGTCGGTCAACGTGGTCGTACCGTGCACGGTGACATCGTTTTTGCCGAGCCTGTGCGCGCACTCATCGGCCAAAGTATGCATGCTTTTATCAATTTATTTTATTTTTATATTACAGATGATCCTGTGGTTTTCCGATGAACCATTTTCTGCTGCTCAAACCGATCGATCGGATGGTCTGTCACACAGTTCATGATGAATCCAATCGGATGTCAAACCCGATTAGCTCAGTTTTGTTTAAGCATGGAGGAATTCCTCCATGGTTTAAGATAATAAAACTTTCTCTTGCACTTGAATTACAATTTGCTAATGTCAAACAATCTTTCACACCCAAGGATCAACTAACAAATTGGTCCCCTAAAACTTATAGAAAGAGCATCTCTGAATGAAACGAGCCACCATTTTCCTTTATCGTGTTTACTTCCTTGATGCCTCAAATGTAAACAAATAATTAAAAATCCTACATTTCTGTTACCAAAATAATATTCTAGTTGAACTTATCGCAGGAACTTTATTTAAGCTGCACAAATTTTTTTTTACGACATTTACCGAACTAATTGTACAAAAAATGACCAACATATTAAAGAATCATTATAAATTAAATAACGATGTCCGTGTGACTCTTTTAAGTTTCCTGTAATATATTTTCTCTTCAGATTTGTACTTTCAGGGCCCCCAATCTTCCCAAAGAGATTTGTGCCATGTGCAGTTTTTATTCAATAAATGATGCCAAAAATGGAGTGAGTGAACGTTGAAAAATATTACTTTTACATTACAAAATTCATTTTTTAATAGCAGCTTTCTTTAAAAAAAAAGTCTTAAATACTAAATTCGTAAAAAGAAAACTATGTCCTTAAAACACGTTCGACCGAACAAAAAAAGACGTAGCAGTTCGCACAGTCACTCCGCAATCTCAGTGATCAAGGGTCTCTGAAAAAAGAAAGAAAAAAACATCATTACTAAGAGAAAATACTACACAAATTTTAAAATAACACATCTGATGATCTGGATGAAAAGTGAAATTTACCGTTTATCAGCGAGGGCTCCGTCGACTCGCGAGTACCACACTGATGCCGTTTTGAAAATGTTCTCCGCGCGGTACCCGTCCATTCGCGATGAAGCCCTTGCCGATGAACGGTACATTTTCCCTTTTCATCCAGATTGTGATCAACATTTGATACCACCGCCTTCAACTAATCCTTGAACATTATTTGTATTTCTGGCGGCGTAACTACTATTTCTCAGTCGCCGTTTTTGTGGGTAAAATTGGAAGTTTTGTTAACCATCCATCCGTACTTCCAAACTAAAAAAGGAGGGGAGTACGAGTTGAACTGGGTGCGAGTTGACCCGGGTACGAGTTGACTCGGGTACGAGTTAACCTGGGTACGAGTTAACTCGGGTACGAGTTGACTCGGGTACGAGTTGACTCGGGTACGAGTTGACTCGAGTACGAGTTGACTCGGGTACGAGTAAACCCGGGTACGAGTTGACCCAAAATCCTTGGAGTCACTTGTTGTCCTTTGCCCGTAGAGGGCGCTTTCACTGTACCATCTTTTATTTCCTCCGTGACCAATACTACAGTCATTGGGAAAAATTCCATACTGGCTCACCACTTTACCTGCCGCCAAACACATCAATTTTCACCTCACCTTGTGATTTCACCCAAGAGGAATCCAGGAAGCCTCGTAAAATGCAAAAAAAAAAACAGGCAAAATGTGATTTAGATTAGAGCACATTTTGGATGCACACGTCATGCACGTCGTGCAGAACTAAGTTGAACTTGAAGCAGCAGGTCAAAACTGATTGAAGTGTCTGGAAGACAGCGGTACGTTATACGCATGACATCGACAACCATGACAACGCATGAGCCGGCCAATGAGCCGGCCAACGTCATTATGAATATTTATTTTCTCATGAATATTTAGTTTATTTGAATGGATACTTCAAATACGTACAAAGATTGATCATTGCAACAGCGATCGTGCGCGGCCTAGCGGTTAGAAGTCTCGTGTTTCAAGCAAGAGTCCGAGGTTCGAATCTCGAAGTAAGTGACTGATTAATAAAGGAAAGGAGAGGGTGAGAGTGGAGGAGGGAAAGTGGAGGGATTAAACCATAAAGAATGCAACTTTTGGCGCTTGAAAATTAATTGAATAAAGTGGTGAGCCAGTACGGAATTTTTTCCGTCAGTGCAAAAATGGTGATAAGACCTGAATCTGGGACTGAGAAACATTTCCCATTTTGTTAGGAAATACTCGGAAAATGTTCTTGACTCTCCATAGACTTTGTACACAACCACTGAGTGGCCTTCAGTCTTCAGTGGTTGACTTCCTACAAGTATAGCAGCTTTCTGAGCTAAACTGGAACGGTGACTGTGACCTCACAGTCGGTGCGGTGCAAACAAATATGGTGCTGTACATCAAAACTTAGGTGCGAGTAAAAATCATGCAGACTGGTTTAGAGGGTCCTCCGGCTGGCTGGTGGCGACATAGCACTGATGGTGTTTAGTGCTATGGGCTTGAAGGCACAGATGGAGGGTGCACACACACACGGCTGCTTCTGGAAGTCTGTTCCACATCCTGATGGTTCTTGGATAGAAAGTGTAGGCATAGGCATCGACATTAGAGCTTGGTTGTTGGTAGCATAGGGAATGGTTACGACGGGTGGAGGATGATATGTGCTGGAAGTGTGGTGGAAAGGTGATGTTGACTAGTTGGTGCTGGATTTTTTAAAACATAACTGACTGGTTGAGGAGACGTCTGGTGTGGAGGATATCCCATTCAAGCTTTTGTATCATTTGTGGCGTCAGGTTGCAACATTCTTTCCAAAAATCAGTGGCTACACAGTCGAACATGTCAAAGCAGTGTGGAATAAGTCTTACTCATTTTATACATGTACATTTTGAAATGAGTGTTATATTTAATGTACCGTAATTTTCGGAATATAAGCCGCGGCTTATTTATACGTTGAATTTGCCCATGAAAATGTTTACTGCGGCTTATACACAGGGCGGCTTATACGCCGAGCCTTGAAGAATAAAAATAAAATTCACATGTGTATTTAATGTACTGGTACAAGAAGAGATGTGTTGCTGAAATGAATTATAAATTAAGAAAGTCATTAACAAACCGAAACCACGTCTCACGTAAAGGTACCGAGCGGTAAAAAGTACGGTGATGAATGTTGTCTTTGGTACGTGATACTGGTACAGTGCAGCAGGGATATGCAGCATGCTTTCCCCCCCAGCGGACCACACCATTTGTGGTAATAAAGGGGTGTTCTTTCTTGGGAACAATAATTACCAATATTTCCGCTGTTTAAAAAAAAAGAAAAAAGACGACTAAAATTTTTATGGCGTTCAAAACATTTTTTTATTACATAATCAGTTGTTCAACGTCACAATATATTTTGTTTTCGTGAAATGTATTCAAGAAAGGATGTGAAACTCAAACATGTCAAAAGAGGGACTAAATCACCCCTTACAAAATTAATGGATTCGTCTATTAAAATGTCCGCTTCGTTATGACTATTTCCGAAGAAAGTTACGATCGAAACTTGAATTTTTATCGTAACTACTCGTTAGTAATCGCAACAATTTGATAAGTTTTGATAAGTTTTGAGGTAAAAACGGACCTGTTTATTCTTAGGACAAAACAAATCAGCATCTGTTGCCACAAAGCAAGATTTGTAGCACTCCAGTCAGACAACACACGGCAGGGTTTCATACTCTCTCACGTGCTGTGGGAAAATGTTGTCATTCACCGGCGTGCGTGGCGCAGGCTGCCGGGCTATGACGGGGCAGCCGGCAGCAGTTCCCGGTGTTTATTTCTCATCAATTCCCATATTTGTTTGTAAAAGTATCGATTGTAAATGATTTGATATAACTTTTGTGGCCCTTTCAATAGCTTCTGTAGTGTAAATGGAACAGGTTCAGAGCATTTTGACTAGAATTTGGAGGCCTTACAAAATTGAAACCGCAGCGGTCGGTGCGGCTTATACGCCGGTGCGGCTTATACGCCGACTTCAAATCTTAATTTGCAGATTTTTGCGTACTGCGGCTTATACGCCGCGCGGCTTATATTCCGAAAATTACGGTAACTACACGCTTACATCAGTTCGTCGAGGACCACACCAACATCAGTGGAATTGATATAACCATACACGCGAGGCCTAGACAAGACTAAACCGCCTTTGAACTGGCGTGGGGCACTTCAGAGCCAACATGGCCAGGTGGGGCCTCTTGGACATTGCCACCTGCCAATGTGGGACTACAGACCATTTTCTATCCGATTGCCCCATCTACCAATCTCTGTATGGAGCAGACGGTCTAACAATTAACTTGGACCAGGACACCAAATTATGGTTAACCCAACTGCAAGTTGATGTCTTAACTGTCTACCCGACAAACAAAAGAAGAAGAATGTGAGGCGAAGTAAAAAAACAACATGTTTCTCGTCCCCGCCCCCTTCCTCTTTGGAGGCCGCCTGGATTTTTTTTTATTACTTTGTATTTTTGAAAAAATGCAGTAAAAAAACACCGAAAAAAATCAAGACTTTTGATGGTTAAAGCAAATGCATCTAAAACTGTTCATTGTAGACCAATACAACTCTAAATGACACTGTAAATATGTTCAGTTCTCTTGTCCAACTTGTCTTTCATTTTACAAGTGTCTTTGAACATTGGAAACACCAACAGTTGCAGGAAATTTTAAAATGGCGGCCATCTTGAAAAAAATAAAAAATAAAAAAAAACTCTCTTCCTCCTTTTTTACGAAAACCCAAACGAGAAACATGTTTTTTTTTATTCCGCCTAATGGTGTGCTATTACAATTTTTTCCTGGTTATATCAGAGCCTCAGTTTAAACGTTATCATACATGATGTGTACAATGTAGTACGAGTAACTTTTACCCTACAAATGTTTTAAACATTAGGAATAACTACCCACCCAGCTGCCTGCCATCAAAAACATCAGATTTCACCCTCAAAACGGCCACAGAATTACTAAATACACCAACTGAGATACGATGATTAAGATAGATGTACAAAGGTTTACTAACAATCTTGATGGAAAGTGAAATATACCGTTTATCAGCGAGGGCTCCGTCGCAAATACCGCACGATGCCAGTTTTAACTCACAAGTGGTTTTTTAAATATTAAAGGGTTAAAAATTGCGGAAAAATTAGAGGGTTTATTTATTGTTTTTGTTTTTGTTTGGATATTAGTTTGATATCACGTCTCACTCGCCCAACCTTTAAATCTTTTTTTCAAACATTGTGGTTTGTGAAGGAAAAAATGATGAAAATCGTGATGATTTAAATTTCATTCAAGGTTTCATGAATTTTTTTTTACAGAATTACAGTTATGGACATAAATCCTATAGTTATCCTCTCCCCAACAGCCTGTTCCCCTTCCACATTGCAAGGCAAAAAAAAATGTTGTCCTGTCCTGCCTTTTTGAAAAAAGGGAAGACAATGATTCTTGTCTGTTTTTTTTCTTCAAAATAACCGCCGGCCCATTTTCCAAAACAACAGGCCAGGCTATTTTTCAAGATGGCCCCCAGACTGCCACTTGGACTCAGGAAATGACATACCAGCTTTATATGGACTACATGCGAGGCCAAAATGATGTCACTGTATAAAAAATTATCAATTTTTTTGGTTAAATAAAAAGAAGAAAAAAAGAGGCTGCCTCCAAAAAGGAAGCGGGCGGGAACGCTAAACATGTTTTTTTTTTTGGCCCAATATGTAGCATGATATGTGACAGAGGGAAACCCCCCTCTTTTGTGTTGGGGGAGGAGAATGTGTTAGGTAACAATAGTCCAGGGGTGTGTAAAGGGTGTAGGGAGATTGGGGCGGATGCCACATATCCTGCTGGGTTAACAAAGCTCTTCACTGTCTTTGTGTTGCCAAGCATGTGGGCTTTCTGCAGCACTTCACCACATTCCACACTGCAAGACTCATTGTCTCTTTGTATTCAAGATTTCAAACCTTCACATCCACACAGCACAGCTAATTGTTACTCAAATTCATCGCTTCAATGAATACTCTGAATTCTGATTTTCTTCAGCAGGGTAAAATGAGGTCCATTCGTGCACACTACTCTAGCTTTTAATCGCGTACTGTGCTTGTTGAGTGATTAAACGTTTGTATTTTTTTAATTTTCACCCTAGGCTTTATTGGTTGCGCTGTGCCTTTGACAGACAATAGATTATAGAGTACAATGCATTCTCTGCCTACCTCACATATATGTTGAACAGAAAAAGAGGCTCAGGGGTGTATTAACTGCATGAAAGTGAGGAATGCACATAAAAGTCAGTTAGCATTTTGGTGGTTACATGTACAATGTAGTTCCTTTAGTGCTGTCTAGTGCCTACAGGTATTGCACAACTCCAGCAAACTTCTTTTCCTATGCATGGAGTGACTTGAATTTTGAAACAATATGGAATGGACACATCATGAGTGTCGTATGTTGCACATGCATTGCAATCAGTGCTGCTCATCTACATGTACATGTAGTGAGGCTGTGTATGACTACATGTACAGGGTGAGTAAAAAAAAACCCTGAAGCCCAAATGTCGGGACTATTGTTTTAGTGAAGTTCTGTTTGAAGCACTTTCAAAATCTAGGATATGCAAGCCCAATTCATAAGCTTTCTTTTAGTACAAGGAATGTCAGACAAGTCGACCGTTGAGACAACTCGACTCGGGACAAGTCGACCGTTGAGCAGGTCGACCGTTGAGACAACTCGACTCGGGACAACTCGACCGTTAAGACTGCTCGACTTAATGGAAATGAATACACGTGGAGCAGAAAAAGTTGAACAAATCTGTGGCAAGACCGATCACGGGTGCGGCGCGGGCATACTCGATGTACAGAGGGCGTCGCGTTGGGCCGGTGCGCCCCGCCCGCCCGCGATGACCGGGCCGGGCCCGGCACGCGCGGGGGCACGTCGACCGGTGCGGCAAATGGGCGCACAGGCCCGGCACAAACGATGTCACCGTGCACGGTACGGCCACGTTGCCCGACCGGGGATGAGATAAGTGGGCGCACAGGGCTGGCAGAAATGATGTCCGTGCACGGTACGGACAAGTTGACCGGCAAATGGGCGCACAGGCCCGGCAAAAACGACTCCACCGTGCACGGTACGGCCACGTTGACAGGGGATGCGCGCACGTGGCCTTGAAAAAAACGAACGATGTGCACGGACAATCACGCTGCGCTATATCGGCTCTGTTATATGCAACAAAAAAACTCACTGTCATCACTCCCAAACGGCGATCAGCCGCCGTCAAAATCCCTGGTACTATAGGGCGGATCCAGAAGACAATTTGGGGGGGGGGGGCAAAAAAATTTTGGATTCTAGATGCTCTGTGGTGCGATCTGAGGCAATTTCTGACCACTTTTACCAATGTTTTTTTGAGGAAAAGATGGTGGTGTACTCATTGCCTGCCTTTATTGCGACGTCACATAAAAAAAAAAAAAATTGTTTCGTTTGGGGGGGGGGGCCATGGCCCCCTTTGGCCCCCCCCCCTGGATCCGCCCTTGTGCTATCCCCGAAACTAGGCCCAAAACATGCGAGGCGACTTGTCTCAACGGTCGACTTGTCTTTCCATTTATCGCACATACGGTTGAGTTGTCTCAACGGTCGAGTTGTCTGACCCCCATTCCCCCCAGTACAAGAATCATTCAAATCACTCAAGTACTTTTCAAGTTACGGAATTTTAAACACAACCACCGTTTTGAAGTTCTGTCTACGGATCACAAAAAAAGGTGTGCGTTCTTTCAGCAAAACAATTCACAAACACACATCCCTATGTGAAATTTTTCGTTTTGCTGAAACAACACTTGCCTTTTTTTTCAAGTACATTTTTAGTGGCAAGTTTTAGTGTTAAACATAATGTACATGGATGGTATGGGAAAATGTGGTTTTTAAGCACATGGCACAATCCTACTGTCAACATTGTGCTCGATTCAAAAAAAAAAGTGATGTGTTTCATTTCAATAGAATGCTGCCAACAGGTAGTTTCATGGAAGTTTACCATTTCAACCAACCCATACGTTCTAATTTAGAATACTGATTTTCTTTTCTTAATTCCCACTGTTTTTCAGGACCGGTTTGATGATGACCACAAACTCATGACGTCCAAGGTAGTGCATGTCCGTGGTCTCAGCGAGCGGGTCACCGATGGCGACTTGGTGGAGGCGCTGCAGTTCTTTGGTCCCATCAGGTAAAGTCGGATGATATTGACCCTAACTCCCTAGGCCTTTTTAGTAGGATGTAGCCTCAATCCTGCACAAATGTAGCTTCAATCCTGCAAATTCCTCCGTTATTTCTTGAATATGGTCCATGGAGGGGTGACCACTGCCTGAATCCTGCAAAATCTTCGGCTACCGGTATGACTGTCAATAGGCAGAGGCAGTGACATTCCGGAGCAGTGCGGAGGATGTCAAGTATAATCAAGGACTAAATGTATGCATGGCTGAGCATAAACAACACAAGGTCCGGCCCAAGACCTTGACACAGTGCGTACTCCGAAATCAGCAACGCACTTTTGCCATGTTACCTCAATCCTGCAAATTCTTTTAATTTGCAAAAAGGATTTTGGAGGATTTGGGGCGGTTAGAGTTAAAATATAATAAATAACAGATGAATATCACAATCAGGGTTGGTTAATACTGAAAGTGAAAGGGGAAGAGAATTCATAACATCAACATTTGCAGTATTAACAGTAAGTTTGCAGTTGCACTACGTTGCAAGACATCTTTGTGTTGTAATTTAAATTAAATTAATTAATTAATTCATGGGGGGTTCACTACGTGACAAGCTGTGCTTTTTAGAGATCCACATTATTGTGATCTTATGATTTTCTTGGTATACTTTTGCATTGTTATGTGAACAATAAAGTAAGATTGATTGATTGATTGATTGATTGTGTGTGTTTCAGTGGTTCTAAAAAGAACCGGGGGAAACTTAACGATTCAGACAGTATGCTCTCGCTAACCTCCATCACATTACCACAGCTTCAAATCTTAATGTAGTTTCATTGTGACTTGTGCCATCACCTTAACGTTCCCTTTGCTTGAAAATTCAGTGGCTTTTAGGAGATCAGTCAATAATATTTCACAGCATTACGCATGTAAATGGTAAATGCACAAATGCAATTGATCTCAAAATTGGCACTGAGCCATGCCGTTACAACTCGTGAATTCCTCCCAGTTTTTGCAATGAGTCCAGCATAATTCTTGCAGTGCTTCAGGTGGATCAGCCAAGCACATGTAAGTGGCCCAGTTGCCAGTCTTGGATGTACATGTACCTGCAGGCACATGTCATATTTCTGTGATTAGTGTCCAACCTTGAAATGTGATGAAGCTGCCAGACATGCTTAAATTAGTTCTGGGTTTTTTTTTCACAACTCAGGATGTTCACCATTGCTTTTGTAAACTCTCCCACAGCTATGTCTACATGATGACAGGGAAAGGCCAGTCTCTGGTGGAGTTTGAGGACATTGAGGCAGCCACAGCTTGTGTTGATTACACCCAGGTATGCCAGTAAGAAGAAACAATAATGATACAAAATATGAAAATATTCAAATACAAAGTGCGAAAATGTTCCAGTCCTTATTTGAATAAAGGCTGCGATATGCCAACAGTCTTCAAATTCAATTGTTAGTGTAACAATCCATGAATTGGTTATAACAATCCGTCTTGACTCTTTGGCAGAATCACTCTGAGAATGTGATCAATGTTGCTGGCTCTCCCGCCGTCATCAATTTTTCCACCAGCAAGCGCATCAAGAGACCAGGGTAAGTAGTTATGACACTTGAAATATGTACAGGTGTCTCAAAAAAAAATGTAGCAGTCAAATCAAAACATTTCTTAGGAAACTAAATCTTTAATTTTTTAAAAAAATTTTTGCCATGATATGATAGAGTGTTTCTTTATCCTTGACATGAATTTTGTTCTCTTTGATTTGGACCTTTTGATAAACAGTTACGGCAGAGCTTGTAAAGACTGTCAAAATTTGTTTGGGCCACTTTCTTGACCGTCTTGGTATGTGAATGCCTTTTATTAAATACCGAGTGGCCCAACTTGGAATTCAAGTCCTTTCATTTAATTAGCTGTATCTCTGGACTGGGGTGTCCAAATGAGATGGGATATAGACCATTGTGTAGAGTATCTAGTGCACCTTCAGACTCTATAGATGAGTTTTGCAAAAAGAGAGTGCTGATATTTTTAATATTTGTGGATTGACTGCTAAAAATTTTTTGAGGCACCCTGTATGTGTTGGGATTTGAAAAAAAAAAAATAGCAGTATTTCAGGAAATTGGATTTGGATGAATTAGTAGAATTATAATCTGAAATGCATTGATATTTGGCATGCTAGTAGACACAGTCAAGATTAGATTGAGTTATAGCTCAATCACATGTAAGGTCTTCAAGACATCAGTTATAAATGCTTAGGCCAAAAAAAAAAAATAATAATTCGCATCCGGTTTCCCTACTTAACCTATTCTGACAGCCCCTACCCTAATTTTTTTTAATGGGAAAAATGAGGAAAAAACCCAAACCATCAATTTCTAAGTTTTACCATTGACTACACGCAGATCTTCCATATGATTGTACACAAAAAAAATTGGCCAAAAAAAAAAAAATTCCCTACCTACCTACCCTGTTTCAGAATGCCATGTAATCGGAAGCAGAACTATTTTTTTGTTGGCCTTATAGTGCCTGTCATATCTTTGACTTGCTTCATTTAAAAGTTGAAATGTAATGGTTGGTGTGTTTCCGTTTGACAGTGAGAATGCACCGGACATGCCTGAAGAGATACCCAATGCAGTCATCTTATTGACTGTGCACAACCCCTTCTATACCATCAACACGGTAAGTAGATTGTAAGAATAGTGACTGCTTCAAGTGGTGTAGTAAAACTAGCCTCTCAAGGTGATCTATGGCGCGTAAAGCTGAGGGAAAATAGAACGCTTCAGGGATTCTGTGGGAGACTAGTTTTACTGTAAAACAAGTTAAAGCAGTCAATATTAGTCAAGTATAACATGGTTTGAGGGTAGATAGTCGATATTAGCTCCCCGTATTAAAAGTTGACAAACTGTAGTTTGTCAACTTCCAATACTGATGGGAGCTAATATCGACTATCCACTTGATATAAACCATACTGTATTTGTTTTATTATACCTCATACATATTCAGTTGTACTATAACAATAAAATAGCGGCTGGAACGTGATGGTGAATGGACCAGTGGGAATTCGGCTCTTGATCATGAATATGTATGAGGTATAGTAATTGTTTTATATTTCCCTCACCCACAAGACTCTTTTTTCCCTTTTTTTTTGGTTTTAGAGATGTCTGATTAATTTAAAGTGAACAGAAATCCAATACAGAACTTTATTTAAATTTTAAACAGTCCTTCTGATTTGAAAATCACAGGTGTGTGGAAAAACGCACACCTGGATTTTTCTAGGTGTGTGATTTTTCTAGGCGTGTGATTTTTCTAGGCGTGTGATTTTTCTAGGCGTGTGATTCTGTGGTCCAAGCTGGGACTGAACAATCTGGTATTGTTTTTCAAAATATTGATCTTGGTTTACAATAAAGCCATATTCTCTTCACCGACGTACTTTATTTTTCACAAATTGTAAAGTATAATTATGTCGTAAATGTATGCCGAGGCGTGCGGTACTGAGGGATTCAGGCGTGCAATTATTCGCACTTCTCAGGAAGCATTTAGGCGTGTGATGGCGTGGGGGTGTGATCGCACGCCTCAAAACAGAAGGATGCACGTGGAGACAAATGTACAATGCACACACCCAAATGTTTGCAAATTTTGCATTGAATTTTAGTCATTATAATCTGATATATTTATAACATGCAAGTGAGTCCACTTGCATATATACCATTGAAGGCATAAATGCTTTATTGGATAAACCACATTCACCATAAAATTTAACATTGCCATGATATGTGTGAGTTGTGTGCCTTTACATGTGTCATATTGACCCCCATTTATTGGTACTCACACCTGCAGGATGTGATCCACACTATCTGCAAGGGCTTTGGGGAGGTCCTGCGTATTGTCATCTTCCGGAAGAATGGCATCCAGTCCATGGTGGAATATCCTTTTGCCCCCCAAAAAATGATTCCCAACATTTTTTTTTTTATTTATGAGTATTTGTACATCTCAGGCATGCAACTTTTCCTCGGATCAGCTGATTTCCTCTTTTTTTTCACTTCCAATGTGTGCCATTGAAAATAGAAAAACACCGTACAAAGTCTTGGAATGATTTGAATTTCCTCTTTTTTGTGACTTCCCAGTTGCATGCCTGACATCTGTAGCTTTTGTCATCATTTCACTGGTTCAGCGGCAGATATACCAGTTTGGCCTAGTTGAGAAATTTATTTATGTCGGCTTCGAGGTACAGTCCATCATTTGCAGCTGTCCGAAAAGCAACTGACGATATTATTGTTGAAAATCGTACTTTGTTTAAAGATAGTACTTGAACTTAACTCCGTTAAATTTTCTTTCTGGCAAGCTGTCCTTGTAAGAAAACAATGAAAGAAGGCCTTTCCAACGATGCGTCTAGAGACGCATTTTTGGAAATTTCCGTTAGTAGTTCGTTTTTAATTTGGCGAAGTGGGCGCAAATGTTGACAGGATGCGTTTGCCCTTTATAATTCGTTGGTTCAGTGCGCGACATCGCGTAGCTGCAATCGGCTGAATGAGAACGTGTCCTGGATGCTGAATTTGGGCACAATTTAAACCATGACTCTGCAACTTTGGATTTAAAATCAAGATCCTAGAATATTGTTTACTCGGAATATACAGCATTCACTGAGCTGAAACTTCATCAGGTTAGTTGTTAAACACCCTTCTTTAGATTTCGAGCACTTTTGTTGCTTCAAACGAACATAATACACAAATTACAAATGATGTACTCTACCTTTTGAGAGAAAAATATTCTGACCAACAGGACAGACAGGATGTGTATTGGGGAAACTGTTGCAAAAGTCGTTCTCTTCACTGCAGTTAGATTGTAGCTAAAACCCCACCCAGAAATTCCATTTCATGTCATGGAATTTTTATATCAGTTGAACTTGGATCCAATTTGATTTAGACATAAAAGCAGTTTTTTGCCCTAGGCTTGGAATTCATACATTTGGAAGTTTACAATAATTGGCAGCCTTAAAGTAATTTCCTGTTTTTTTATCAGAAATTGCGATTACAATTAATGTTAGCTTCTAGTCTAATTTCCAGTCACAATTGACATTTCTGGTTGTACTGCATGTCTAACCTTAACTTGTTGGCCACGTTTGAATCTATCGAGTCTGCCACCAAGGCTAAGAAGGGCCTCCAGGGCTGTGACATCTACTCTGGTTGCTGCACGCTGAGAGTTGAATTTGCCAGGGTGAGTTCTTGTGTGACCATTATAAACCAAAATTGTCTTGGGGATTATCAAGGATCTGATGGGTATGATTTAAAGAAACATTTCCCATGCTATCGTTGAGTTTCATCCTGAAAAATAGATTCCTTTTCTAAATTGCTCTTTTTCTAGCAATACAGAAGTTATTCACTTTTGAATGAGACATCGGTTGAAAAAATCAGGGTATGTTTAGTTATTGAATTATTACTTCACTCGTTCATTTTTTTTTTTTTTTGACTGCCAGACAATAATTCCCTTTCTCTTGGATCTGTTTATTGCCCAACACAAAAGCCTTTTTTTTTCAGAAGATTGCAGACATCCAAAGAATAAGAGATTCTTTTTTGTTTTGAATTAAACATACAATTTACAAATTTATTACTAGACAAAAATTTGAAATTTGTTGAAGAGAACGGGACACGTAAACTCTAAACAACTCCTGCATGTATTTTGACGTATTGTGAGAATCAAGAGAAAATTGATACTTTCCATAAAATTGAATTGATTCCATGGCAAAGCCTGTCTTCGGAAAATTGGCTTCATCTATACAACCTTGGCTTAATTTAAAAACTGAAAAGGCAGTAATAGATTGAAAAACTTTGGAAAAAAAAACCCATAGTGAATTGAACCTCATTGCAAATTTGTAAGTACTTTTTCCATTGATGTAAATCTTTCTCTTATGCAAATCAGCTGATTGTATTCAACTTGTTTGCGACCTGAACCAAATCGTGGCGGTAAACATTTGAACAAGTTGTCGGCTCAAAACGACAACCTTTGGAGATCACATGGTGATGCAGCTAGTACAGGCACGCGAATGTGTCCCTTCCACTGTGGCTTTACGAAAGTGGTCACAGAACGGCATCAACTGTTAACGCACGGAGCCCATAATATTTTAGTTCGGTCTAATAAAGGCTATGATTTCGTTACTCAAATTTGGAACATCTTCTGTGCAGACCCAGACCCTGACGGTGTACAAGAATGACCATGAGACCTGGGATTACACCAACGCCAGTCTGGCACCCCCAAGTAAGTCTGTACATTCAGTTTATTTCTTGCCAAATTGTTTGAAGGATGGTTACCTAGACCTTGCTCCAAACCACTCTGTCGAGTTGTCATTAAGAATTTGCCCTATTTCTATCGCACGGACCTTCTTTGACCTGCCACGTATAACAGTGGTGAGCTTACTGTTTCAGAAATGCCAAAATTATATAAGGAATTTTTGCGTAAGGCCTCTTGCTACCATGTGATGTTTTTTTTGCTGATAAGCGTATGTCTATTCCATTGCACAAACTACTAAACATGGGAAAGGAACTAGCATGTCCATCGGACTGAAAAAAAAAGCAAAGATTGAAAGAGCAAAGATTTAGGAATTTTCAAGTTGAGTTAAGATGTTTGTGGGATAAACGATTTTGTAGCATCATATATTCCTGACCTTTACTACGGTCGATTTTACTCTCTTTTGTGCATTGTTGAATGAATGTACAAAATACTATTTTCTGATTTCATTAATTTGCTGTCAAGTTTTTTAATAACTTAAATATTCCCGCATTTAACACAAATTGTACTATCTTTGTTCTTGTATCTTTCCCCCTGCTACCACTACTATTGAAACAAGTGATATTCTGTCATGATTGTCTCCCCCCCCCCCTAAAAAAAAACCTTGTAACATGCAACTTTTACAAATCCATGAACACACAATTGAGACTTGTGTTTGGAATACAATTTATTCTGCTCAATCACTGAATGTAAGTTTTAGTCTGGTGTTCAAAAAACACACACAAGTGTTGAACTACATCTGTCATCTATATTAATATTTATTGATATGTAATATATTCACATGATATTCATTCAAATATAAACCAGGGAGGCTTCCATCACATCTGTGTACATTTACACTTTAATAAAAAAATATTATAGCATTTCGTTTCTTCTTATACGTTTGATGCAACTCTATGAGTATGTATTACAGAATTTACAACGTACGCTACATTTTGACGTTGCACCGTCTTTTTCAGTTCTTCATTGATATTGTTAAAGGTAATATACGGCATTTGCAAACATCAAAAAACAAACTACCTTATTATTATGAAATACCTTACTTGACTGTAAGTGAATGATAGTCTCAAGCATCCTCTGAAATCATGGCACCAGAACGCTGTGAGTTTCAAGAAAAGTAGAATGTCTGTATCAATTTCCAACAATGGTCGGCTGACCATCGGAAAAAAAAATTAAGGTAGTCCACAGTTTGTTTGCAATCAGTTACACATCCATGCACATGTGCCAGCCAGCTAGTCGGTTCCTTTACCTGACAATTCCCTGATATCTATTATTAATTGCTCCATTATGTCTGAAGTATGGTCAGGGAACTAGACTACAAGAACAACATTTTTTCCTTGGGTTTTCCCAGCATCTATGAACATAAAACTTTAAACATGTCAGTGTAACAATATTTGCTACAAAAGACTAGCCCTAAATCCATCCATTTCTAGAAATTACAGCAAAAGCAAATGTTGGATATTACCTTTAAGTCTCTTAAAAACAAAACCAATGTCAAATACGTGTTACAATATACTACGCCAGATACCCACATTTGACATTAAAGGTAACAAGTACAGTGTAGTCAGTAGTTCATAATTTACATTGACATGGTAGCATTGTTATATTTTCTGACAAAAACACATTTATACCTTTTACATTTGTATAATTGTATCTACATGCAGGGATGTATGTCCTGAACTTGCCTGATATCAGGCCTTTCTTTTTTCAAATGGTAAATAACATATTGGAACCATACATGTGTGAGTGTACTTTTCCTTTATACATATGTACCTCAAATTGTAGGCAAAAATACCAGAGTCCACTTGTATCCCTGCAACAGTACATGATTGTACATTGTTTCTACATATTATTTGTACATGTGTCTTTTTCAGCATGATCATAACAAGCACATTTGCAATGTGTTTTCAATTGTTCAGCAATGGTGTACACAACATGTAAAAAGGACAACGGAAACTACACAAACAAATGTGAATGTTATCTCTCTACATTGTACAAGTTTGAAGTTGGTTTTTCATTGAGTAAACTCATTTGCACACAGCTGTACTTGCACAAAGTTACTGTCAGTGAACCAGGTATTCTGTAAATGAAGATGTTTTAATGCATTTTCTGTGAACATAACAAATAGGCCTACATGTATAATTTGCACAGTTTACCCTGTACTTACAATGCAACAATGTTACATGCAGTACGAGTTTTGATTGTAAAGTCACATTAGCCAGTGCTGATTTGTGTGATTTGGAATGGTAAAGACTGACCTGCAATTATTTACCCAATGTTTATCATTTAATGGCCCTACATAAATGAATACCTTCATCTGTCAATATTTAAATATGAATAGACAAATAACAAAGAAAGAAAGAGAGAAAAAGGAATTTAGGATCTGAACACCAATCCGTCCGTCAAGATTTAACATGTGTATAAAGGCACGATTTACAGTCGTCTTGGGCCAAGACGTGTACGGGTTCACGATAACCTGCCGCCACGAGAAGTCATTATCACGATGAATGGTGCATTCCAAGCCTTTCATAATTACTCGGATCCAAACTCTTAGATTTCATCCAGATGCAATCAATCAAGATGCAGCAATATTTTTTTTTTGCAAATTCATGGCAGCTCTTTTGTGGTATTTAGTAAGCATGCGCACTAGTTGCCCCCATTTTCCGGGGTGGGAGGGGGGGAGTTTACGATATTCCCAAGACGTTGCTAGCAGTTCATGGGTGATACATGTAGTGGTTCGTCGTGATAACGCCCTCTCGCGGTGGCAGGTTGTCACAAATCCAATGTACACAACGACTTCTTGGCCCAGGACTGGATCACAGTAAGCACTGGGCACAACTCCACCAAACAATATGGGTTCAGCAACTCACTTGTGTCACTCAAGACTTGAAACATTGATTCAAGCAAAGTGAAATGAAGGAATGTGACAATGTTATAATTGACACTCATCAAATACTCTTTCTTGTTGGCCAGTCAGTAGCCATGTCACGCACACAGCCCTGTTTGACCTCAGTTTCTTGTCCCGAGGTCAAGCACGCATGGCCCAAAAGCGTACACGAGATTTTACGAGATTTATTCGAGACTACAGAAAAACACAAAAAGTGCCTCGATACATGCATTATTTGGCCAAGATGGCTAAATAAGTGAAAAGTTGAAATCGTGTGCTTTATTTTGATAACAGGCCTGAAAACATTGTGAATAGCACAGGCTATTCGCGCAATGAATGACTTATGAATATTAAGAAGGCCATATTCGAGCACGAGCTCGACCAATCAGTGGGCGTATGGGTCATAAGGTCACACCGTGTTTGGGTTCCTCGCTCTATACTTTACAATGGCGACGATCTTTTCGCGTTGTGAAAAATGGAAGTTGTTGGAAACATTAGGTGTACATCGTATTCTTAAAATATTAACATCACGTTCACGACATTTTTTGTAGATGAAGGTTCACTCTTTCGTTTGATTACCTCAACATTTGGGAGACTTTCGTCGTTTTCGAAAAAACCAGAAATTCATGACCTAATTTTTAGTCGATTTGTCCGTGAAATAATATCGTCAAAATGCATCGAAATCCTTTTTTTGAGAAAAAAAATACCTCGATAGATGTATGAAGTAGGTCTTTAACTACCTAAAACAACTTTGTTAGTTTGGATCGGTTGTGGTTTGCCATGAAAATTGCCAATTTTCTGAAGCCCTTTTTACGGCCATCGTTCGCTGGCCTCGCGTTGCTATCAGTTGTGTGGACGAGAAAATAGAGCGGCTATGCGTGACACGGCAACTGACTGTTGGCCATAAATTCATATAAAGATTCTGACCAACTTCACCTGTATGTTTTGTCTGTTGGATAGTTTGTAATGATAATAAAACAACAGTACATTCTTAATGTGATATAATGTGTATATCATCACCGAATACAAGACTACTTTATGTCAGTCATTGTGAATTCTTTCGAATTAAACATGTACATGTACGTGTAAACTGAGCTTGTTAAAAAAAGACGATACACCATAATCAAACTAAGACATGGAATTTAAAACATTAAACAAGGCCAGGCAACGCCTGCCATTTTTACTGATGTGGTATGGTACAAACATGTCAACATACATGGGAGCTCAGGTATACTTACGTACATATAGTTGTATTATCCCTGTTACATGTATATAGAATTCATATGAACTTGAAGCTGTTTTTATACACGCACATGTACCTTGTGATTTCACAGTCGTTTATTGAAACAATTTGATAAACCACTTCAAAATAGTTTTCCCGAAACATGCCCATTGTCAACCTTTAAATCTCTTTCATTTTTCAATTAAACATGTTAAACAGCTCATGGAATACCCAGGCAAACAGGTTTTCTGTCAAATTTGGAAATATACAAAAATTCACAAAAATCCGAGAATCGTCTCTTTGTTGGAGACTATTTTGCAACACATCTGGGAAAAAAATATATGTACTTTTGAAGTGGATCTATTACATAAACATCAGGATAACAATTACATTCTACCCTAGAAATTCACATCTTAGTTAAAATCAGAGTGGTCACATAACCCAGACCCAGCTGGAATTTACTCTTTTTCCTGAACACAATTTCCTACTGACATGACTGACCTTGGTGTGAAATCCTGCAAGTTACATGTATGTCATTTACTACCATATATATGTCTAAAAGGGAATGAATTTATTGTAAACAATTTATTGTAAAGAATAAGACACAGAAAAGTTGAATTTCATGCTACAGAAGAAAGTCAAACATCTTAACATTGACAGCAGGAAACCATCTACAGACGCTTTCATACTGAAGAGTCGACGAAGGATTTACTGTGTGACACGAAAAACCAACACCAATCTGGCGGAAGATGTGCACATGTCTGCTGAAGCACTTCATACAGACTCGAAGCCGACATTCATGTCTTTTTCAAAACGCTCATGAAATCTCCTGTCATCAACTGCCTTTTCACAACGAATAAAACACGAACCAAATATACCAACAGAGAGACCAGGATAACTGTGTTCCACACAAGACACGAGGTTCATCATCTGAAACAAGCCAGCTAGATGATCAAACCCCAATAAGACACAGAAAACACTTACACCGAACACGAGAAGAGGACATCATGAAACAAAGTTCAGCACGTAGATCGTGCCCCAACCCTCAATCATGCATCCATGTATGACACCATCTACACTGCAACACTTGTATGCCTCGCCTCCTACCTCAAGCGATCGCATCCCATTAACTGCAGAATGCTATAAACCCTGATTGTCCAAAGATTGTACAGGGAGATGTGAATAAAGTCATCTCTTGAACAGCAGCGCATCGAGCCTTCCCGCAGTTACGGTACCCCAAGGAGCTCCTGTGACGTCTCGTCGCTCTTCGCACCTCAGCTGTCTTGGTCGTCAGTCATTTGTTCATTTGGATAGCATCCACATCCGTGCCTAAATCTTTTGGGAGCAAACATGAAGAATTGCTGTCCTTTTGATGAACCCTGGTAACGGAGGTAAAAATTACAAATTGAATACTGGCAGCATCTCTATTTGGGCTGTACAACCTACTGTTTAACTTATCTTGCTTACTGTCATGACTGTGTCGTGATAATTGGGTTTTCCTCCTAATTTATTGTTTAGCAGGGGATTATATAGACACACATTGCAAAACTTTCGTCAGGTAACAAGTTTAGAAAAATAATGTAAAATTGAAATAGTACTGTTAATGTTACATGTATCTGAAAGAATAATAAAGGTGCTAAGCCCCCTGGCTCTTTTGATAATAATATATTAGTACAATTGTGACCACTTTACCGTGACTGTGTGTAAGGATAATTATTTCGTCTTGCCAAAAGTTCATTCGAATGCTTTTATTAATGTTAATCTCGCAAACCGTTAGGAGACCTGCATACATGAAGGAATTAAATTTTGATATACCGGTACATGTACAGTATACAGTATCATTCACGCATGAAGGACTTCAGGTTTGTATGCACATTAACGATAATGGAATTAAGATGTAACATGTGTCATCTTTTTGTGAAAGAATTGCAATTGTTTTTGTTTATTCAGGAATATATGTGTGAACTTTATACATGCCGTTATAAAATGATAAATTGTGAAAGAGGAAGCGTTTGACGAGCTTTAGACAGAATGCATCTTGGCGGAATGCGTTCTTCAAATAAAATCTCCCTGATGCAAAATGTTATAAAAGGAATGAATTTGTGTCACAGTAATTAAAATTGACGAGGATGGTTTCCCCGTCTACAGTAATAATACAAGATCTTTGACATGTGTAACGAATAGCTTGCGTTCTGGACGCACTTGAAAGGAATGACGGTGTAATGCCTAGACTCCTTGTGTTACCTCCCCACTAGGTCGCGGCAATGCTTTACTTGACGATCCACCGCCATCCACCTACAACGGACCTACCAAGGCCAACTCACGGCGTGGGGGAGGAGGGGGAGGAAACCCTAGATTTGGTAGGTTAACTGCACTCTTCAAGGCATAAAGGATCATTTTGCTTTTAACACCACTCAAAATTTTCAAAACCTAACGTTCCAAACCTAACGTTCAAAACCTAACCTGTTGAAAGTTTTAGCTCAGTGGATATTACAATATTTCAGAAAATGTCTGAAAAGCATGCACAACCTTTTGATCACGGAACACATTTTTGAGGTGGCACCACGTCCGCACTCGTGTCGCTCGCATTCTTAAAGACGAGGCATTTGCCTGTTTTGGTAGTAACCCTATTGGTCGGAGGAGCCCTGATTGCGTGCATATTACCTGCGCGCGACTCGCACGAAGCTGGTGCCACCTCAGAAAATGGCTGTCGCCGGATTAGTCTGTAGGGTTAAGTCAAGATTTTTTTCCTAGTGTTAGAGTCTAGTAAACTCTAAAAGGTCCCTGAATCTAAAGTTCTATCCTTCTTTTCTTTGTTTTCCTTTACAGACAGCCGTGGTGGTCCAATGGGGGGTGGTGGTGGAGGGGGTGGCCCCATGCGAGGCCCACCCCCGCCCCAACACTACCAGGATCCCCACCAGGGCTATGGCCCACCCCATGGTGGCGGAGGCGGTGGTGGTGGTGGTGGGGCCGGCCGTGGTGGGTACCAGGATCACGGTGAATACCCACAGCAGTACGGCCACATGCAGGACCAGCAGGCCCTGCAGCCGCTGCCCCCTAATGCGCCCTCACACGGGGGCATCGCCATGGTCTACAACATTGACCTGGAAAAAATGAACTGTGAGAGGCTCTTCAACATCCTCTGCCCCTTTGGGAACGTCTACAAGGTACAAACCCTTTTTAAAGCTATTTTGATGTGGAGTCTGTGTATGTATTAACCCTAACGTACCTGAGTCCATCAAAATCCAAACCCCTGTATTGGAGGATTTCGGCGGATTCAGAATACTTCCATTTTGAACAAGTTGGATTTTGATGGATGCAGGACAGTAGGCATAGTGGTACTGCAAGATTTTGATGGATTCAGGATACCTCCATATTGAACAGTCGGGGGACTTTGATGGATTCAGGATCTCAACAGTTGGCTGTATGTGTGGTATGTACCAAGGGCGGATCCAGGGGGGCCAAAGGGGGCCATGGCCCCCCAAAACGAAACCAATTTTTTTTTTTTTTATGTGACATCACAATAAAGGCAGGCAATGAGTACACCACCATCTTTTCCTCAAAAAAACATTGGTTAAAGTGGTCAGAAATTGCCTCAGATCGCACCACATCTAGAATCCAAAAAAAATTTTGGGGCCCTTAAGTGGGCCCCGAACCCCACGCCGTAATTTTTTTTACCCAAATTTTTTTTGGGCCCCCCCAAAAAAATTGTGTTCTGGATCCGCCCTTGGTATGTACGAGGTATATGTACTGCACTGGTGGATTCTGATGGACTCACTGGTGGATTCTGATTGACTCAGGACACCACCATTTTTTTGTATGAAAAAAATGGTGGATTTTGGTGGATTCAGGATAAACTTTCTAGTAAAAGTGCTCAAGGGGTTAGGGTTAAAGTACATGTAACCCCCTCAGTGACAAAGTGCCAAAACCTTGTACACCATTGCTGCTGTAAGCCAGGCACCCACGCAAAGATAGTGGGGGTTTATATCAGTCAGTCACGTCTATCCAGCACCCTCTGCCGGCCATCCATTGGGAATACTAGCGGTGAACGTGCGAAAACCAGTAGCATCTTAGTGCGAATGCCAGTCATACAGCAGCGATGCGTTCAAGGCCTTCGAAACTCTGTGTTTGTAACTGACTAAGGGGGTACTTGGGCACAGAATTCACTAAGAGGACTGTTCTGTCTCATACAAATCAAGGGCTTATGCATGTAAAGCCTGTACTCTGGCCATCACTCCAATAATAGTCAGTTCTAAAGGAGTATATGTACATGAAGGCTGTAACATGTACAGTGTCTGTATATACTTAAAGGGAAAATACAACATTTGCAAACATCAATAAATAAAGTTACTAAATTATTTTGAAATACCTTGCTAAACTGTTAGTGAATGACCGTCTAAATCATCCTGTAAAAGCATGGCACCTGGTAAACTGTCATTTTTAAGAAAAGTGGTATTTTCGTATCAATTTCCAACACTGGTTGGCCGACCAGTGTTGGAAAACCTGGCTTTTTTTTAATACTGGCCCCAATTGACCATATTTAGTTAGTCCGGTTTTGTTTGCAATCGATTACACACCTATGAACGGGTACAAGCAAGCTAGACTGGTTCCCTGACCTTACAATTCCCCAACGTCTATAAATTGCTCCGTTTCATTTTAAATGGAGTCAGGGAACCAGACAACAGGAAAATGACTGTTTTTCTTCGTTTTTATAGCATCTATGAACCCAAAACGTCAAAAAAGTCGGTGTAACAATATTTACTATATACTGTACAAGCAACCCCCCAAATCCATCCATTTCTGAAAATTACAGCAAAAGCAAATGATGTATATTCCCTTTAATTTTAAACAAGCTTTAAGATTTTTGGTTTTGCATGGTGGAGTATCGGTATCGCTCAGTAGATATTTAGTTCTGAAAAGAACTTGTCCTGCTTATTATCAACTTTCGCTAAGTAGTTTTAGTTTTAGTTCTGATAAGAACAGTCCTGCTTTAAGTTCTAAAGGAACAAGTTTTCCAGTTTTTTTTGTGATAATGAAAACTTTGGTTGTGATTGCAGGTGAAGTTTATGAAGTCCAAGCCAGGCACAGTCATGGTGGATCTGGGCGATACGTTTGCCGTCAGCAGAGCCATCACTAATCTCAGCAACATTGAATTCTTTGGCATGACCATACAGCTTGGGTAAGATGCTAACCTCAGTCTGCCAGTCATCATCAGAGAAACAGGGCCTTGTGTCTTTAACCTTAAAGTGCCAGGTTTTTTATCATCTTACATCAAGGAGAGAGGGAGGGGGGGCGCATCTGGGAATCGCATTGGTTGTGAAACTTTGTATGCTAGGACAGACAGACATACTTAGTACATGTGCAAAGTTGTAGCAAAATCAGAAAAATCGTTTAGCAATTATTATCGTTAATATTCAACACATATCTGTGAATAAGTGCGTTATCCTAAATGGAATATGGAATAAGATCTCTCGATATCCTGCATCAAATCCAATGCAGGATTTCACAAGTGCAATGTTATTCTTAAAATATCCTTAAATTATAAGGTTGAAGTTTTCACATGCAATGACAATTGGTGAGTGTTGCAGGAAAAAAATGGCGAGTCGGCAACCTGGAACTTCTGGTTGTCTGACCAAATGTTTTGGTTGGGACAGTCAGGAAACCTTTTTTTTCAAGCCCTGCCAACTATGGAGAGTATTGGAGACCAACATGTGTGTACTGTGTTCCCCTTACGGAAAATGTCATTGGTATCACCGCTATAATATAAAGAAGAACAGGTGTATGTGTGTATGTATGCTCTAACCTTGCTTACTCTTTGTGGACCTGTGAACAAAAGAGGTCCATAGGGTGCAGGAAGCGTGAACGCTTTGTGGACCAGCACACGTCCACACTAGGTTCCCCCTCTCTGGATAACAGGTTTAGATGCATTTTGGGTTAGGTTTATCCGTCGCAAAATGAAGAGGCACACTCAAGGAAATCATGATAAAAAATTGGACTGAAAGAGTGTTCACCATGTTCACAGTGGGAGTAAACTATTTTTTTTCTCCTGTTTTCCTGAACTATGGAGTACCGAAATGTGACGTAATTTAGAATCAGAAAGTGTAGTGCAAACGAATGGAGTACGCGCGCGTGTTGGTTCACGGACAGAATCACGCACTAATGTCTTTTACACACATTTTGCGCGCGTGACGTATTCACTTCGTTACTCCATATGAATACACAGGAATGTCCACATCAGGTATAGAAGGTGAGACTGTGTGTGTATGTTCACGAGTTGTTTACCAGTTGCTGTCTCGGCTGCAAACATTCGGCAAAGGCAAATCTCGCCAGCTTTGCGGGTGACAGGCGCCAAAGCTGCCACCCCCAGCATAGGGGGCAATGCGAAGCCTTGTATTTAAATATTATTTATTTTTATTTTTATTTTTTAGATGTTCCAACCAGACTTTCCTGAACCCTCCTCCTGGTACCTGGAACCTGCCAGACAACACCCCGTCTTACATGGACTTCTCCAAGAACCGCAACAACAGGTTCATGAACAAGGAGGCGGCTGCCAAGAATCATATCCTTTGTGTTGAAATCCTCCCACCAAAAACAGTGCTTTAGTTGAAATTTCAAATCGTTCACTTGTACCAATGAGTGTCTTAGAGAGATGTGGAAAACTGCTTAGCAAGCAGGTGCTATTAGCTCTTATTTGTAGCTGTGAATTTAAACAAGAAGATTGTTTCTAGAAACACAAGCAGGGTGAACTTGATTCCAGGCTATTTGCGGTATGAACCACAAAAGCACGCATCCCTATAGACAGTACGGGACGACCTATTTTTCTTAACTCCCTGTACGTCTTCAGCGCCCGTCTCATGTCTTGCATTTCTACAACGCACACCCTGAGAGTACTGAAGAAACCATCAAGCAGGTAATTATCCTGACACCAAATAATGCCTTTCTTGAAACACGTGATTTATATTCCTTTTTTTCAGAGAGGGAAACTATCTAGGTGCATCAAAATAATTTTCAAATGTTGAACACAGAAATTAACTGGAGCGGGGCTTGAACATGCGAACCTGAAAATATATTTAAAAAAAGCTGCGTCCTCTTTGAGTGATTCCAATTTGCTTATTCTCAGGTGTGTAGCATAAATGTTGCTAGCATCTTGACTTTGGGCATGATCCCTGGCTACATGGCATATACAGGGTGATGGCTCCTCTGACTAGCGCCCCTCGAACAAAAACATTGACAAATGGGGCACCACTAACATTAGGCTGGATGGCTCAGTTGGTAGAGCACTGGAACAGCAATCCAGTAGTCACAGATTCAAACCCCGCTCCAGTCAATTTCTTTGTTCGAAGTCCAAACATTATTTGTATTCCATGTTTAGTGGTGCATTAAGTCAGGTTTATATTTCCCACGAATGCCAACCAAATTTTACGCCACGAAGTATTCACCAGAATTGAAATGTGTTCAACTTTTGCAAATTTGCTTGCCATGACGTCGCAAATATGCGTTCATTTCTGCGCAGAGTATGAACCAGTGTTTAGCGTTGTGTGACTTACATTTATTAGTGAGCTGACAGAATCATGTAACCAATGTTTGGTTTTGTCAATGCTTTCCTGTAGATTTTCATCAACGCCGGAGCTGCCGAGCCGATTGCCATCAAGATGTTCGAGTCCAAATGTAAGCGAAATGCTTCAGTTTTCAGAGATATCTATCCTGTCACAAACTGTTTTTGATAAAATTTCCCCCACATGTTCAGTTGACGGTATGTAAAATGAATAAGCCAGTTCGGTATCGCGATGAAGTAGTCCAGGTCAAAGGTCATTCAGGATAAAATCACTGAGCAATGTCACATGATGTTATGCGAATGCCCATTCTGCTCTTGATTAACGCACGAGTGTCATGCGAGCGTCGTGCAACCGTCTTTTTGTGCGTTCATGTGCCTTCGATGAGCGTGCGATTATCCTGAATGTACAATGAACCAAATATTGCTGTGCGTGTGTGCAGGTAAAATACCAAACTGGCTTGTTGGTAAGGAGGCTGTTTGACAAAATTTGTACTCTATGGAATGGCAGTTTATGGAACGGCTTTCATTTAAGAAATGGGGAACAGAAGCCATTGTAGTACAAATGTAACTTCGCTACATACCGCCATCAATAAAACTATTCATTCAGCTGCTGCCTGGCAGTGATCCAGACAGTACATTTCAGCTAAATATAAGCACTGTATTCCCGCTGGTGTCTGAGAGCTGATGAGAAAAAGTCACAGGCTCTGGGTGGGACTCCAACCCACAACCTCCTGCTTGCTTGCGCTGATGCCTGAACCACTCGACCACTGAATTTGCTGGATCAAGCTAGTAGGTGATGGCTGTGGATGTGCCTGACAGTGCAAGACTTTCATTGTGTGTTTCTATTTTTTTGCTTGCAACCAGCTGAGCGTAGTGTGACTGGCTTGGTGGAATGGGAGAACAGAGCCACCGCTATGGAGGCTATGATTCTTGCAAACCATACCAACATGGAAAACCCCGGTGAGTAGACTTTAAGGCCAAAAAAAAAAAAGTCTCCGGTTTCTGGTATGGAGCTTGCCCAAAAAGTGGTGCGGCGACGCGGCTTTTTTTTTTTTTTTAACCTGTTTTTTTTGCTTCAAATGTCGGCTGATGACTGCAAATGGTGCCCGACTAAACTTAGTGCAAATATAATGGGAGTCCAGAGAGGCCACGTAAAGCTTATTCTCGATCATAACCCCATCTAAAAACACGTTAAAACTGTGCAGCAGCAGGATTCCAGTCAAACCAGTGAGTTTGGCGGTTTTGAGACATCACCTTTATTGAAAAAAACCTTTTTTTGCCGACGCGCATTGCTACGGCGACGAGCGCGCATACCAGAAACCAGAGACTCTTTTTTTTGGCCTAAGGAGTAGATTTTTTTAAATTTTTTTTTATAGCAATAAAAAAACTTTAGTCACCATTGATTGAGGCAGTAAACTTTTGGAATAATTACTTTACAAAGTTTGAATTTTGTTGCAGCCAAGTAATTATTTAGTTGGGATCAAAAGCAACCCAAAACAAAAGCCTTTATTATCAGAGGGCAGTGGGGTATTAACTAGGGTTCAGGGGCATAACAAGTTCATTTTTATTAGGGGGGGGGTTAAACAATTCTTGAAAAGGGCACTTGCACATCAGTGCTGAAATGTAGACAATTTTTTTTTCGCCGGACACTTGGCATCCGTGCACATCTGTGCTGAAATGTAGACACATTTTTTTCCAGACATGTAGCCTCCGTAAAATCAAATAGTGGTGGTGGGGCTTTCAGGGTGATACATGTGCGAAATTTTAAAAGAAAAGGCAACCGTAACGGCCGATGACAAAAAAAGGGCAGAACGTTTGTTTGAAAAGGGCACTTGTTCCGAAAAAAATGGCACTTTTTAAGAAAAAAGGGCACTTTTTTAACAAAAGAAGGGCACTCTTTACAAATATTTTTTTGGGGGGGGTTGAAGCGCTGGTGAAAAAAGGCGTTGGAATGGAAAAGGGCAGTCTTTACAAAATATTAGGGGGGGGGATTTTTTCAGGGGTGAGGGCACTGAATGCAAATGATATGTATTTTGTTCAATTCAAGATTGTAAATGGGGGGGGGGGAGACCTGGGACCTTTTGGGCCCCTTAACCAAGGTTTCTGTCATTACAAGGTTTTTTTTCTGGGTAAATGCAAATGATCCTACGTTCATAGTTGTAAACACATGATGAACTTGAATACAAAACTGATCAAATTAATTGCCATGGAAATCGGGAGTCTGACTCTTCACACCGTTAATGCTTTCCTTTCCTTTGTTTTTATTACTCAGGTGGAAAGTATCCCTACACCTTCAAGTTGTGCTTCTCCAACGCCCCTCATGCAACATAAACCTGTATGTGGTAATCGGTGCTCAAGATCATACGTTAATAGTATGGAAACGAGGCTATTTTGATGTTCAGTTGTAAGTTCTTGACAACCTTTGGCACAGGTGTTATTTTCCTCAGTGGCCCAATTCAATATTCACCTCTTAAAGAGTTTCACATGCTGCTTTCTTTTTTCTTAACAGTTTGAATGACTTTTCAAACCATGGCTTTTTTGTTAATTATGCTTTATCGAAGGTTTCCTCGTGTCTGCACCAAGGCAAAATATTAAAACAAAATACAATGTACATAGAAGCCCTTAAAGTTGTGGTCTTGAGGTTAAAATGTACCCCTCAATTGAGCATTTTGTGGATTGAATTGGAATCAGGAATTGAATAAAACTTTGACAATGATTTATCAGTCAGTGTGCAACAAAATGCGGAGGTTATTATTGCATTTGTATTAACCAGAATATATGAATACATGTATTCCTATTTCTCGAATTAGACGTCATTGGTATAAATTGGTATAAATGAAACTTCCATTCACATGGAGTTATCGAAGTTGCTTAGGACTATAGTTCTATAACATTTAAAAGTCCGAAAACTGTTCATTATATGTGGTTTTTAGCTCAGTAATTTTCTTTGGTGCTTACTTCAGACAAACCAACAGCCGAATATGTAAGTTTGTGAAAATAGTTACTGAATGCTCACTAGTCGTTTCTTAGTATATGGGTCAGTTATTGAGCTGGAGACCAAATACAGAAAATATTCGCTTTAATAGCACAAACAGGAGACAGGCTGTAATCTCACGCAGTGTTCATTGCTCGCAAATGGTTTTGGTTTTTTCTAAGCAAGTTTTTTTTTCTGTTTAACTTTTAGCATGTCCATGAAATTGGGCCGTGGTTAGATATTGTAGTTAATCTCATCTGAATTCTTGAATTGTAGTATTTATTCATATGAGGATACCAACAAATGAATTATTCTTGTGTAAATGAAACAAATACTAGCTTGATCACTCTTCTCAAATTAGAATAATTCAAATCATAAAATCCTTTATTTTGTGCCAACACTTGCAAAAAATAAGAAAATCATTTTGACAGGGACTGCATTCTTTGGTAACTTTCATAGATATTGTTTTGCACATAACAGGGCTTCATTGTGTCTGGAATTGGAAGAAAAAACCAAAAAATTTTAAGGCAAAGAGAAAGCAGCCAGCATGCATAGATCTTCACAGCTTTAACTTAGCACAGATTAACAAAACAAATTGTCATTTGTGTATGGCTTACATCTATGATCCAACATGCTTTCAAATTCTGTTGTTAACGAAGCTTAATTGAATTTATTAGAACTTCAATTAACATGTGTCCTCTGATAGTGGACGTTGCTTCTTGTATTGTTAACATGCACACCTGCATCTATGATCCTCATACCGTGGTGTGAATGCTTTACAATTGTAGCATCTGGAATCATTCGTACATTTTGTTGATGTTAATGATCTTGTTAGAAAAAAAGTAAACTTTGTGCCGTTTTTTTTTTTTAAATAATGTGCAAGTTAATACTGCTATTTTTTATATACATGTAGTCGGGCGAGGATTCAAACACATTTTTTTTCCCCCTTTTTTTCTTTGGGGGGGGGTTGTCTTTTTATGTGGTTTGTTTTTCCGTTTTAATAAAGGAAACGTACCATGCTGCTCCCATCTTTGTTGCAACAAAGAGCATTGAGGCTCGTGGAGCATTGAGGCTCATAGGCATTAGTGTTGAAGGTCGGGGGAATGTTTAAGTCATTATATCGCACTCTGCACCTGGGGAAAAAAAGATGGTTGCAGTTTCAGTGTATAAATACTTCATCTATTTAGCTTTTCATGCGCATTTACATATATACATGTATTAATTGTATTCAGTTTATGGCATCAGAGCAGGTCTATCTCATTCAGCAGTACAAATGTAATTACCGAATTTGTGTACACGTTATACGCTCTTCAGGAATTAAGCATCCTGTGGCTTTTCAAAAGTAGTTTTCGAGTGTTCATTTTGTTGAGAATTTTCTGTAACCAAGTCACGCGTAGTACTTGTCCTCCATTGTTGTTTTCTTGTTCATTGTATGTCATTTTATTGTTAACACAAAATAAAGCGTAGTGGTGGAAATGATTAAACTTGGACAACCACAACCGAACAATAATGTGTCTGTTCTCGTGGATTGAAATTTGTTGTTGCCGTTTAATACGAATTTGAACAATACATGCGCCATGCCTGTGGGTTTTGATTGGATCTGTCGTGAGCGATATAACACCCTAACACGCATTGACTTTGCATACCTAGTGTGGACATTCCTTTGTTTTCGTGTGAAGAGAAACTGGAGGGAAACCAGTCGTTTTACTCGCCGCACCACAAACGCTCTTTCAACACAAATGTTTGATCATGATTCATCGATCATGAGTGTTTTTCTACATTTTGTGACAATCGACCTTGACCCCAAAATGCCTCTAAAACTGTATTTCAGTGAGGCAGAGTTGTAACGAGTCACTGATTTTTGTGACTCGAGTCGAGTCGAGTCATTTTAAAGAAGTGACTCGAGTCGAGTCGAGTCATTAGGTCAAGAAGGTCGAGTCGAGTCGAGTCACAGTGTGTGGTCGAGTCGAGTCGAGTCGAGTCAAGTATTTAGCTCGAGTCAATTCGAGTCACAAATATTTGAACACTATATAATAAATTACAACAAAAAGCAACAAACACAAGAGAGAAAGAATACAAGGCACCAGTCTATTACGAAAATCCAAAGACATAAAGTATGCTGTTTGGTACCCAACCAACAGTTTCCATTGCTAGCTCACGTCACAGATAAGAAGATGTGAAACTTCGGTCTTATAACTGTTTTGGCTTCGGGTCTAGATTTTGTTGTTCGCTGATCGTTGACAACGTCAAAACCTAATTACATTATACAAAACTGTTTCTGATTATTTAAAGGTGGTCCCATCCGTATCCATTTTTTGTGTGTGTGAAATCGGGACATGAATTTAGCCAGCGTTCCACCAAGAGCTTTATAAAAAATCGCCCGAAACCAATGATGAAACCACGGATTGAGAAATGCGTTTTAAGTCTGGTTCCGGGTTTAGCATTACATGCTATAGAACCACAAGGTGGGAGTCCGCGACACGGTGTATGTTTGTTGTATCATTATGGGGGAAGGAAAACAGATGGCCGCTGTATATGAACGTACATTATTCGCGAACATAACGTGATGTGAACAAAAACTGGCAACGCGAACGGCGCGGCGTAAGTCATTGCAAATATTTTTCGCAAGTAAGTTTTGCTTTTATTTTTGGGACTCGAGTCTTATTAGCCTTCCTCGAGTCGAGTCCAGTCATTCTGATGAGGGACTCGAGTCGAGTCGAGTCATTTGCTCGCAGTGACTCGAGTCGAGTCGAGTCATTTACCTGTCAGGACTCGAGTCGAGTCGAGTCACCAAAAAATGTGACTCGAGTCGGACTCGAGTCGAGTCATTGACTCGAGTCATTACAACTCTGCAGTGAGGTGGCGACATAGTCGAGTGGCTTGGATCAAATTTTTAGCATAAAATTTGCTTAAGCACAAACAAACTTGCTATACAATAAGGGAATAAATGTGTGCTACGGAGGTTTTTATCACTCTGTTTAATACCACTTAGAGTCTGGGTGCTGATAATTACCCGAGCCGGAGGCGAGGGTAATTATCAGCACCCAGACTCTAAGTGGTATTAAACAGAGTGATAAATACCGACGGAGCACATATTTATTCCCATTCATAAATACCTTTTCGGTAAAAAAAATCATATAATTCGTTCAAAACATCCCGATTTTGTTCAACAAATTCACTTTATGCTTTTTGAAACATCCCTCCTGCAAAATAATGGAGTGTTCAGCTGGCGAGTAAGATGTAAACAACCCTTTTATGGAGATTGACGCGCGCGTATCATGTTCTACGCGATGTCGCGCAGAACGCACCTGGTGCGTTGGGTTTTGAATTTAGAACTATAAAATTCTAACTTCCTGGTAGTGTTGCGCATGCCTACGTGAGGATTGTGAACGTTCAACCAATGAAACGATAAGAGGCACTGGATTTTTAGGAGTCCACATTTTATTGTGACACTGGAAAAGTGTTTAAGACCAGCTAGCCATGTCTTTATCATCCGTTTAAGACTGGCCACGTGATGGGCTCTCGACCAATAGGAATGCGTAAACTGTCTTAGGTATTTATGAATTATAATTATGTTACCGGCCGAAACTCCATGCGATGTACATTGCTCGTGACTGGTATTTAGCTGTTGTTTACTTAACATAACAATCGCATGGAGTTTTGGTCGGTAACCTGATTATATTAAGCAAAGTTTGTTATGCTTAAGCAAATTTTATGCTGAAGCAGCTCTATGAAATTGGGCCCTGCCGCTGCTGCAGGAAACAAGGAACAGTACCCCCTCAAGAAGTTTTCAGCGGGTTGAGAATGTTCGTCATTTCAGATCAAATTCGTCTAATGCTCTCGGTGCGTTCTTTCTCTTAACCTTTGTAAAGACAACGAACAAATAAAAGAGACAAAGGAACAATCTGAAAAGACACCTAATGATTAAGGTGCGTTCCATTAACCTTTGTAAAGACAACGTGTGCCTTGAAAAGATAACCGATCATTTAGTTATGTTCTTACTATTTACATTTTGTGAAAACACCGTAAGCTGTGTGGGGGGGGGGGGATAGATTCCAGTAAATAAAATCCCCGTTATGCTTCGTACGGACGAAAGAATGGTGAATTCAAATTACAAAATTTCGTCACGCGGGGCCCGCAGATATTCATGTTCGATTGCCTGTTACCGGAAGGTAGAGTATATACTCGTAGTGTCCGAAACGTTGGGTTCCACGGTCTTTTCAGAACCCCACAAAGTATAAGAGATTTTTGACATGGTGCACTTCATCTTACTGCTATCTTCACATTGCAAACCTTAAATCGTATAAGGTACATGTCAAGGGCGGATCCAGAACACAATTTTTTTGGGGGGCCAAAAAAATGTTGGTCCCCCAAAAAAGTGGGTCTAAAAAATTACGGCGTGGGGTTCGGGGCCCGCTAGGGCCCCGAAAATTTTTTGGATTTTAGATGCTCTGTGGTGCGATCTGAGGCAATTTCTGACCACTTTAATCAATTTTTTTTGAGGAAAAGATGGTGGTGTACTCATTGCCTGCCTTTATTGCGATGTCACATTAAAAAAAAATAAAAAATGGTTTCGTTTGGGGGGGGGGCAAAGGGGGCCATGGCCCCCCCCCCAAACGAAACCATTTTTTTTTTTTTTTTTTTTTGTGACATCGCAATAAAGGCAGGCAATGAGTACACCACCATCTTTTCCTCAAAAAAAATCAGCAGGTCCGCCCTTGGTACATGTAAGCCTACAAGTTTCTGACAGCCTAAAAGCTACTTGACAGGTATATACGCTACACACACAAAACAACGAAACATAAACCAAACACAGTTATAGTTTTAAAATACACGGGCGGTATTTTTAATTCATTGCATTGTCTTTGAATAGCTGGCGACAATAATTGGTATAGTCTGTTCACAGTCATGATCAATTGCTGTCCGTTTGTATCATCTGCTTCCCTTTATCAAAATACGCCGCGGTGTATGGCGCGCCGTGTCGGCCGTTTATTACCTTCTACAATTTTGCCTGTTGTGTGTGTTTGTAACGGCAATAGAAATAGCTTTGGAGTACGTGTACCAGCTATCGTTTTGTCTTGTCAAAACATAAACGCCGCATTAAAAAACGGATCACATATCTAATGGAGGGATTCTGCATGAATGATGGAACCATGTGTATGTATTCACAAAGAAATTGAATGCATGCATATCGCACAATGACGTATCGAATAGCATTGCCTTTGGGAATTTATCAACACATTTATCGTCGGTTTGGTCTGATGTGCTAGTAAATTTTAATTTAGCGCAATTCTGAAAATAATAACTGCAGGAAGATGGCTCGAAAGTGTACAGTATAATTAGCCAAAACAGCGCCCTTTGTGTCAAGTGACCCCCTTTGTCCGAGGTTGCCACGGCCGATCGACAAAAATGCCGTCTCACCCCCAGGCGCGGTTCTAGAGCCTATATTTTAGGGGGCTATAGCAGGGTGGATCCAGAATTTTTTGCCGTAAGGCGTGCTGAAATGTAGAATTGTTTTTCCCTCCGGACAATTTGGCCTCCAAAAATCAGTAGGGGGTGGGGCGGCTCGCACCATATTTTCAATGGGGAGCGCTGATCAAATCATACAATCAGGCACACTATTTTTAATACCGAATAGTGTACAAGTGCCCCTCTTCTCAGGAATGGCTACGTCTCTGGCGGACATGTACGTTATTATTATCAATACAATTTTCGACAGGGGGGGGGGGGGAGGGTTTGACACAAAAACCAGCCTCCTCTGGATCCGCGCATGCCCGGCTATAGCAAATATTATATTTCTTTTTTTGTTCTTTTTTGAGGGACCGTTCGCATGTTACGTCACCTTCTAACATTCGCTACTACTAGGCCTATTTCAATTTTTTTTTTTCATTTTTTTTTTTTTGGGGGGGGGCTAAACAAAAGTTTTTTGGGGAGGGTAAAGCCCCCTCCCTATCCCCCTAGAACCGCGCCTGCTGTTCACCCCCCTTCCCCTTCCAGCAAATCCTTGGTGTTCTATAGGTCGAAGTCTCAAGGCTTCTGTTGAGGAATATTATTGCTTGTAAGCAATTTTTAATGTGATTTTCTGCGTTCATGCGTTTAGCTGTTATTTAAAGTTGGTGTGTACATGCTTTTTGGGTGTAGCACCTTGAAAAATATGTTTTCTTATTGAATTGATATTTTTTTGGCATTACATTAGTAATGAGTTTCCAATGAGACATCGCACGAAATAAAAATCAGCGCAGGACAAGTAATCAATTGATTAATTTCAACTTTTGAATTAAGAGCGGGACGCTCCTAATTCATTCCGAATAGTGTATGCAATTTCTGAACCGGAGCGCGCCATTTAAAACCGCTTCTTAAAGGGACACTAGGTCCTGGAACAGCCCAATAGGGCTACAAAATGCGCTTTGAACGAGATGATGTTAATCGGAATAACATTTAAAAGTAGGATATACATCCACACAACTATCCTTTCAAAACTGGGCGTTTTTGTGTTATTCCTGTATTATGCGTGCGTGAACCAATTTCGGGGTCCACTTTTTTCGACCCCATAAATTCGAATTGTTTTGATGCCAGCTGTGATTTCATTCGTAGTTGAAGAAACCCCTTTTTTGCATTGGTGATTGGTCACCGCTGTTCCCGAGACGTACAACGTGTATATCGTACTCTGAGAACGACGCGAAAAACGTATTCGTACTCCGTCATGTCCGATGTAAACAAGCGGGTTTTTTTTGTCTTTTCTCGGAAACGGTAAGACATTAGGTTGATTTCCTTTCAACCAGATGTTTGAAATAGGCTAAGTAAACAATAAAAAACATAAAATTTTCCTGGATTTCAGGACCTAGTGTCCCTTTAAAATTGTATAAAGGCATGCACAAATAATCAACCTTTTTTTTGTTACAGGACATTGCATTCCTTAAAATGTCGTTCGGAAAAGAAAATCAAAATTTTGAAAAAGCACGTATACATGTACACCAATTTTAAATATCTATAAAAGAAAAAAAAGAAAAAACGAAATATACAATGTATGTACATGTATATATGTATTTTATTTTAGCTTAAGTACTTACTTACAATTTATCTTAGAAATCAGAGGAAAATTGAAGCGTATACAAGTCATGTACAGAGTTTTTGTGAAATTACAGATACACATGTACCTTCAAAATGTCTATTTTTTTTCAAAGTACCACAAAAAATATAACTTCCCAAATAATGTACATATATACAGTGTTTACATCATAATTTTCAAATGCCTTATGAGTGTACAATTGTTAATACTGCACTTATTGTTGAACATCACAGTATTGCAGAAAACACGTAAAATCTGATTACAACTATTGAGTTAATAATAACTGTGTTAAAAAATATGTCATCAAAATAATAATAGTGCCAAACCCTCTTTCAGAAATGTGAAAACTGGTTTTCCATATAATGATGTGTCAGAGTTACTGAATTGACGATCCTCAAACATCAGAGTTGGCAAGGTAGATAAAAATATTCACATTCAACTTTAATAATATTTTTTTTTTAATCTGTAGCGAAGAACTTTGTATTGACAACCGCTACTGCAACCGATTAATTAACGTTGTAACTCCAGTTTTGTTCCCCCCTTCATTACAAACGGCGTTATTATGACCCTCAGACTCTATTCTTATCATTTGGAAGGCACATCAATCAGCTCCTCCCTTTTCTCATAAAAAAGAAGAAGATATTTCACGTGATTTCCAGAAATCTTTGAAAATAATGAGTAAATTGATGAAAATGCGCCGAAATGTATGCAGCGCGTCGAAAATGGAGAGAGCAAACCACCTTTTCATTGCACATGAAAACAAAATATGAAGTGTATAATACAAAGTCACACGTCTTTCTTTAATTACAAAAATGATATTGCTGTTGTTTTGGATTCATTGTAGCTTTTTACTTAATGTTGCCTCTTTACTTTACCGCTTTGCGTTTTTTTTTTGTAAACACGGATCCAACTGTGTGCCATTGACAACTATGTGGTTGAATAGGCCAACCTGTGATGCTATAGTACAGAATTTTCGGGGTCATGGAGGCCGCCTACATGATTTATACAGGCAATGTGACAATTCATCTATTGCGGGGTAGATGTAACTATAGAAAACCGAATGCTATAAATACAGTGTAGTTCATTGAATATTACACATGGGCGTCACCATGATGGGGCAAGGGGTGGGGGCGCTTGTCCCCTGGAAAAGAAAAAAACCAAGAGGTGTGAAGTCATATTTGCTATTAATTTAATACAAAAAATGTCTCCCGCCCAACGTAACAGAAATTCAGAATATGCTAGAGAAAGTACAAGGGGGGGGGGGGGGTGCTTTGCCCTCCCCCTCCCCCAGAAAACAATCCTGGCGACGCCCATGATATTACACTTTGTGATGAACAGGCATGTGTGAAAAACAACAAATAACTTCCAACATGGTTAACATCTTGAAACTTAGCGCCATGTTCCACATGCTAATGTGTAGGCCTAACTGAACAATAGTAAGGACGAACGGCATTAAATTCATTAGAAACATTTGACTCTAAGGAAATGTTCTATTGCATTTAATTTCAGTCGTTTGCATACGCACGATTGCAAATGATGGATGGTGTAGTAATTTTCTTGCTTGTAAATCTACTGTATTTGGATATCCATCGCTTGGGACTACATAGAGCGCTATTTGACAATTTGTTTTTGTTTCCACAGAGAACTAATTACAGATTGCAAATGAGACTGCGGCCTTTTAATTCATCAAAATGTGCGGAGCTATAGCTTCCAACAGTCGATAAACAAAGCTTCTTGTGTTGCATCCTGCCTCATCGCCCCATAAACGCCTTGGTGACGGCCTTCGCTGTGGATATCTTCTTTTCGTTTCTCTTGTAGTTTCTGTACTCAACTAAAAACAAAGAGTGAAACAGTCGTTATCTTCGGCATCTTTACTTGAGTTTTATTTATGCCATACACATTTGTTGTTTTTGGTGTGCTTTTTTATACAAGCGTGACGAAGTTCGTAGCCGGGCCCTATAAGTCCTTTTCTAAAGGTTGTCTCCACGTGCCATTTTACGAGCCTCAACCTGAAAAATAGATGTTGTTTTCAAATTATTGTTATTATTTCTAGAAAGTTATCCACTTTTGAATGAGACATCAAATATCAAAAAATCCGTTTGGTTTTGGAATATTTTACTACACAAATTTCGAATTATTTCCAACGGTCGATAATTTTTCCGGGTATTGTGGGTGCAAACGCAACCCGAAATGAAAGCGTATCTTCTGACGGTCGTTGAAAACGTCCCAAGTGTTTTTTTCCATATAAACAAAATATACCAAAAGAAAAGTCAGTAGGGAGAAAAAAATGGATCATGTGTTGCAGAGTATGGGGAGAGCAGTTTTGACGTGAATGGCTGCTAAAATGCGTTTTGGACTTAGTGACGTCAACGGTAAATACTCGTACCGTGACTGCACAAGAAGATGAGCACGTACGTATTTAATTCCCGCTATTAGTTTTGCCATGTATGTATATTGCCATGTATGTATTAGCGGCATTCAGAGAGTATACAGAACCCATGGTCACTGTGATGTCAACGGCCAATGTTTGCTCATTCAGTACATCAACTTCGGCAAAATTAACCGCAAAGCTTGCTTTCATTGCGTGTACAATGTACATGTTTACTTTCCATTCACATTCATGCTAAGCAGTGTCACAGCCCCCCCCCCCCCCCAAAAAAAAATCCCAGTGCTCCCAGGTGCCCCCTCCCACAAAAAATTTGCCGCTTTCCAAGGAAATGTCTTTTTAAAGTATTTGTTTCAATTTTTTAGAACAAAGAGGAATCTAGATGACTAAGTTTGACTTCCCTTAATAATATAAACCGCCCTTCATAGTGTCAAAGACGTTGCTGTTGGGTCCGCTCTCGGTCTCCCCCCCCCCCCCAACACGCTGGTGCCTACCCCCCACACATACACCACAGAAAAAAATCCTGGCTAACGCCATGCTGCAATACTGAGCCGTGCAGGTGGCATATATCATGATACTTACTCGCAAATGTTACCATAAAGATGCCCCAGGTGACACTCCATATCCAACCAACGAGCAGGAAAGGGATTGTGAAGAGTTGTGAGACAGCCACACACGCGTTGGTGCAGAAGGAGTTGATGATTTCATCTTTCTTGGTGTGCTGCTGAGGTTCAGCCTTGCAGCAGAACAGACTGAAGCCGGCTATCAGAGTACCTGGACAGGAGGAGCAAGTGGTCCAATTCTGAATTTTGATATCGGTGGTTTTTTTATTAGATTGTATATTGCCTTGCACTGCATGGCGGAATTCAATAACTGTAGCCTACATGTTCATCTGTCAGAGAGCCTCGTGGAACAAAATTCATGCAATTTTGCGTATTCAATGTTAATGTTCGTCGTATGTTTCACCAACGTAGTTTTCCTCAGAGTTTAACTTAATTTAACGTTATTTAATAATTTGTAATGTATGCAGTGCCCAATGAAAACCAGTTTTTAACTGTTTGAGCATATTTTGGGCAAAGTAATGGAATAAATAAATAAATGGGTGGGTCTCGCATCTAGAATTCCTGACTATTATAGTTAGTTGCTTTTTCATGAATTTGACTACCAACCGCGCCGCACGGGGTTTACCACCTAAATATCACCCTAAACTTATAAAGGGAAAAATACACTCCAAACGTATGAACAGCATTCTCCCTCTCCAGGATCCACAAGATCTTAATAATTCACATGGGCGTTTGACATGCGGTATTCACGCTATAGAAGTTACACCAACACCGGCAGTCCTCTTCGTTGGTTCGAGCCCGCAACCAGTCCACATGTACATTGATTCATTCGCTTTCATTTAAAAAAATCCAAAATGAAGAACACAGCGGCTGTTTTCCGTCACCTGAAGCAATTTCAAGGTTCCAGTATACATGTACAAATTAAATGAGTTGAGGCCGTATATAGTCACCTACATTCTCGGTGCTATACCTTGGCATTAACGGACCTTGTAAGGCCTGGGTTAACACCAACATAGGTGTGTATTGGATTGCGTGGCATTAGGATCGATGCTACTGGGTAGCAGTGCGTGATCTCAGAATCAAATTGAAGGAACTAGACTGTCTCATGTGGGTGTGATTTTTTTTATCGTTATTAGCGATTGGAAGTCCCTGAACGCAAACCGTTTCGCATAGGAGGCGAAAAAGTAGCTGCATATTTTAGAAAGCATACATGTCATAAAAATCATTGCGATCACGAGTATTGCATGGAACGCGCCATGGATAGTGGACACGGCGGGCAAATACTATCATCTTCCCGCTAAAACGAGTCAATATTTATACCGCCAATTTTACAAATATTTTGACGCCGTGTTGAGCAAGGGTAAAGTAAAGGCGCATAGGATAATTTGCATAAATGTCCCAAAAATAACCAACCGAACAATTATCAAACAGCTTATTGCTTGGATTAAAGATCGCACTGGCACTAATCACCCCGTCTTTCAGACGTCGAGCTTATGCCGTGTCGAATAGAAATAAACTTGAATGTTCTTTATTCGACACGGCACAAGCACGACGTTTGAAACCAATTAGTGATTTCGGCTCGGCAGAAGACTTTAGCTCTACAGGGTCTGTCGTGCTTATCAAATAGAGGGAGCTAGACTGTCTCATCTGGGTGTGAATTGTTTTGATCATTAGCAATTGGAAGTCCCTGGATGCAAACCGTTTCGCATATTGGAGGCTAAAAAGTAGCCGCATATTTTAGAAAGCATACGGCGAGAATAATGCGACGTCATCTTGATTGATTGTAAAGCAACGAGGAGTTTTTTAATCACAATTTTATTTATTTTCAGTTGAAAGTCTGTTTATTTGTCGAAGTTGGTGTCGGAGAACGGGCCTTTATTTTGAATGGCAAATGGACAAATTGTATCCCACGGCGCTCGTATTTTAAACTGATGTAGTTTGAAGGATTAGGCTCTTCTTTTTTTTTTATAAAGGGAGGCGTGGTTGGGTGTGGAGAGAGCTTCAAACGTCATTAACATATTTCTTAAAGGGAATATACAACATTTGCTAACATCGAAAAACAAAACAACCAAATTTTTACCAAATACCTTACTAGGATGTTGGTAAATGACAGTATAAAGCATCTAGTGTGAAGTCATTTTCAAGAAAAAGCTAGACTCACTGGTTCCCTTACCTCACAATTTTCCGTCATCTATAAATTGATCCATTTCATCTTTAGAGCATTTTCGAACACAAAACTTCAAACATGTCAGTGTAACAATATTTGATATATTATACTAACCCCTCAAATAGTTCATTTCTGACAATTACAGCAAAAGCCAATGATGCACATTACCTTTAAACGGATAAGCCGATGAGCCATGCTAACTGCCCCTCGGACCTTGAAGGTAATTATCAGCTTTTATTCCAGGCAATAAGGATGCGAGGGGGAATGCAATATTACAATAAGAGTTTTGAGCGCATCAACGGCTGGCTGATTATCATAATTACTGCACTCATTATTGCTAAGGTGACGGCCAGGTATATATACTCCAAAGTCAATATAATGACACATTGTGAGCAGGTGGTCAGCGGGTAATATTTGACGTCGTATAGAGGAGATCTCATTAATACGAGGAGAGGGATGATTGAATTAGCCGAGACAGGTACAGGCACAAGAAAATAGTATGACAGTAAAGGCTTCGGGTTCTGATCTCTCTAATAAAGAACCTATGCAGCACTTGAGAAAGCGGATTTGATGCAGTATTCCGGCCGCTGAAAGCCATGCTAGAATTAAAATCATTTTAAATATAAATTTTAGGACTTTTTTTTATACCCTTACGGACTCGGATTTGTTTGTACTTCTGGCAAGCTCTGGGCTCGGTATTATTCACACGAATTAAATGGCACATCTGAAATGAATTACTATTAATTTTTATTCATAAACCGTTTTGAGGCATTTGATATGACATCTATGTTTATACTGGCAATGCATTGTTTAGGCATAGGCTTATATAATGGACTTCAGTACCGGTTTCGGGCGGGACCAGTTGAGCGGAGAGCGGAGAAATGAGATGGACCGGTCTCTGAATACATACACTTAGCAAAAATGTAAACAAACATTATGGTGGATAAGTAGTACGAATGAAAAAGCCTACACATGCAGTTGGTGATTAATTAACATGGTTCCGGAGAGCATGTGTGAACGTATATTTTATGTCATCACCAAGGTATATACATGTATAAGCTCTCCATTGAAAGAACGTACGAAAAAAAATAGATGTTCTAATTGATGTCAAAAAGAATCATCGTCTTAATCATAATACTTATGAATCACAATAATACACAGAGATGCTATTGTTATATTTCTCAAGCATGCCTTGAAGGTTTGAAGGACCATTTTGAAGGGTTACACACCTATGTTCCGACACCCAAATGTTCCGACTGCGCCTTTTCCTATCCCAAAAAAAACCAACCGGGAGTAACACAATATCATGTGTGGGTTGTCGGAACATAGGGGTGTCGGAACATAGAGCAGTCACCATTTTGAAGTTACGAGCCATATGCCATACATGTAACAGTCAAGAACTTAACTCTCCCCACCCCCCATCCAGGATGCTTTTTGATGATGTTGTGCTTCCGTCTGGTTAATATCCTAGCAACGGATAATAAGCCTCGCTGGTTCTGCTCGAGTGGCTGGTTATGCATTGCCATGGTAACGGTTTCATAAGCAATACTTCACTTGAGGGCCGTAAAGCATTCTGGCGTCGATTTATTTATTAATACGTCAGAATTGTTTGTTTGCTGTCAATTACCGAATTGCTCATTAAAGTTCAATAATTGAGTCCTCGTCCGTGTTGTGGTGAACGTAGATTTAATTAGTCTGTAACTGTTACTGCCCGATATGTTTGCTGTCAGTGCCTATGTTATGCCATTATTGTTATTGCAAAAATCCATAATGGTGGCTAAATCCATAAATGTGGTACGGCGGGCTGTACAGCCTAATTTTACATAATCCTCTTAGATAAATAATTTGATAGATTCTTTCCCAGCGGGAATCATAAAACCAAAATGAACATAAAACAGACTATGTGGGTGTGCGTATATCCGAATAAAAGTCTGTTCATCGCATGGAAGCAAACACTCTTTGTTAAAAAGGCACTTTTGCCGATATAGAAACACTGTATTAAAAGTGGACGTATTAATAACATCATTGGCCTATGATTGCGTTTAATTTGCAATAATAGAGTATGATTATTTGTTCTTTTTTTTCTCGGCAATTTCGGCCGGGGTTACGTCATAAAAACCAATGCAATCATAAGTATTGCATGGAAAGCGCCATGGAAAGTAGACACGGCGGGCAAATACTATCGTCTTCCCGCTAAAACGAGTCAATATTTATACCGCCACTTTTACAAATATTTTGCCGCTGTGTTGAGCAAGGGTGAAGTAAAAGGCTCATATGATAATTTGCATAAATATTTCAAAAGTAACCAACCGAACGATTATCAAACAGCTTATTGCTTGGATTAAAGATCGCACTGGCACTAATCACGCCGTGAATTACTCCGCCATGGCATTCTGTCACCAAAGAGCTAGGACCCATACTGTCACTTAAAAGTAATCAAGAAATAGGTGATTTTTAGCGATCAGGCAATATTGACTGATTTGGGGAAATACATTTTAATTGTGCTACTGACGAAAAAGTGCTTCATGATCAAAAGGTTGTGCACGGTTTTTCACTGTTTTCTTGCCGTAAGTGTAATATCCAATGAGCTAGTATACTTCAGCAGTTTCGGTTTAATTTGAACATTCCTCCTTGGATTTTGAGTGGAATTGTTGTTATTGGAGAAGAACAAAATGCATGACAAGCAAATGATCCTATGCATTTAAACGTGACCATGCAGAGCCCATGCATGCAACAAAGGTTAGATTGTCTTAGTTAGGCTGATGCATTCGTTGATTAGAGATTGTTGAAATGAGCAGCTATTTTTAAAACATGAAAAGTGGTTGCGCAAAATCATGCAATGACCGAATCCAATCAAATGTTTGACATTGTTTCAAATGACTGTAAAGACAGTGGCAGATTCAAGATAATTTTTTTAAAATGACCATTCCTATTGTTTTTTTTTTATTTAGTTCCACTACCGTTTTTCTCTTATTTTTTTTTACAATAACAAGCGATAAAACAGGTTATTAACAGTGTTGTTCAGAGTGATTACTGTTTTAAATAATGAGGAAACATGACATTATGCAACCAACGAGTTGTACGTGATTTTCAAAATTGACCAGAATTCGGACCAACTCACTGCAAAGGACATCTCAAGGCCCCACGATGATCCAAAAATATTCAAAAAATAAAATAAAAAAACAGTGTCAACCTGATTCTGCCAGCTTGATTTTCCTTGATGCTTATTGCTTTGTTTACATTCCTCCTGAATAACAAGCAACAATATGATAAGCCTTGTAAATTTACCAGTTACATTCGCTTACATAAAACGCACGGGTGAGCCTTTTTTCCTACTTAAAAAAATCTCCCAGAGCTGAATGTTACAGTAGACAATAAACGAAACGGACGAGGCAAAACACGACTTAATTAAATAAAAACAGAATCGATCGTGCAAGCGGGTTACGCAAGATCGAATGGACACGTGAAATAACTTAATGAACTCCCTCGTTTGTGTAATAACTGTAGCCTAACAGCGTAGTAAGTGCTAAAAGTGGTTGTCCATGGCGGGGTTGAGAAAAATGAATTTTTGATGAAGGTTTCCCAGTAGCCTCGGGCATAAGCAGGCAAGGTAGGCCTGATCAACGATAGAAACCATGTAACGCGCGTAATTTTGCCAGCACTTAAGCAAATTTAATTCTGGTTCGACATTCACAATAGACGAAAGATACACTGACGTTGATGTTTTCATCAGCTTATACGACTGCAGCGCGTCCCAAAACACCAGCAATATTTTTTTGCGAGGCTCTAGCGTCGCCGCGGAAACACGTACCGCCATTATTTTTATATCATTTTAAAGCTTGGAATCTTAACATTATCCTTGGTAAGTTTTGGTTTGATTTTAAAAAGGGTTTTGAAATTATTTGTGTTCAAATAGAGGTATGTAAAGAAACAAAAACTCAACCGATTTCAAGGAATATCAACCATGCGCATTTTTCTAATGTGGAAATGCTCCCACGTGCTCATGATGCGACGATCTCGTTGCCTTTTACTTTCTGTGTTTTCTTTTCTTTTCAATCCACGTATTCTACACCTTAAATAAATTCACAATGTTCTTCGTTTCAAGTTCAATATCTTTTTAATATAAATCAACTGTTTTTTGTTATTTCAACAGGTAGTTGACTGAGTTTGCATCTGATGTACCGCATCATCGATTTCCCTTAAAATCGGTTGAGTTTGTTTTCGACATACCTTTATTTGAACACAAATCATTTTAAAACTCTTTTAAATATCAAACCAATACTCGCCAGGGTCAAAGTTAAGACTCTAAGCTTTAAAATGGTATCAAAATAATGGCGTTACGTGTTTCCGCGCCGACGCTAGAGCCTCGCAAAAAAAAGTTGCGGGTATTTTGGGACGCGCTGTATAGGCTGATAACAACATGCTTTTATACAGCAACACGCCAATGGCAGCTCTGAAGACACAGCTTGTCAACATTGCGTCGAATTATCGAATTTTATTCTCTCGCTGTTTGTAGAAAGTGAAACAAGCAGATAGACTACATTTGAAGTGAAATTTAAATGCCCAACTTATAGAGATTTCTTTGGTAATCAGAAACGCACAAAATGCTCGCAAGGGATAGGGTGTTGATGCCGTGAGCGCCCTAATCAAATAAATTACCGGCAATTATAAATATAGCGATATTATTATATAACATGTAGGCAAAAAAATGTACAGGATTCGGGTTGTACAACTAAATATGTTGCTGGAATACTTCTCATGATATTAAACAGTCTTGTTTTTCAAATAAAATTATGTAAATCGCAAACAATGTGGGTTAAAACATCCGGTGCTAGTATCTTTTGTACTCAGATGAGATTTCTGACCCATGAAAAGATTTGCCCGCTTTTTTTATTGTGTTCGAGAAAATATACTTCCACTCAGATCGCCTTTTCAATTTTTTTTCCTTTTTTTCCTATCAAAAGGAGAAAAGCTGTTGCTGTATACTTGGAAAGTTAAAGCGTAGTTTGTACCTATTAAGCCAAAATTAAGTCATTTAGATGAAGAGTAAAAACGTCTGAAAATTAAGAGTGTTTCCACATCCGACCATAAGCAAAGTGCATTAAACTACACGATTCTCAACGTGTACTGTGAACTTTCCAAAGAAATAACCCTCTCAGCCTTAAAATGTCTCAGTCAAAAAGATTGATCATTATGTAAAATCGACTGCTTTTGACGCACTCGGTGAGGCATGGTAAACTCAATATCACTGTTATGGTGAGACTTACGAGAGAGAAATTGGCAAAACATTCATTTTGGTTATTGTACAAGTGGTTATAATTATGTTAGGCCCTGCATGACTTGCTGAGCTATCAAAAGCATCAAAAATATAATAATTTACATTTTGTTTTGTAGTTGGACAAGTTTGAGTATGGATACGCAACACTGCAGGGTGTTGTGTACAGTATGAACAGAAGCAAAAGCACACATTGTACATTATTTTGCCTTAATGTCGGCTTGAAATTCACGATGACATTTTATTATTCTGGTCGTCAGCGCCGAATCATAAACCGGAGTGGCTGTGGAGACATGGGCTTTCTTGTGTTCAGACACAATGGAGCTGTCATTTCATTCAGGGCAACGGGGAATAATATACACTGAGCGTTACGACTTTTTAAACACATTGCCTACCGACAGTAACTCTGAGCCTCAGATTGCATTTTCTTCGAGACATGCGGAATTTATCAGAGAGATCACCCTTTTAAAATAAACACCGTTACGACTTTTCCTAAAAGTACCGGTAAACACAGAAAAGAACTTCAAAAAATGTAAAGGTGTTGAATGAGGAAGTCACCCTTATTGGTTCGTTTATAAAAAAAAAATTCAAGTAACTGTTTTCCCCTGAAAGTGAATCAAATATAATAACAAAAACCGGAAAAGTTTCTTATTTGTCGTCTACACGTTCTGTGCTTAGAGACGATGGAGTTCCGGTATCATGTCTTGTTAACATGTGTTGTGATGACACACTCTTAAACATTGACTTTAGGATTGGAGAAAAAATGTTGCAACCTGACGCCACTTTAGCGGTTGTGTACAAACTCTTTGGAGAGTCAAGACAATTTCCAAAAATGCTTTCTCAATCCCAGATTCATGTCTTATCATCATTTTTGCAATGACAGACCTTCATTGAGATGATGTATGAAGAAAAAAAGGGGCGTCAGGTTGCAATATTTCTTCCGAATTGGATATTTACCTAGACCAGGTACGAAGATGTTGAGAAGCAGACACACGTATGCCAATCCGACAGGCATGTACGGGATCGCTGCCAGCAGGGAATGATTGTTGATCCTCAGTGTGGCGAGCTGATTGTCGTGCTGCTGACCGGACGGTCCTCCCGTGGCTAATGGTATCGCCTGGAGAAGCTTTCCGGACTCCGTGGCCAGCATGGACAGCGAGGAGACAGAGGCCCGGCCTGAGATGCGACTCCCCGGCCTCCCGACCTGGGGTGCCTCGGTGATGGATATGGAGGGTCGTATCATCTTGTTCGCTTCCCCGAGGTGATGATGAGCGGCAGATCCGTTGGCATGGTGGCCGGGAGAGGAGGGCTCAACCAACGGGGATCCCTCATTCTTAGAGATATCTCCCTTCATGTCGGGTGTGCTGGGAGAAAGAGGGTGTGTGTTGTCACATCCCTCTCCCATTGGGCCCGGGGTACCCGCCCTCGATGAAGGCATATCGCCAGCTTGTGCGCTGGACAATTTGGATTTCCACTTGGCCGTGGCTGTACATACGGCAGGTGTTTTCTGGATAGCGGTTGACTGGGGAACTAACTGGACAGATTCCTTTTGGAGAATAATATCAGGAGAACCCCTCTGTCTAGTGGCAGATGGCTCGGTCATCCTGTTGTTCCCCGCGGCATTGTCTTCGTTCAGCAGCATCCCCGGTGTTTTCACTGATTCCACGTCGTCTGATGCCATAGCTTCGTCTATTTACTAAGACCCCCGTACAAGTGCAGAATTGCCTCGCCGCAGAGTTTGCCTATACTCGCGAATGCGTCACCTCTACACACCTGTGTGGGGAAAACACAAAAGCCCTCAACCTAGCTTTCAGAGGGAAGCTTTCACCCAAATGTTTACCAAAGCAGCTACGGACACAATCCGATTGCGAGTGGTTTTCTCCCCCGGATTGATGATGCCTTTTCAGGGGCGCTCATCCGTTGAGCTTAAGGCCACACCGGGCATGGTGGCTGACAGTCCGTTGCTAAGCCGACTGCAGTTAATTGTTGGTGGTTGCTAGGCTACTTCCAGAGAGAATCCCGCCTTTCCACACAATCTGGTGCATTGCAGGGATAGGACGTTGCCTATTGCTTCTGGGTGGATTTAATATAATTATAATATGCCTATAGTTATGACACAATGGTGACTAGTAGAGTGGGCATGACTGCTGAGAGCGCCAGTCCAAATCCACGGCGTTATTTTCTGCCGAGTGTCATTTCAACATGTTCAGCAGATAGTTCCGCTTATGTAGTGTTCAAATTTGGCGAGACGTCCGATCATTGCGTTGCGATTACTGCGTTGTGCCATGTTATATCATGGTTGCGGTTTATGCTCAGTGATAATCATGGCTTGGTACGGCCATATGTTCATTATGTACTGCACAGATATATGAACAATAGTCGCTATCGTTGCATGTGTTTAAAATGAAGAGCACTCGTGTGCAATAACTACAACAGACCGAACGCACTCCCGAAGTCCCAAGTCCAGAAGTCAGGTATCTGTTCCTAATAAATTGATGTAAAAGTCAATAAACAATAAAAATTAAATAAGGGCTCAGTTTAGACCGGAGTAATTTTGTGGGGGAAAAGGTAAGAAAATATATATTGACGTGGGGATATATACTTAACATTAATAGCACTAGCACTTGACACAAGATCAACTAGTATTAACAATAGTGCGATAGGCCAGCTAAGGGCTAGTGGCGCATCAACCCGGGGTTCGATCCCCCCTCACACCCTTCTCTGCCAAGTTACACGGCGCATGTTTGGAAGATCCAAGCGCATTGTCGCATTGTCGCATTTTATAGGGGCCTTATGCAACTGCTGCCAAGTGAACTTCTTTTGTGGAACTAGGCCTATTTCTTCATCTCTAATGGGGTATCTTTAAAATGTCTGTAGGTTTTTTTGGCTTGCTCATGTCGGAGAGGTTCGGAAAGAATGATTCCATGACATTTTGGCAGGGAGGGATTGGGCACACACTTTTTCTTGCACCTCTTGAATTAATTGGATGATCTTACGTTTTTAAAAAAGACTGTTTTTCTCAAACATTATTTTTAATCATAAATTACCTGCAACGAAGACCATGTCGAATCTCTAAAATGCCACACATTTCAGGATAGGTGTAACCAGGTGCAAAGTAATGGCAGATCATATCATACCCTGGGAATTACATGTAAGTGAAAATATGTAACATTCATAGACACTAGGTCAAATGGAAAACATCACTGTAGCTCAAGTTCAATTATAAGAACATAGGCCTATGTCCTAACTAAAGCTTTATATTTTTTTAGAATTAGGTCCATAGCTTTTCAACATTTCTGCAACATATACAAAAAATACATAGAAACAGGATGCAATATTAAACATAGTTCTGAGAAGCTAAAATTTATTCTATTCTCTTCTGGATTCTAACCCTGATTATTCTAGTATTGAGTTGGTCGGAGCTGTTGAATTTGACATGCTCACTCATAGTCATAGACATGCCCAATGAAAACTTTCACTCAAGAGAGAAACATGGAGAAGCCAAACTGACCACTCAGGTGCCAGCATTCCCATTTCGTGACATCACACCCGACTGATAATAGCAATAGTTACAACTACAACAAGTCAATTAAAAAATATGTATTCACAAATTAACAGTCGGAGGGGGCAGGCTATCGTTTGAATATGGAAATAAAAGTACGGTGGACCGTGTCCAATACTCTTGTAGTGTGTATCTAGTGATGGGTGGGTCCTGCCGCGGTCATCTATTGTATTAATTATTAGTTCTGGATAGGAGCTATACCCTCCAATTGTTTAAAATATCGATACATTCGGGCGATTAACTATATAGCGTTAGGCCTAAGGCTTGCGGGTACATGCATTTCAAAAGGAGACTGTTCTCTTGGCAACGCATAAAAGGATTCATTAATGTATTCTCTGAAGATGTAAGCCTATTCATCTTTTGTCACGATTTCTAACTCGAAAGCAACTGGAATATGGGAAGGATGACCAAATTAGTTGCACCCAAACACCGCACAACAGCGCCCTCTTGGTGAAGCCCCGGAAATTTAATGAATGAAAATGCGACAATGCGACTATGCGACAGTGCGACTATGCGACAATGCGACTAATGTGACTATGCGACGGCACGACGCGACTATGCAACGGCACGACGCGACTATGCGATGGCACGACGCGACAATGCGCCGTCGATGGCGCATGTTTGGGATTCTTGCTTGGATCTCCCAAACATGCGCCGTGTAACTTGGCAGAGATGGAATTCCATAATTTTGGGTTAGGTTTATCTGTGGCAAAATGAAGAGAAACACGAAAGGGAATCGAAGGAAACAATTTCTCCTAAAAGTCATCAGTTAACCCCCCGAAAATTGAAAAGAAAATGAAAGATGATGAAATTAGCTTTAGTTTGATGTGTGTCTCGAATACCTTGGAGTGTTGTAAGTATTTTTCCTGAATTTTTGAAGTGGGGGCATTTTTCATTGGGGTCTATGGCAGTTTATTTACTGGTCTGCAACCTTTAAGAGAGGAGACGCCACTCGAAAAATGGGGACGCTGTTCATGGTAAGTCCACATAAAATATAAATAAATCCACTTAAAAAAACAACAAAAAAAATACTCACAAAAAACCACAACTCCAGGTGTCAACGTAACACATCAACATTAAAGCTTATTTCATTTCTTATTCTAATTTTTCAATTCTTTCAATTTCAACTGAATTTACAGGGAGAATGATGTTTGATCACCCCTGAAAATAGTCCTGAAGCCCATCGCCATTTTTGAAAACGATGCCTACACTCCATTGCAAAGTAGAGCGCTTTTTAGGGTCCAAAAATTATCAAATTACAACAAATTAGCAAGCTCAAGTCCTGTGCACGGCACGGTTTCCATCCATATTTTTAACAAACCCTCAAGTTCATGGCCCACAGCATGCTCAAATACCGAAGATTTTGAGGGCATGCAAATCGTGATTTGGCCGGCGCAGGCAATTTCGGACCGATTTACTGGTCTGCACCCTCATGGCGAGCGGGACTGGAATCATTTGACATCATCCGTCAATAGGCGGCGCTATTCATGGGAAATGTGTAGGGCTGGGTGTGTAAACACAGGTGTGGACGGTAATTCTGTCCCCCGGTAAAAGTGTCCGGGGGGACAGAATTACCTAGGTAAAAGTGTTCCCCCTGTCCCGTTAATTGTGTCCCCCTCCAGGTAATTCTGTCCCCTCCAGTTAATTCTGTCCCCCTGGTTTTGCACGCATAAGTTGTTATATTGATATTATCATAATAAATTCAGCGCACAGGTATACATTTTTAGATTTTTCCACCCTTCATCAATAATTATCAAAATGAAATTAACGTTTAGATGTTAATCAACCGATCTATGTTTCTGCAAGAAGGCACGCGTAGTAATACTCAACCTATCGCTAGCGCGCACGCGCATCATATCAGCCGCCGATACACGTGTGACTGTCATGGCGGACTTCAATGAGGAGAATTGGCAAAATTATACGCGACACGGGTCACCGCGCCGCAGGCCTGCTGCTGGTGCAATGTTGTCCCCGTCCCCGGCCGCGGCCCTGGCGCCAACTAGGTGGAGGAAAGAGTTATTTTTTCCCACACAGGTCATTGACCTCTTAAAGGTCACCGGAGGTCAAATATGAAATATGGCTTGAAGAACCAGCATGCAAAGTTGAATGCTTTAGTCACAATGTGCACAATTATGTCACTTATAACAGCCCCACTATAATATTTTATCACACAAAGCAGCATTACTTTATCAATTTTAAAGAGATGAAGGGGCGGGGCTCGGGAAAGGGGGAAATAATGTCTGTTCACCGGGGAGTTTTTCAGTGATACAACTTACACTTTTTGTCTTAAGGAAGGGTTTAAGAGTCATATAAGCATCACACATAATAAATAAATGGAAACGCTAATACCTTTTCTCCCACTTTTTTTTTACGAAAATTACCATTTTTGTAACATTTCTGCGCCAAAAGTATTCAGTACCCCAAAGTTTTCTCCCAAGATACGAAAAGACCAATGTCGGTCCTACTTGTAGCCAAAAGAAAATTATTCTGGGTGTCCTGGCAATTTCTGGATGATTTTTTTTAGGGGTAAAAAAATTACGGTTAAATTAAAATTTCAGCTGTTTCGAAGGGTCTAAAATCAATACAAGGAAGTGTTCCAAAATGTGTTTTGCACTTTTTCCAAGAAGGGTATTGAGGACAGCGCTTTGCAGTGAAATAAGTAGTGAAAGGAAACATGCAGTGAAAATTCAGCTCACCTTGTTTTCATGTACATTACTGTGTGTTGCAACAATAAATACAATGTCTTAATACTTGTTTTCATTGGAAGTGACAAGAAAGTGGTAATTTTTCAATTATTAGCAAATCCTTTCATCAATACATGTAAGAGGGCGCTATTTAGCTTTTGTCACACGAGGAACTCCTTGACTGTCAAAACTGCATATGAACAGTACAAAAATAAGTCCTTTAAAATTACCCCCAAAATATGTTTTGAAGAAATGTTGGCCACTTCTATTGTCCAAACCAGCTGTTTAACATGATAAACAAGTAAAAAGTGGAACTTACTCCGAGAAAATGAAGAAAAGCTTGATATACATTTGTACACAAAGCTGTAGAGACACTACTATTCTGCCTTGAATGACATCACGCTTTGGCTCATGAATATGGAAATTTTCGTAAACATAAAAACTAAAATGTTGAATTTCTCCATTTTGCTGCTACAAAGGAGGTGGAAAGTCATAGTTACAAATGGAAAGAAAGGTGTTTTAAATGTATTTAAGTCATAAAATCCTATGTAAAATTCTATTACATGTTCCCTGTCATTTAACAGCCACACTATAATATTTATCACACAAAGCAGCATTTACTTTATCAATTTTAAAGAGATGAAGGGGCGGGGCTCGGGAAAGGGGGAAAATAATGTCTGTTCACCGGGGAGTTTTTCAGAGTCTTTGTTTGTGAATTTGACTCAAAATATAGGGAAAATGCTAAGACTTCCCCCCTTTTTTAACGAAAATTACCATTTTTGAAACACTTCTGCGCAAAACGTATTCAATACCCCAAAATTTCCTCACAAGATATGAATAGACCAATGTCGGTCCTATTTGTAGCCAAAAGGAAATTATTCTGAGTGCTCTGGCAATTTTAAGTTGATTCTTTTGAGGGATGAACGTGGATTAAAATTTCAATTTTGAAAGCTTACAATTTCAGTTGTGCTGAAGGGTCTAAAATCGATACAAGGAGGTGTTCCAAAATGTGTTTTGCACTGTTTCCAGGAAGGGTAAGGACAGTGCTTTGCAGTGAAATAAGTAGTTAAGTGAACTGATTTGGTATTTTGGCTTGATGGCCTTTAACAAAATCACCCAAAATCAGTTTCGGCAGCCCCAAAAAAATGTCCCAAAGTAGATTTAAAAAGTCTACAGTCACAGTGTCCCGTGCTAGAATCTACCAAATAACATTATCTGCATGATCGATTTATGAACAATAGTTGAGGTAAAAATGCATCATTTTATTACGGTCATCAATTCGCAATAATATTGTAACTTGTAATGCTTCCCTTTCTTTTACAGAACCCAATGGTTGCCCTGGACTGGATAAGCACGGCCAGGAAAGAAAATAAACCGCAAAAAGTAGGACGTTGCTCGCGTTGTATAAATCCAATACAAGGTGCCCGGCTGTACCGTATTCCCGCAAAATCTCGCAGGTTTTTTTTTAAGTTTGTTTTGATCAAATCTCTGCAAAAGTTCACGTGATTGTGTTGCGTGTTTCAAAGTTGTATGCTCGGTAGCATCTGAAAGACCTCTTAATGCTAGTTTCCATATCGACGTTAAGCTTATATGCAGACTGTGCGGACAGTGCACGGAAAATTCGGCAAAGTTGAACTGGGTGAGATAGTTTGCGTCTGTCTTTGGTTGTCGGTGACATTTGCGGACGAAATGTTTCCATTCTCGCTTTCCTAACAAGATATGTATAGACCAATGTCGGTCCTATATTTGCTAAACCTCATATCATATTTAATAAAAAAACTACTTGTAAATATCCTTACGGCTTTTCTAAAACTAAAAGTATTAAATTGTACGAGAGTAAACATACTTTGTACCAAATATAATTATGTGGAATTATTGAAATATTAATACCCATAAAAAAACCAAACCAATTAATTGTGTTCAAACTACGATAACAAATCGGTAATGCAAGTCAATGCACACTTAAAGCTGGTTCCTCGGCGTGCTCTTCAACAAATTTGATTTGTTTTGCTCATAATAAATTTTGAACTTGTTTGTTATATTCCAACCAAAAAACTATTGTTTTCTTTCTTTTCTAAGACGTCCGCAACCCTCTGGGGGAAAAAAGGTTTTTATGCTCGCTGAGCGAGCAAGACTGGCTCCCGGCCGGACTACCCGCGAGAACGGCATTATTGGCTGGTAGCCAATCATTCGACATTTGTAAAGTAATAATGCAATAACTAAAACTGGGCCGATTTTTGTTCTGTCGATGTCTCATTCAAAAGTGAATAACATTTGTATTGCTAGAAAAACAGCAACATATGCGCTTTCCTATGGGAGCGAAGTCGGGACGCCAGATAAAGTGGGGTCCGTCTACTACATATGAAAGCGCACATGTAAACAAAGTGTGACGTCATTACGTCGTAGGTCTATTAAGAAAAGGAATCTGTTTCTCGCTATCAAACTCAAAAGTAGCACGGGTAATACATCTATAATCCAAACGCGGCACCGAGATACTAAACCTATTACCATATTGTGTCACAAACTTCAAATTTGAATGCATAATTGAAACAAGAAATGTCAGAATACCCAACCGCAGGTCTTGTCATTAGATATCGATCCTGATGGCTTTTCAGAACACTACAACAATTTAGTTAGAGAACTAAAAAAAGAAAAAACGTGTACGAGTGTGAACATATTTTGCTCATGTCAATTTTGACTGTACACCAACCTTATTTAAATGCAAATTACATGGGGTTATACTACACAATACCTCTAAAAATCTAAACCCAAACCATTTTGTCTAAATTACGAATACAAATCTTAAATGTAACGAGTTTCAAGCTAATATTGACATCTTCAAAACCAGCTCTGTGATTTGAAATGGTTCCAACAGCACCTTGGAAGTTGCGATATTAGACATTCCGAGGTGATGTTAAACATTAGGTTTCGTATCAATATTAACTTGAATTGTAACATCAGAAAGGTTAACACCATAACAATGACCTAAAGACCTGTTTTACATATCGCAAACTAATGATGAGTAATTTCAATTACATAATGAACACCATCACCAAAAGCTATAATATACTTCCACTAACACCCAATCGGGAGTTACATTGATTAATAACTGATACATTGACTTTACGTCGAACACATTTTGAATTTGACTAATTCCCGGACTGAAACATTCGGGGCAAGTAAATGCCTTCATACTTTAAAGTTGCATTCCCGTGCTCTTCAACAAATTCTGAAAATCTTCAACTGGTTAACTTTTAACCAACAGTTTACCCAACTGTTGGCTGTTAACCTGATAATACCAGGTTGGTTAACAATTTTGTCCAAAATTTTAACCAATGTTTTGAGAGTGAACGTTGGCCGATTTTTGTCGGTCGATGTCTCATTCGAGTGCCATGGCCTTGTGGTCTGGAGCATTGAATTCGTGGTTTGCGGGTAATTCTGCAGGTTGTGGGTTCGAGTCCAGCCTGAGGTTATGTTGCGTGTGCCCATGGGCAAGGCACTTTGTCACTATTTGCTTCTCTCCACCAAGAGTAGATGGGTACCTGCGAGTGCAGAGATGGCTATTGTGGTTGACTTAAGCTGCTTGGTACCGAAATGGCAGCATCGAGCTGTATACTCCCCACGAAGCTGAGTTTGTCTTTGGAGTTTTCATTGGCCCAATGAGCTTGGTAATAATGATGTAGCGCCTTAAACAATGGTGGATACGTGTGCTTTATAAATACACATTATTTTTGTTATTCAAAAGTACAGCACTTAAATAGCAAGGAATGTTTTTTGTGGGATGGAACTTTAAAAAGCACGGTAAATACAACTTTAATCCATACGTGGCAAAGAAAGATTTCAAACATGTGCTTTATATCCCGAATAGCATAGCATTGTGTCCAGGAAATTCAAATTTGAATGCGTAATTGAAATAAGAAATGTCAGAATACCAGACCATAGGTACGGTCGGGCAAATAAAGGCCTATGGCCCGCGTATTTTTTTTTCCTCGGAGGTTTAGGGGCAATGTCATGAATAATTCAGTTTTTCCTTTGAATCATTGCAAGACTTAGGTTCTCGTTCTATTTTCCCCTTAATTTAAAATTATCTCAGTGATAAATTTGGAGAAGAAAAATAACTGATGAAAATGAGCAGCGACGACGTGGATTCGAACCAGGGATCTTTGTATCCATAGCTCATCTCGCTATCCACTAGGCTACTGTGTGGTAGCTCGACGACAACCGTTCTTTAAAATGCTTTAATGTATTGTAACTAGTTGAGTAACTAACAACAATGCTGTTGATGTCATTGTCCGTTCTCATGGATAAACATGAATTATTCATGACATTGCCCCTAACCCTCCTAGGAATAAAAATTACGCCTATGGCCCTATACCATTGGCCTGCTGTATTCACTTGCCATCATTCGTGTAGGAAGGATTATCAAATTCAACATTGTGATTTCTTTCCTCAAGTTTGACGTCGTCATCAAATCGTGATGCTGATTTTCTGTGTAGAAAAGAGGAACACACGTATAACCAATTAAAATGTCTGGCTATTTTAACTGTCCCAGTTTAACATTGTAATCTTGTAGGGCATGTGCATAATCGTCAAGTTATTTTCAGAGTGAAGATTCCAAATTTTAAGATCAATGCGCTGCGGCAACATGTGGTGATACCGTACGAGTCCACTTCTTATATTTTTGTTTATCCACGGCCGAGAGCCCAAGGCCTCTTCAGTGTTACTTCGTAATAAAAACCGCTTAATGACACATGATGGTTTCACGAAGTAACACTCAAGTGTGTGCGCGCACATCGGACACTGGCGCGAACGATTTTCGTTTTCACAAAGTTACAACACTGTTATGGAAATACTTTAAGGATAAAAACGTTTTGAAACGTTTGACAGTGTAATGTAATTAATCCGTATTCTTGTAGGATTACAGAAAATAAAAAAAACCTTCAAACAGGTGAAATAAAGATGAGTGTTACTTCGTGAAAACGAAAATGACCGATTCAGCGTACAGTGTACATGAGTGTATTACGCGCGCACGTAGCGCGAACTCGAGTCCAGGTGGGTGTTACTTCGTGGTATCGCTGACGATATGGATGCGAGGGATAAATAAACTTACCTCTTCTTGACGAAGTATCCTGCGGCAATGATCAGTGCAATGATTACAATAACAGCAAAAAGCACTGGTAGGACAACCACGTACACAGGGGTTCCTGTATGAGATGAAGACAGTGCAACATTTATTTTGGATGTTTTGACCACAAGAGGGCGCCAATTGAGTACATTTGGGGTTATGGAGCATAGCATATTTATGCATTCTCGACACCCCACAGTATATTAGCCATACAATTTTTAGCTCTCAAAATTTAATTTGTTTTGGCATTTTTTACGAATAAAAAAAACTGAGCTTGCAATAGATTGGAAAGTCATTTATGCACTCAATCTGTTTGTACATGCACAATGTGTTCCATTCAACCCTTTTTCCACAAAGACCTATGAGATAAATGAACTCGAGGAAGTGCCATATCGACATGTACATATATCTATGACTATTACTGTACCTCTAGGATGGGGCATAAAATAATGTTTTGTGACGAGACAAATATCTTTGTAAAGGTAAACAAGACGGCCGATATTCGGTGGTGTTATGTCAAAGAAAATGTTGGCCGATTAAAAAGAGTTAGTAAAATAAATAGAACATAATTATATTAATGGAGTATAAATTAATTATTTTCTCCGAAGAAGCAAATAAGATGGATGTCTTCAAAACAGCCTTGGTTTATGAATAATGCAATACAGGGTGAGTAAAAAAAAAAGCGAAACCCAAATGTCGGGAATATTGTTTAAGTGAAGTTCTGCATGTAGCACTTTCAAAATCTAGGACATGAAAGCCCAATCCATAAGTTTTCTTTTAGTCTAAATATCATTCAGATCACTCAAGTACTATTCAAGTTACGGAATTTTAAACAACCACTGTTTTAAAGTTCTGTCCACGGATCACGAGAAGCTAAGTGTTCTTTAAGCAAAACGAAACTAAGTCACATAGGAATGTGTGTGAATTGTGTTCGTTTTGCTGAAAGAACGCACCTATTTTGTGGTCCGTGGACAGAACTTTAGAACGGTGGTTGTGTAAAAAGTTCTGTAACTTGAAACTAAAGTACATGAGCGATCTGAATGATTATTTTAAACCCTGTTTATGAACTGTGCTCCCCACGCCAGAGACAGGGGGTAAGTCAACAATCTAGCAGACGCCAAGCAAACAATTCTGTGAAACGCCTATTTTCTGTTTTTATTTCTTTTTAAACTGACTCTTCCGAGGGGGTAGGGGCATAACACCATGCCCTCACCCTTAAACGAGTTGAAACATTTCAGGCACAGCACCTACCAGTTTGGTTTGCCATTTTATCACCAGCGACAGTGTACGCTTTCCCGTCCACAGTTATCTTGTCTGTTTCCATCAGGAACGCTTGGAAGCTCTGGGTCAGTAGTTTGGACTGGCCTGGGCCGGTGGCGTACATATTGGCTTGGTAAACCACACTACCTTTAAGCAACTTCGAGTCTGTCCAAAGAAAGAAACGAAATCCTTGGTCAAGGTCGAATATATACAGCAAATATAAAAGAATGGTGAATCTTTGATTTGTTGTCTTCGGCACCACAATGCTTCAGGAACTAAGTTTAATGAGCCTTCTCGTTTGACGTTTCCATACCATGCAGTGAGCGGTACAATCGTCTTAATACGATATACTAAAATAATGAGGGGGGCTGGGGGCTGGTGGGGCCGGGCCCCCCTTGACGAGCAATTGGCCCCCAACGGCAAAAGCCATACATGTATTTTAGTATTTGTTTTTATGGTTTAGTGGGCCCCCGTATAGTTGGTACTGTAGCCCCCTTGATTGTTGGGGCTGGCGACAGCGCCGTCTGCCGTGAACTCATATGGGTCTACTCAGTCAGTTGAGAAATGTTCACTAAGTCTTGAATTCTTAACGAAATCTGCCATTGATCTTATGGTAATAGTACCAGGGGTTTACACTGAACTTTTGCTCACAATCAGTAAAGTCTGTTCGGAAGATTTTTTTTAAGACTAACCGCAAAAATAGTCCACTGTGAAGCCGCATCTACATTGGGAGTTGATACCCTTAGCAAGGATCCTCTCCAGGGCAGGCTTTAAGGTGCTATCTGAGTTCCAGGCGTCAAACGAGGCATCAGTCAGGGTTACAGTGACTTGGGTGCCGAAGGCAGAGATTGGACACCAGTTCTTGTAGCCGGGCGACGCTGGGGCAAGGGTGAGGTACGAACCCAGGGAGGATTGACACCTGTTACACCGGGAAAAGGTTTCCTTCGAAACGGTCGAACTGAAAAATGAATTAAACGCCGGCATCAGAGCGACTGCATGGTTCGACATCTTGCAATGCGAACAGTCATCAGTGACTGTCATATATAGGTTATCATAATCATTTTGTTGATAACTGAAAGGTTTGCTCTCTTCGTATGGGCTTGAAAGATATACAGCAGCTGATGTCTTTTTTCATATGAAACCAAAGTTTTTTAACTACAATAAAATTAATCTTTGTTTTGCTTTAGTAACGATTTTTAATTTATATTTGGTGCCTTTTTTCTCAGCAAAACAGTACTATACATAAATTTCATTTCGATTTTAATACTTTGGGATCACTTTAAAGGTGAAAAGTAATAACGATTAAACCAGAATATGGACCCGTTGTTACCTTCCCTCGAGTAGGGATATATCAACACCATGCGTGCTGTATGTCTGCTGGACTACCATGGAGCCAACTGGGGCACGCTCCGTGTTAAACGTGGCATAGTCTCCTCGATAGAGAGCCACCTGACCGATGGGCATTAGTTCGGTCACATTCTCGATCAGATAGTAGCCATTACTGTAACATAATAAATCCAAAAGATAAAGCACAATTAGTGAATCATAACAGGACTAAGCAAGTCTAATAATAACAATGGAATTAGACTCAGAGCATAATTACACTCTAACGCCTGCAGTGATTTACTAGGAGCCTTCTCACTCTTGCAAAATCCAACACGATAATGGTTACTCAACCCCCAAACTGTTGGACTCTGATTATGGTGATATGCCTGACCCCATTGTGAAGCAAATTCAGTTTACTAGTGCAGTACTCACTCCAACAGATTCCAACAAAACATTCAGTTGGATTTTGAAGGGTTGGGGATGGATAGGGTTTTAAAGGCGTCGGGTAATGCATAATGATGCACGTCCGTTTTGGACTATGTCCTTTTTGGACTATAACTTTTGGGGAGTCAGGTTGGCGTAGCGGTACTTTCCCCGCCTTCACTGCTGTGACCCGGGTTCGAATCACTAAAAATGTGTGGATTGGCTTTTCAGTCCCTACCTGATTCCGTGGGTTTTCCTCCCACCTCTAAAACTGTAATTTCTTCTCATTGTCTCCTCTCTACAGGTTTCGTCAGGCTTTCGGGTTACAGCGCCTTGGGCACTTTTGAGGAACCCTTGGTTTCATTACCAGAAAGAAATACAATAAAAAAAAAAATATAATATAACTAAAAACTGTTCTTACCTGTCTGTCCGATTCCCCGTCAAGGGAATCACACTATACGGTATGTTGTACCCTTCCAAAAGAAGCAACAGGACAATAGCATCCAAGGAACTGTAGCCAGCTCCGTCATCGTACAACTCTATGAACCTCTCAGACGGTGCACCGTGGGGGCTTATTTCATTGATGTTAACGGGCTTGTACAGTGCATCGCAGTTATTAGGCGAACCTGTCAAACAAATCAGTGAAAAAGAGGATAGCATGGCTTGGTTTTCGGAACATGACTACATGATATAGAGTGGGGGACAGAAGGAAACAGAACGATGGAAAACACCCATGTTTCAGTACGTGAATACCAAAGACATAGCAAACAACGCGTATTTAAACTACACAGTATCTGTAAAGCCCTTTTTATCCATTTTTAAAGCAAGTTTATACAAGATTGTCTTCGGGGAGGAGTATAGGAACGCCCCAAACTCTTCTGTTCATATAGGGGGAACCTGAGACCTTTCCAACCCATTTATGTATGGTACACGACACTTGACTCCTGGTCTATTTGCAGGTCATGCGTATCCGACTGTAAGTGACGTTTACCTTCGCCCACTTAATACAACCCTTCATGAGTAGAATTTCTTAAGTAGGCCTACCTGGAGTCTTCAGTGTAGACACGAAGGCAGCCACGTTCAGTGCAGACTGCGATATGCACCTGGACAACGACACGTCCTCGCCGTTCACCAACTCACTGTTTTCATACGCCTGTATCTGGCCGGGTACGAGTTTGGCTATGAGACCGTCCGCCCGATCTTGAGGATCGCCGTAGACGACCACGTCGACGAGGGACCGGGAAGTTGCCACTGTGCCCCGAGGAAACAAGTCGATGGTACCCCGATAGACAGCCACTGCGCCCGGTCCGTCTGGGAAGGACAGATCGTCTGCGATCACGTCTGGTGTTGGAGTAACACCGGACCCACCGATAACTAAATATCCAGATGAACCGGTTCTACAGTAAGAATACGTAAAAAAAAAAAAGTTTTTTGTTCAGCCATTCGACAATAAAAACAGTGAAATTGCTATAACATTTTAGAGTACTTTTAAACACAAAACCGTTTTGCATCCCTAGAAGCTGATGTTACTTTTCTTGTTTGCTGATGCTGTCTTTTGGTGTAGCTATTTCGGTATAGCTATTTGATTTCCATTTCATTTGTTATGCTGAAACTCAATGTACCGTTTTCCCGTCAAGTCTACTTCGTAGAAGGATCGGTCTCGAGGAGCTTGGTAAAAGATCAGCAGATATCCATCCAGGGACGTCATGCCCTGGCCACCGTCAAACAGCTCCACGAAACCACGTCCAGGGGGAGATTTCACATTCACTTCACTAATGAAAATACCTAAGGAATATAGAATAAGCTGATATCAATGTACATGAACATTAGGTACTCAAATCAACCTGCTGTAAGCTATTTAGTTTACAGCTTACCACTTGCTACAGGTCTCGTTTAAAAAGAAACGTTACCAAGGAAATGAATTTCATTTAAGCAAGAGGTTTCAGTGAAACTGTAAACGTTAATTAATTTGGGAAGGTATTTTCATTCATTTCTCTGGAAAACAAATTAATGTTTAATTTTATATTTTCTTCATTCAATAAAAATTTAGTGAGATGGATATTAATAGTTATAAATTTTACTAGACTTCGAAGATTTTATCTTATTATTTTATCCAATCGGCGATATTTTGAAGCGAGTAGTGGTGTACAACGGCATTTTAGGGGTAGATTTACGTGAATTCCAGGTCATTGACGTCATTTTACTTCTTATAGATAAAAACGTACGTTTTTACAATCTTTAATTTTGAGATTTAAGTGGACTACTACATTTCTTGATATTTCATTATTATTGAACCCAGAAACTGGCTTGGTTATAGCGCCCCCATTCTTTTCAGAACAAGGTGTATTCCTACCAGCAGGCGTTGGTTGTTCAGGGCCGCATGAGTTAGGCTCCTTGGGCGTGGGTGTAGTCAACTTGAAGGCACTCTGGCTCAATCTGTTGGCATCAAAACATCGGCCGATACTCTCATCTGTGCCGTCTTCCTCCGCAAGACTCTCGTCCTCGAAGATGATAAAACTACCTGCGTAATTAAGAACAGGATGCATGAAAGAAACAAGTTATCCGCCATAATCGTCTAACGTCGTTGCGGGTGTGGGAGGTGCGATTTTCGAGTTTCACACAGAACAAAAATCGATTTAATACAGAAGTTACTCACTGTTAATGAGAGAAAAAATCCGCCCTCGTTTAGTTATGGACTAGTAATTACAGTACTTCACAATTTTGATTTAGTTGCGGCCTGACGATAATTCAGGCGTACCTCATGCAATACCCAGAGGCGCAAAAGCAACCAAAAATAAAAGCCTTTTTTTTCAAAGAGTGTCGGGCACCCAAATTAAACTGAGTTATCGTTAAAATAAAAATAAAAATATAGGCCTAACATTGAATTAATAAAAAAAATATCGAATTTGTTGAGTGGCACGGACAGTCACTGTGGTTCTTTGAGAATGTAATTTAACCGGGAAATGAAAGTCTCACAATTTGATACTAATATTTGAACCAAGCAGGCCTATAGTTCTTGAGCTAACCGAGTAAGAGTCACAAAAGCAAGTAGTTTTGTGGTAAGTCTTTGCGGGAACGTGTTGCACATAAGCCTCTTGGAAGAGAACATACCAGAAAATTCTGAATCGGTGGAGCTCTTCTTTTCTTTTCTTTTCTGTCCATTTCTTCTTTTTCCTCTTTCCCCCTTTCCCTTTCTGTGAAGCTCTACTAGAGTTGCTTTCAATCTTGTCATGGGCAATTTCGATTTAAAAACCCAGCAAATGAATGATTAATTTTGTCAGACAGAAAAACCCTGTTTTTACCGCTTGGCAAGAGGTCGTCAACCAGTGTGGTTTCCTCCTCTGTGTCTAAGGTGTACACAACGGCATCTAGCAGACTTCTCTTAGTTGCTGGGGCTGCGTGATAGAAGACACCAGGATGCGACCGATAGAGGGCGATAGCACCGGCGCCGTGAGGTTGAACTCTTGGTCCATACGTACGCTCCAGTGTCACAACCAGATCAGCTGGAAGCAAGCATGTAATTATTTCAGAAACGAAGGAAAAAATAAGTTCGTTTGCATAAGAGTATAAGTTTCATGACACTCGGGTTGTGTACATACTCCGCAATTAAAAAAAATGCATTTCCGTGTTTGATATTTTTGTTTACGTTTTCTGGTGTGTGTAGCGCTGTATTTGTACCTTGAGTTTGTATCTGAGTCTTACAGGTGATGACTTCTATAGCGCTGTATTTGTATCTGCAACTCACAACGAGCATCTTTGGGCTGTTTGCAATTTCCAAAATAAGTTTTAAAGAGAACTTAAGTTTAGAGATCGAGTCTTGAAGGTGATGACGTCCGGTGCACTTCTTGCGTCTAGGTCGAGGAGGTTTCAATCTGGGATTGGTTTTGGACAGAGTGAGTAGATTCTACACTTGAAAACCCGAGAAGAAGTTTCAAATACAGATTGAAGAAAACTTTTTATGTTGATTGTGCTTATAGGCCCAGCTCTACCTGAATCGTGAGATCCGACCAAGAAGTACCCTTGCTCATTGGTTTGATAGCCACTGAGATCCACAGTCTGATACGCCCCGTTGTTATCAATGGCGGCAAAAGCCACCAAGGTGAGGTAGGTAAGCGGCGTGTTGCCTCGGCCTCCGTCGTACAGCTCCGCGTAAGCCTCGGGAGTCGACGAGGGCTCACCAAAGTTCAACTCGTTGATGATGACATCTCGGGATGGGTACACGGGGCAGTCGTTCATGGCTGCCACGGTCGGTGGGCGGTCGCCACTGAAGGCACTGGAAGAGCGATATTCACCCGAGAGGCAGCGGCTGAAATGCAGGTCACCGGAGTCCAGCTAGATGAAGAAAATGACGACATAAATGAGTTGCCAAACAGGTGGTTACGTTTCGGTAATAGGCCTACTAAACATAGGCGGTTGTAAGATGTTTGGTAGAATTACTCCATCAATACAATTTATAAACAAATCCTTTTTCATTTTTTATATAACTCTTGTTGTGGCAGGAGAGTAATCTTCAAATTATTACCATTTTGTGGGAAACGCATTTTAAAGATCCTAAAAGGTTTTTTCCGGTCAAACGTGCTTCTTTAAACCGAGTGTTGTATGAACTTACCCCCATTGAGGTATCATCTGACATCAGTGTGTACAGCGCAGGGCCAAGGTTCCCCTGATCGTTGGTGTAGATGACAGCATCAACCAAGCCTTGAGTGGTTACCATGTCTCCTACTAACAGTGTTAACCCGCCGCCCTCGGATCTGTACAGGGCCACGCCCCCACTATTTGGATCTATAAAGCCTGTATCAAATGATGGGATGGTTATTCATGGTTATCGATGTTATCGTTCATCGTAAGATTGTGACAGATAATCCATATCCCGTACCGGTATATTGCCTTGCAAAGCCCATAGGTTTACTGAACGATACGAAATCCTCAACATAACAGAACAACACACGGTTTATCGCCACCACGAGTTCTTTGATACTTCCGAGCCTTGGCCTCGTGCAGCGTCAATTTGATATCCCACTAGAAATCATGTACGGATGGGTTATCGTGCCCATCAGAACAGCTGCTTCGCTGCGATCTGCTGAGACTAAACTTAACGATCAGAGGGAATTTTGTTAGGGAGTGTGGCCTAGTGGTTAGGGATCGTGACTCATGATCAGAAGGCCAGGGATTCGAATCCTGCTGTTGGCCATATTTTGTGTCCTTGGGCAAGCCACTTCACCCCACTCGCCTCTCTCCACTCAGGAGTACAAATGGGTACTAGAAGTAGCTGAGGAGTAACCTGCGAGGGACCTCATCGAAATGTTCCCAGTCATTTCATGCCTAGGAAACCGGAGATAAACGCCGGCCTGATGAGCCATGGTGGCTCATACAGACTTTACTTTAATACGGGCGATTCACAATAGTCGCCTCCAAGAGTTTGCAACGCGTTGGCCAATCACAATGCGCAAAATCTGTCGACCCAATGCGCGTTTGGAAAAGGTCGACTGGTTTCGCGCATTGTGATTGGCCAACGCGTTGAAAACTCTTGGAGGCGCACTATTGTGAATCGCCCGTATAAGGAATTATTAAGGAGCACTTGATATCCGAACAAAACGAAAAGTCTCCGAACGTTGACTCACTAAGAAGAATTTTGATGTCCCTGCAGCAGGCAACTAACCGAATGAGATGTGAAGAAGTAAGCTTGAAATAATACAGCTTGTTGTGTCTGAATCCGAATTACAGAAGAAATCAAGAGAATAGACTAGTACCTTCAGCAAATTCGTAGTATACACCGCCGATGTTATGGGCGTCCTGAACCCCAAGAACAAAGTAACCTCTCGCATCTGTGGTGTATCCAGCAAGTGAAATAACTTGTAAAGCATTCCCAGCAGCACTGTAGAGAACCACTAAGAAGTCATCTGTGAACATCAAATACATTAATTCACACTGTTATTTCAAGGATTAATCCTTCTAGGCTAACTATGTCTCGGATTACCGCACCTAATCAAATCTTGATCATTTTAATGGTTGGTAGATTAAGTTTGATTAGTCATTTGGATTCGGTAAAAAAAAATACCGCTCAAGAGCTCTTCCTGTGGGTGATTTTAAACCACTGATTAAACACTGCTGCGTTCTGCGCCAAGCCGCTCATTACGTGCCGCGCGCAAGGCACATACCATAGACATGACCAGAGGGGTGTTTCATAAATCATCAAGTAAAATGGGGTGTTGTACAGAATCTTTTTTTTTTTACCTATTTTGCATTTTGACCGAAGAGCTATTTAAGAAAGGGAATATATAAAACCGGCTAGGGGCCTGGTGGCGGATAATGTCCCTCACCAAAAATATTGTCTTAAAAATTGACATCTTACCCAGAAGAGTAAATCCACTGCCGAGATCGAAGAGTTCAATGAACTGTTCTCGTTCAGGCAGATTAATCTCGTTAATGAGGACGTCTGGATTGTCTCTGGTCGGGCAGTGGTTTCTGCTATCCCTGGATACATGGGCAAGAACGAATGTCCAATCACCGTCAACCATGCAGCGGCTGAGTGATTCATCCCGGTGGCTGAAAGCTTCGTCCTCACGGACTGGGGCTTTCCCTGGCGTAAGGACGCTGAGCCAGTCAGTCAGATTTTCCCGGTTGTCTTCCTTCTCCACAACCACGGCGTCAAGCAGCCCCGTGCTGGTTAACCTAACCTGCTTATTCTCGTCAAGCAGATCGATGGCATCCGGGGAATAGTATAGAGCAATTGCGAACGCATCCCGAACTCTGCCTATTCGATTGAAATTCGATGACGCGAAGCCGTCTTTGTTTGTCCTCCAACGCGCTGGCACAGCGATAATAACGTCTGAATCCCGAAACACCTACACATGAGAAAAAAAGCCTCATATTGTACTTCCTCGTATTCATTTCACAGAGTTGTAACCAAGTCCCAAGTCAAATTTTAGCAAGTCAAGTCAAGTCTCGAGTCAATTTTTTTTCCAAGTCAAGTCAAGTCTCGAGTCAATTTTTCACAAGTCAAGTCAAGTCCCAAGTCATTTTTTTTTTAAGTCAAGTCTCGAGTCATTTTTTTTACAGTTAAGTCAAGTCTCGAGTCATTTTTTTTAAAGTCAAGTCAAGTCTCGAGTCATTTTTTTTTTAAATATTAGATGCACATACTATTTATTCGAACCAGTTTATGTGTTCGACGATGGAGCCGGAGTAGGGAATGTAAGCAGATAAAAAAATCATACTTTTCGAACATCCTCTCTCACACACCTTATTTATATCTGAAAACGCATTTTGATAATATTTTCAAACTTGTTCCATCATGTTGAATGTTCGAAGGACAAAATGTTCTTCCGAAGGTTTTTTGTTTGATACATGATGTGAATTCTTGTTGCTTTATGGCGGACTAGGGGTAGCAGCCGTTTTCCAGTCGTTTAAACCCTAGATGCATTTAGCGCGCTTAGGCCCAAAAAGCCCAAAAGTTCTGGGTTTCTGGTATGGAGCTTGCCCACAGCTTTTTTTTTTTTTTTTTTTTTTTTTTTTTTTTTTGACTGATGCAAATGGTGCCCTACTAAACTTAGTGCAAAATATTATGGAGAGAGAGGAGGCCACATAATTATATTCGATCATATAACCCTCTAAAAAAACCTTTAAATTGTGCAGCAGCAGGATTCCAGTCAAACCAGTGAGTTTGGCGGTTTTGAGACATCATCAATGTGTACCTGCAGCCTATTATCTCTGTGGAATGACCGCTCGACAACGGATGGTACTCATACTTACGCACGGGCACAAACTTCACCTCGCATGAGGTTGAGTGTGATACTTTGTCCACGCACTAGATAGTCATGTACATGATGTGTGGCAAGCTTAGGATTCCCAGCTATCGCGTGCTGATTGCTAATTCGCTATGTATTATCTGCATTCTTTTAACCGATTATGCTAGTGCGCACGAACGCCCAGAGGTTTGTGCTTTTTTGGAACTTTAAGAAAAGTCAAATTTATTAGAGTCAAGTCAAGTCTCAAGTCATATTTTTTCAAGTCAAGTCAAGTCTCAAGTCATTTTTCCCAAGTCAAGTAAAGTCTCGATTAAAAAAAAAGCGACTCGAGTCCGACTCGAGTCCGAGTCAGCGACTCGGTCAACAACACTGTTATTTCATGATGTGAAATTCCAAGGATGTCCAAGGAATGATTGAACTTCTTAAACGAGGCGCTTTCATTTTAGATAAACAGCCTTCCCATCCCACGTAACTAATAAACCATGTTTAAAAACCTGTCAAATATTAACTTTAGAGGGCCCGTGTGTTGTGTTTTTAATACATCCATGTGTGTCCCATTCAACTCTACTTTCAAGGATATAAGGTACTTTTTTGGTTTAAATGCTAAAATGCGAATTTCCATATTCAGGAGCAAAGTGTGATGTGATTTCGGGCAGAAACCTCAATGTTACAGCTATATTCCAGCATCAAAGTTGCCAAACTTTGGATATTTCGCTGTCTGAAATTCTCTTTTCTTTCGTGATTCGTTGCTGAGTCAATACATGGCAGTAAACCAATGAAAAAAGTTCTCAGCGCCCTAAGCTGTCCGGAAAAGCATTGATAATTTTAATGTTTAAAGAAGTGCACTTTTCCATACATTTTATCCAAAAGGGATATCGAATATTTGTTTCATGCATTGAAGAGTAGGGGCGGATGGGGGTGGGGGGATGGGTTATGACAACGGGGGCCAGCCCGCCCACAATAAAAAGAACCCATTTCTTCGTTTTTTATAACGTAAAACAAACAGTCAATGCGTACACCACCCACAAAACTCAATAAAAGTAATACATTTGCACCCTCTACCTTTGCTTTTCATATCAAATTTGGTGACGGAATATCTTTGGACCCCCCACCCCTTTTCGGCAACAACAACAAAATTGCCCCCCCCCAAAAAAAAGTGTTCTGGATCCGGCCTTGCAAATATGTTCCTAAGAAGAAAATCACTTGGTGAACCCTTTAAGCTATGCATACCGCGATAACAGTATCCAGTGGGAAATATGGCAGTCCAGCACAGGCGAATTCCACAAAGACCCCGGATGACGATGAGGACAGGGAGTTCAGCTCGTTTAGATAACACGGCGGCGGAGGACAGGTGTTTGGGCCAACAGGCGACGGAGACCCAGCTGCAAATGCAGCTTGGTCAAGTGGATGAAGAGAATAGCACCTCAGAATAGACGAGCCTGTTGTACGGACAGAACATTTCAACAATATATTGAGAAAAAAAATATTCAACAATAAATGTTCCTTGATACTTTTTACGATTAAGAGTGACAACTCAATCGGGGGAGTGATTTTTTACTCGTTGGAAATAAAGTACCACAAACCTACCACATAATGAAAGACACCCAGTTAAGTCCTGACCAGCACGAACGTTTTGCGAACAAGAGCTTCAGCAACCCCACAGACTCTCTTCATTATGGACAAACCCGTCATATGTGTACAAAATAGTAACGTTGTCAACGACATTTGACAGTCACTGGTACCATGGAGATTGGTTCCTAGCTCTATGCTGGTACGACGTGTGATTTCAGGATTCCACCCTGAACATGCTGAATGTTTAACAATATTAAAATGTAATTGATCAGAACTGCGAACCACTTTTCTGTGTTGATTTTGCTTCAATGCATGACAAAAATACAGACGGCAGATTCGGACCACACTGCAGAATTGTGCTGATTTATCTGGAATTATCTCATTTTAGACTTGACCAGGAGTTATGCCCGGAAACACTATGTTTCTGTAAACGAGATAATGACTCGCTTGTGCGATCATTATTTACTGAAAATGAGAATGTATTTTACTTGAACCATTCATGAACCAGACAAATATAGGGGTGTGAGTTTGTTTCTGCATTCAATAGGGTACGTTGAACAATAGAGGACAATAGGGTCCCCAATTCCCGAAGGTCCCCAATTTGGCGATCGTGTACAAAACATATGGGAGGTCTTCCTAAAAAGTTAGTACAAACAAAGGAGGGACAATAGGGTGTCCCCGATTGCAGGCAAATACACACCGGGGGGGGGGGGTGTGAGTGTGTGCTACTCCCCGCCGCAGCCAGTTGATTTTGACTCGGCCTACCATCCGAAATGTCGTGCTATAATTATTGGCCACTGATTAAAGGGGATGTACATAATTGGCTTTTGCTGTAATTTTCAGAAATGAGCTATTTGAGGGGTTAGTGCAATAGATCCAATATGTTACACTGACAAGTTTGAAGGTTTGTGTTCGAAAATGCTGGAAAAACCAAGAAAACAAAACTGTTCAAGTAGTCTGGTTCCCTGACTCCACTAAAGATGAAATGGATCAATTTATAGATGCCGGAAAATTGTAAGGTAAGGGAACCAGTCTAGCTGGCCTGCACCCGTTCATGAACATGTAACCAATAGCAAACAAAATTTGGACTGAAAAAGGGTAAATTTGGAGCAGTAGTTGAAAAATAGTTAGGTTTTTCCAACGGTGGTTGGTTACGACCACCGTTGGAAATTTATACAAAAATACCTTTTTTTCTTGAAAATGGCTTCACACCAGGTGTGATAATTTTACAGGATGCTTTAGACTGTCATTTACCAACATCCTAGTACGGTATTTTGTAAAAATTTGGTAGTTTTGTTTGTCGATGTTTGCATTTGTTGTTTATTCCCTTTAACATTAACCAGGTTAATATTAATTTGCTGAGCAATTATATATATTTTCTGCTTAGCGGCTAAACGAGATTGTGTCCAGATCTACAGGTAGATTTGTTTACACCTACCTGTGTCAGGTAAGAAGTTCTGTGCTATAGCTTGTCCCGGTAGAAGCCTGTCAAGCAGTCCTAACGTCAACGTGGATTTATTGCCGAAGACGACCGCATCCAGCAAGCCGTCCATAGTGGGACCACTGCCCGGTGTAAAACCGGCAACGGGTCGCTGAAGGACATAAAATAATGAAAGTTTTTTTTTTTCTATAGTATACCTTTGCCCAATATTTTTCTTTTGACTTCCTCATACCTGGCGAAAGTAAGCCATTGCAGAGTTGGGTAGTACAACAAATGGTTTTATTGGCAATTAAGGTTATCGGCCTAAAGAAAATGCATGAGGAATACATCTTAAAGGTTTGGTTCCGCCTTTAATAGTGATCATAGTGATCACAACTATGAGCAGTTTTGGTGCGCCAAAAACGAGGAAAATATATTCCAAGGCGCCATAGTTTCTCGCCATCAAGTCAATTTCGCAGTAAGTCAAGTAAGTCAATTTTAAGGGATTTAAAAACTGATCAAGTTGATCAATCAAGCACGTGACTTTTCCATAAAAGCCATGGATTTTACGTTTGGCATCAAAACAAGTGCGTAGGACAGGGGCAGGTGGTTTGGTGTTTACCTTGTACAGTGCCACGGCACCAGCTACTTGCTGCATGTCCAGTCCATCTCTGAGCCAATCGGCATTCAAGTAACCAAAATCGGATGCAGGGCTGACGGAAGAGGGCGCAATCACAAGATAACCCTCGCTGTTCGTGGCTGAACGCAAAAGGTCTACAATTCTGTGAGATCTGTTGTTCAAGGGAAGGGGGTAAAGCTGCATTATTGCCCGAGCTAATACCGCTCGGGCAATTAATGCAACAGCAAGAAAGCATCATATGGAAATTGACATGTAGCAGACGAGACACGTTTGCCTACGCCGACAAAACCACCATTAGCATGCCTTTTTCTATATAAATGGCCCTTGCACTTGAAAGTGTGTTGCTATGGAGAGTTGTTATAGCTATAGTCCGACAATTTGGGACTCTAAATACATGTACTTTGTATGAGAGTCCCATCTTAAGGTACTGAAAACATGCAATACAAGAAAATAGACTGGCACCTGAAACAACCAGTCCAACAACTATATGGTACTGCATCAATCAACTGTGCCAAAAGAAATATCTAGGATTTCAGGTACTAGTCTCTATTTGTACACATGTCTCCATAGCCAACCACCAGAGTAATAACAATGAACGAAGTGGTCAGTCTTCTCGAACAGTCTGACCATGGGTGGACATGTACCAATTTGGTCTTTAGCCTCATTTTGAAATCACCTGACTTCTCTCTCATTTGAAAAATATTGAAGAAAATGTCTGCTATAAAAATTGAATTGAGTCTTCATACTTGGCTGGTGAAATACTGAGGATCTTTTCTTCGGCCAATGACAACTTTACAGAATTTTGATGGCTAAATAGTGAGTCAAGTTGGCCTGATTTAGTTTTACATGTTTTTCAGCACTCAAGGTCCCAATCTGTGTTGTAGCTCTGAATTAACCAACCAATAGACCTGGATTTCTGAGAAATTTGAGATGACATTGCATCCGAAATTCGCTCCATTTTGCACCCCCCCCCCCCCCATGGCGACGGGATTCGGGAATACTCTTAAGGGTGCCATCTGCGATAGGAAATCACCGAAAAGCCACAGTCTACAGGGTGTTTAAAAAAAAAGGAAACCCAACTTCAAAGAATGAGTATGGACAGACGATATGTTTACTGGCTATAAAACTGGTATCATCTGAAAGCGTAATCTCTATGCTTTTCAATGATACCGTGTTTAGGTTTTCTGAGTCATGCATCACTGAGCATCATAGTCTTGAAAACTGAATGCAAAAATGCAGTTGGTTCACTTTCATTAAAAAAAAACCACTGGGCACGGTGTGCCTTTTGTTACTGAAATGTCTGTGAAATGGCTTGAATGTCGATCCTCGGGCAAAATGGCAGATTGTTTTGAACGTGGCTTGGTCAAAACGAGAATTGATGACAAACAATAAAATCCAGTTTTGAAACCAACCCGACTTGTTTTTTGGTTTCTTCTTATGCACGAATTCTTCTTGAATACTTATTCTCATGCACACCATGCCTATTGTGTTTGACATGAAAGTGAACTAACTGCAATTTTGCATCCAGTTTTCAAGACAATGATGCTCAGTGATGCATGATCCTGGAAATGTTAAACAAGGTATCATTGAAAAGCATAGAGATTACGCTTTCAGATGATACCAGTTTTATAGCCAGTAAACATTTAGTCTGTCCATACTGGTTCTTCAAAGTTGGTTTTCCTTTTTATTAAAACACCCTGTGTAAACCCCAGTTTATTTACTGGTCTGCATTTCCAAATGGACAATAGTCAATAGCCCAAAGGCGCAGTAATAGGCCAATGGTTTCGTTTAGGTCATTATCCGGAATCAGTCAAGCGATACAGGGACTGCTTTGGAAAGTTGTCGTGAACTACAAATGTACGCAGTTTCCCCTTCCAACTCACGCACACAGTGAATGAGCATTGTTTGGTTGGGTCTCCAATGTTACCAGTACGGCAGAGTGGTGATAGACTGTGCCTTTGGTGATACAAGTATGGCATTTGGCACAGTCAGAATATGCCATGAGAACGATATTTTGGCTTTAGGGCCATGGCAGATTTATCCTTGAACACAATATAGGTGGGCTTTGCCATTTAGAAAATTTTAAAAGTTGCCTGTTTTTCTACCTATATTGTTGTTAAAGGACAAATCTGCGATGGCCCTATATAAGCTATAGCCAAATATCTTTCGCATGATATACTCTGACTGTGTTGCCAAATGTCATGCTTGTGGAGGAAGGTTCATCAGAGGCGCAATTCTTCCAATTTAATTCCCTTTATCTGCCCTACTATCGAAATCAGCCCGACTTAAAAAAAGAGAAAAAAGGTTGGAACCAGACTGAAATCTACAGTCTGGTAACAATATTTTCATGCAAACAAATTGTCGTTGTGGTGGCTGTAGATTTTAACAAATTCCATTTTCCTTTATTCCGCTTGTCAGTTTCCACTGGACATTAACAATTTATCAGTTCAAGTATTGAATTAATATTCATCACCTCTTCCATCCCCTGTTTCCCCCTTTTCTCCCCCTCCCCCTGTCACACGCCCCGCCCCTTTTTCTTTAAAGATCTCGTTTTCCTGCGGTAGGATGGCTCTGTAGAGGTGTTAGTCACCTGTTTTATCATGCCACTCACTGGCTTAATCCTTGTTTTCGTAAATTATACATTTTTTGTATTTCTAAATCTTTGATAATGTATATCTTGTAATGTTCTTATTTTTGTCAGCCAGTGGAAAAGTGTAATCAACTATAAGTAAATTAAATAATAATGAGATGAAAACGATGTTTGCACAAAAGCTGAATAAAAAATACTCCAAAACATGATGCAGTCAATTTTTTCTTATCTTATTTTGTACCTATTTTGTACTTATATTATTTGGTCTTGCAGAACAAGAACTTTCTTGAATGTCGTTGGTGCCCTATATAATTTTGCGAACGCGGATTGTTTGTCCTGATTAAAGAAACTTGTGAAATAACGACGAACGCACCGGGCGCATGTTTAAACACCAATCTGTCCTATTGTAAATGCACGTACGGTAATCTTTACTGAAAAACTGAGCTTCACAGACCATTATGGATCAATTGCTTTGGATATTTTTACTAATGAATACCTAATTATGCACGCATGCGCATAAATGGGCTCGGCGGCAAAAAAAAGCTAAAGCGGTCCATTGAAAATATACAGGGGTCTAAACATTCAAGTCATTTTTTTCTCAATCATGCACGATTTGTAGCTTTTTTTCTTTCGAAAAATTTCCCTTATATCGCCATCGGAATTACTTTTTGGCATTAAGAAAAAAGTGACAAATCCTGTACAAATTAAAAGAAAATGACCCGAAAGTTTGCAACTTTGTATATTTTCAATGGACCATTTAGGCGCATGCGTTCGTAATTAGAATGCCTGCACTTGTACTTCTCGGGCAACTACACTATAACCGTCCAATGCAGGACGCACGGGATCTAGCCCGGGGGTTGAATCCTTCCACATCTTCAGGAGTACAGGGTTCTGGCAGGTGGGGCAGACCGGCAGGTGTTCCATTGTCTGTTCCTCACCACAGTCGCACACTGTTTTGTCCGTCCTCATTATATCCCCGTTTCTGTATAAGAGCTTTGCATCGTCCAGTCCCTGTCCTGAGGCGATTTAGACATGACCAGATGCGTCATGCCTCACTCGAACCTGATGGTAGATATTCCTTGGGACTGAAGGGAAGCTTGTGTGGCATTGCTTGAAAACGATTGGACCGCTGGGACATCCTTCTGTTATGAGCGCTAGTGCCATCAAGGGGTTCAACTGAGTGGAGGAAACTGTTTCTTGATTTGAGTCTCTTCTTGGCTAGTTTATGGAAGAGAGGACAGAGAGGGTCTTTTTCGTGTTTGTTTTTCTCCATCTGTGATGAGACCATGTACCACTCGTCTGATGTGTAGGGGAGCGATACCACACAACAAGTATATCTACTCTTGTTGGTCTTAGACACATCCGGAGGTAGCTCTACAGGCAGTCAAGACTGGGTCAAGACTGGGTCAATCTCTGCAGCATGGGACGACCTACTCCAGACAGGGGACGCGTACTCAGCAGTAGAGAAAGATAGAGCAAGGAGCTGTAGTACGAATAGTTCTGGCATCTGTTCTCATTTGGTGTTAGCCAGTTTCTTCAGGATGCTATTCCTGGCTCTAACTTGTGCCTTTGTCTTGGCAATGTGGTCCTTGTAGGCGAGGGAACGAGCTAGTGTGACACCTAGATCGGCTTATGGGTGTGTGTCAGCCATTTCCAATACCATATCTGACCCTCAGTTGTCGATGGGCATCTCTGTTCTTAAGATGGAAGACACTTATTAAAGATTTTTTTCAGCATTAGCCCGAAGATGATTGGCTGCGTAGTAAGGAGTTACGCCTGCAAGAGCATCAATTAGTGACTTTTCAACCTCTTCGAACGATGCCTGCACTAGAAAAGAGGATGTCGTGGGTTCAAGTCCCACCAACTTTCCAACTTTCACTCGGGCGGTAACAAACTGAGTATACAGTGTTTACACGTCGGTGAAGGGTCAAAACAAGATATTGATTTACATCACCCCGACGCAAAATTCCATCTTATGAATAGTTTAATGCTGGACCCGCTGCTACATGTACATCAGATTCGAACCAGCCAACCAACCAGCAGAAAGCAGCACGAGGGGTTGGTTCGAAAAGTTCCACCTGAGTTTTCTTTGACTTCACTTTCTCAACTTAACACTCATATTTCTACGTCGGTGGAGGGGAAAACCTGATATTGATTTACATCAGCCCGACGCAGCGCACCACATAGGAAGCTAGGCTAAAATTGGTGGCTCAGCTCCAGGGCAGGGAGCTCAGCTGATGCAAGCGCGCGCAGCGAAGCCCTAACGGCGTGGGGTTCGGGGCCCGCTTAAGGGCCCCGAAAAAAATTGGATTCCAGACGCTCTGTGGTGCGATCTGAGGCAATTTCTGACCACTTTAACCTTTTTTTGAGCTATCATCATTTAAACATCATTTTCAAGTTTGGAGTCAATTATCCTTTTATATATATATATTTTTTTTGCGTGAGAAATCCCATGTCGGCGTTAAAGCATGAGAATAACCTGAAATGTGTGAGTCTTACGCTCAATGTGTTAGAGTTGGCAGGCCTGCAGAGGCGGATCCAGGATTTGACCCAATCCCTCCCAAATGTAACCAAAAGCCACTCCCCCCCAACACTATGCATGTATACAGGGAATTTTATTCTTCGTAATTTGTACAAGACACATTTTGGAGCACTGCACATCTGCAGGTTTAACCAGTATATGTCACTTGATGAACTTTACATAAATCGTCAAAATTAATTCGTCAAAATTTAGCCTATCGTTGTGAAAGGTTTTGGACATTTGCTCATCGCAAAACTTTTGTTTGGATCTAGATGCTCTGTAGTGCAATCTGAGGCATTTCCTGGCCACTTTCCCCTGACTTTTTGAATGAAATGTATTCCTGTTTTAGTGGGTGGGTCATCAAAGATGATAAATTACATCACAAACATCACATCAAAACTGTAGCTTGACTCTCTTTCTAGATTTGTGCTCTTTAGCTTGATCCATGATTGTGTTTACAGGGAAAGGGCGTAATCATACATGTCGCCATGCACTACACGTTAAGTTAAATGGAATTTAACCATGAATTTTAGTTTTCCTCAGACTTGTACTTGTGTTTTCTTAAAAAGAAGTGGTTTTCTAGCTGAGAAAATAGCAAGGAAGAACCGGTATTGTGCAAGCAAAATTCAGGGAATAATCCGTTGATACTAATATCTTGTTAAAAAATTCCAAAATCATTTCAAGAAAGTTGCCGCCGTGAATCAGAGTTTATGAAGGGACGGAAAGTGGGATTTGCTATCAGCATCAACAGGGCCGTTCCTCATTATTTACCTTTTATGGGATGTGAATCAAATTGGAGGACGAGAAGCTCTGCGGGCTGATGTATTTTTTAGAAATTTAATTCACCGATATGGATACCAGTGTACGTACATGATTGAACTGCCGAGCGTATTTGTTAAGTTTTTTTTTCTAAAAAAAATACATCAGCTCGCAGAGTCTCTCATCCTCCAATTGATTCACATCCCATCAGGTAAAGAATGACGAACGGTCTTGTTGATAGCAAATCCCACTTTCCGTCCCTTCATAAACTCTGATTCACAGCGGTAATTACTTTCTTTGAATGATTTTGGAATTTTTTAACAAGAAATTAACTTCAATGGATTATTCCCTGAATTTTGCTTGCACAAAACCGGTTCTTCCTTGCTATTTTCTCAGCTAGAAAACCACTTCTTTTTAAGAAAACACAAGTACAAGTCTGAGGACAACTAAAATTCATGGTGGCGGCCAAACGTCATTCCGTTTAACTTAACATATGTGGGCCTAGTGGCGACATGTATGATTACGCCCTTTCCCTTTAAACACAAACACAAAAACAAAACAAAACACAGAAACAACACAAGAAAAATTTGGGGGAGGGCAACGGGGGCCATCCCCCCCCCCAAAAAAAAATGGAACTCATTTTTTTTTTCAGTGTCGTCGCAATAGAGGCAGGTACTGCATACACCACCATCTTTTCCTTAAAAAAAATGGTTAAAGTGGTCAGAAATTGCCTCAGATATCGCACCACAGAGCATCTAGAAACCAAAAAAAAAAATCCACCCTTGGGGCCATGCAAGGCCTTTTATACATGAAAAAAAAGAAGATATGCCTGTTATTATGGGTACGGCCATAGCCGTACCTGCCGTACCGCTTCCTACGGCCTTGGTTACATTTACATTACAGCGTTCATTGCCTATTTCAAATTGTTTTCCACAAAATATCTAGGCTTGTTGACGTAAGATATTTTCAAATCTTAACTTTAAATATTCTTTTCCAATTACAACTTTTTAAATACTTGAAACAATACAAACTTTACGACCCGACCAAGCTAGCGGGTGCCGCAATTCGCGTGGCATCCCGCTATAGTACGCATAAAACGTACATTAGTTCAGTTAAAATACTGAATCTCTCCTTTTTAAAGCAGCATTTAAAGGACATAATCTTACCTTCCGCCTTCCTCAGTACCGATGAACACCACTAACACTTTGCCAGCCAAGGCAGTCAGCCCAAATCCCTCATCGTAGATTTCCACAAAGTCTCCATCGCTCGAACCCGGTGTGCCGATGTGGACTTCGTTGATTCTGACGGCATTGGGTGGTGTTTCGAGGATAGTGCGATTACCGATACTGCACATTCGATTGATGGCACCTGGACTTATTGGTGCCCTGCCAAATGCTGAAATGTTACGAGTTGATGAACAGCAGTAGCAGCGACTAATAGAGTAATCCTGATCATCCGTCAAGTCCTGATCAACAACGGTATCCTGTCCTGGTGTCAATACGTCTAGCAATGCGTGGTCAACGGTACCCCCGTCATCAAGCTGATACACGATTGCGTCGATCAGGTTGTAATCCGAAATGGGTGTGCCATGTGCAAAACGCTTGGGTGCTCCTAAATGCAGTGCAATACCCGTCGCTTTTCTTGTCGGAATGAACGCTTTCGGTCTATTAAGCGTTGGGCTGGTAACATCTCCGAAGTTAGTATCATTGGCGGTGACAACCAGAAAGCCATTTTCGTCGGTCACGTAACCAGTGAGATCCACAGATACCTGGACGCTGTCTTCAAGACGGTTTCCAGCGTACGCGACTAACATAATACCATCAGTGGTCTGGAACCCCAGTCCACCGTCAAAGATCTCGATAAATTGGGCCCCAGAATCACTAGTGGTCGGATTCAGCTCGTTGAGAACAAGCGACGGCAGAACACAGTCGTTGTCGCTGCCTGGGGTCAGGTTTCCTGTACGAAACGACGAATGCATGACTTGCCTCCATCCTCTGCAGCGACCGAGAGAAGTTCCTTGATTACCAATGGAAGGTCCGCTCTTCTGGAGGGGATATTGGCCCTGGGACAACACACTCACCAACCTGCTGTCTTGTGGATTTGTGGAGTTGCCGTACACCACCGCATCAACCAAATCCACATCCGTTACTGCTGATCCAGCCTGTATAATTCTCCCACCGGACTGGTCATACAACGCTATTGCGTTTAAACCGGAAGAGAGCAGGACTGTCGAGGAATTAACATGGGCACTGGGCAACGGGGGCCCAAACGATATGAGACAGTATCCCGTCTGACTAGTCAGGATGCTGTCAAGCACCAGAGGTTGGCTGTAAACATCTTCAGAGGCTCCAGAGTAAAGGACCAATGCCAGACCATCCAGTAGTGTACTGCCAACTCCGCCATCGTACAGCTCGACGTACTGTGACGGGCCTTGTACTTGGAATTCATTGATAACGATGCCTTCGATTCCAATGACAACATCAGGACAGAAAGCTGTGCTTGCACCGACCACTATCACCCACAGGCGTACGTAACCGTGCAAACTTTCCATCGTCGCAACTCAGACCTGTCGTTAAGATACAAGAAATGGAAGACTGTGGACATGAGACAAAACCTTAGAGGAAGAGTCAGAATGACTAAGAATGTAAACGCGAATTTGTGACGTCATGGCAGGTTTTCGTAAAACGTTCAATAGCAGGGCGAGAGAGTGTGCGACTGAAATATGAATTATGCCTATAGGTGATATTCTTGAAAAGGCCTATACTTCAAACAAATTCCCATTGTGGGATGCACGGCTTGCAGATGTGGTCTGACCTAAATAAAAATGGTCGCCTAAAATGGAACCAAGACTAGTGGCTTAGGCCAACAAAAAAAGTCTCCGGTTTCTGGTATGCGCGCGCGTCGCTGTTGCCATGCGCATCGGCAAAATGAAAAAGTTTTTTTTTTCAATGAAAGATGATGTCTCAAAACCGCCAAACTCACTGGTTTGACTGGAATCCTGCTGCTGCACAATTTTAACGTGTTTTTAGATTGGGTTATGGTCGAGAATAAGCTTTATGTGGCCTCTCTGGACTCCCATATATTTGCACTAAGTTAAGTCGGGCACCATTTGCAGTCATCAGCCGACATTTGAAGCAAAAAAATCACGTAACACAAAAAAAAGCCGCGTCGCCGCACCACTTTTTGGGCAAGCTCCATACCAGAAACCGGAGACTTTTTTTGGGCCTTAATAGCAAGGGTTTTTTTTTTGGGGGGGGGGGGGTTCGGAAAAAGGGCACTCGCACATTCGTGCTGAAATGCAGACAGATTTTTTGCAGGGCGGCACAAATGCCGACGTTCGCACGAAATTTCAAAAGGGCACTCGTAAAAGGCAGCTGGTACAAACAGGGCATACGCCGCAAAGTTGCAGACTATGCGTGCCAGGGCCACTGAGTTTTTTGTTACGTTTCACAATGGATGAACCTCCATAGTTTCACAATAAAAGCTTTCAAAATAATATAAAATGTATCAAAGGTTGATGAATGAGTCTGTCCAGCCGCCTGCAACATCTATTACAGTAACTTCACTTCCTGCTGCCGACGTTGACGCAGCTCTAAAACTGCGCGATTTAAAAATCGAAAATGATTAAATTGCTACAAGTTGCTAACTGACTGGATTTAAACATAATTCTAAATGCTCTGTGGTGCTATCTGAGGCAATTTCTGACCACTTTAACCAATATTTTCTAAGCAAAAGATACATTGTAGTACATAATAGGGCCCTGTAAATGAGACACGAGTTCAAAAATCTGGGGAGGGGGGCATTTGATATCGTGTCCCCCACCCTTCAAAAAGTGTGGGGGGGGGGGGAGGGGACCAGTCCCCCTGTCCCCCCAGGATTGACGCCCATGGCGTCATGTAGATCAATGATAATTTGAAACTCAAAATCTCAGTCGGGGGGGGGGGCCTGCGACTGGGGGGCGACTAGGTTTCATGGGGGGGCCACGCCCCCCCCCCGGTGGCTACGCCACTGTTTCACTGTCATTTGCCTCTGAAAAGGGTCTGATTAATACCGAAACACCAGGCCCTCTAAAAAAAAATTGGAAACATCAACACCACCTTCACTTAAACACTGTATTAAATCTATTTATAGTGGATGTCAGTTTAAAAGTGTGTGTGAGACAGACAGGCAGTTGTTTTCAGGTGGATAAACTGACAACCCAACAAACAGTTGTGGTTTCCCCTTTTCGTGAGGTTTTAACCAATTCACCTGCTGGTCTACAAACCAGCTGAATCAGTTGCAATCTTTTAATTTTCCCACTTTGATCATTTTTCCTGAATTTTAGATGTTATTTTAATTAGTTAAAAAGTTATATATTTTTTCTAAGGTAAATGCATTATGTTGGTACAACGTCTTTTAAGGTAGAGTATATCATTTGCAGCTATCCAAAAAGTAATTGACGAAATCATTGTTGCCTGCACAGGCCAACTTGGTTTAAAGATAATAATGGCACTAAACTCCCTGTGAAATTATTCTTTCTGGCATACTGTCATTTTCAAGAAAACAATAAAAGAGGGCAATTCCAAAGACTTATTATTTTTTTTTTTGAAATTTCCGAAAGCACTTTGGCAAAGCCGTGAATGGATGTGACACGACGAACCGTGCGCGCTGTTGCTATATTTCGTCGGTTCAGTGCATGACATGGCGCATATAGCTGCAATCCGCTGAATGAGAACGTGTCCCGGACGCTGATTTATGGCGCAATATTATTGACCTATCGCGGTAGAATCGCCTTAGAATCGCGTCAACGCAGCTTGTGAAATATTGTCCAGTTGCATGATCTATCATAGATATAGAATAAAAAGTTTTATATAACACTCAAGTAAATCCTTGGCATTTGATTGGAGGATTGTAGGTCACGCGGCGTTCATTAATCGAACCATTGCACGGCCGTGCATTTTTGGTTCCATTAACTGTCCATTTTCGTCCCATCCCTTTTGATTTATTGCACGCCGCGCGCACGCTTTAGACGCGCAACGGCCAGGCGCTACGATCTTTGCGCTAATTAGACCGTATCATGCGTAATTATTGCAGTACAAAACCTGCCTTTGAAATTGCTAGCACTGAACAAGTTAAAAAAGGTAGTGGATTATGACAATTTCGAGAGTTTGTTGGTCTTAAAGTTGTATCCTCCAATCAAATGACAAAGATCTACTTGGATGTTACATAAAACAAATAATGAATGGTTTGCATTCGTGCAATGGTGAGAATATTTTCATTCGTTGAAAGATGGAACATTCAATCTTTGAACTCATGAAAATATCTATGGCATGATGCATGAATGAACGCGGAACGCGCATAATTTGAGGCAAACAAGATTTAGTGTACCAAAATTCCATAGGGTTGTCTAAGGGGCGTGGCAAACTCGCAAATGGCGATAGGTCAATTCAAAACATGACCCGGCAACTTTTGAATTGGAATCAAGATCCTAGAATATCGCTTTCTCTGAGTATACAACATTCACTGAGCTAAAACTTGATCAGGTTAGTTGTTAAGCTCCCTGTTTATTTTTAGGTTTTGAGCACTTTAGTTGCTTGAAACGAAAACAAAAATGCACAAACTACAAATGATATACTTTACCTTTTAAGTAGGCCTATAGCAAACACAGGGCGACCACTACACGCTCATGAGAAAGGCTTCTGACAATTGTGGCTGCATAAAAGTGAGTCGATGCCGTTATGCCTCACAAGGCCACTTTGGTTGACTTCCATGAATAATACATTTGGCAATGAGTTTTTTTTAGCTAGATTGGAAGTTTTCTCCATGAATTTTCAACACGAATGTTTCAAACTATTTTTGGAGTTTTTGATCTTCTGAAAACAACATCGTTTAGGTTTCCATTTTCGTCTAAGATCCGACTTAACTATTGTCGGTCCGGAAGCAGTTGGAAGTCGTAAATTAGTTATTCCATAATTGCTCAAATCTTTTTTAGAATATCTTCTGTGAGGCTACAGCAATTTAGATTAATATTAGGTATTTTATGACCGATATCTAATTTGCAATTGTGAACAACCATTATCCTCATTTTGTTTGATTTAGAATATGTATTTCAGTGTCGTTAATTCTTCAGATGGCAGAAAGAAATGACCTTTACCTGTCATTATTTTAATTGCGTGTGCATACATCCTGGATTCATTTTGTAGGATGTTTATCGCGTTGTCTCTTGCGAAATAATTCATGAAGCGAATGAGAAAAAAAAAACCCATACCAATGGGAGGTGTATAGTAAACTGTAACTCGTGAAAGAGTCTAAACCATTTCCAAAACCTAAATGCGTCGAGTTTCAATATACATATTGTGTTGTTTTCTTCTTAACTTTTTAAGAAGAAATAAATGTTATATCGTGTCTTAGATACTGTAATTGAATTGGTATAGAACGGCACGTCCAGTCTATAAAAAAAACCGATTTCATATTATACACTGCGTTGCATATAATTACCTCAAATACACCGCGGTGTATATAATTGCGCCCGCGTGAGGGATGCGTACAGGGCCGCGGCCCGAGAGGAGAGCCTTGCACCAGAGAACTGCAACCGCTCAATCTCATGTCGGGCAGGAAAGCTCACAGCTAAGTTTACACTGCAGTGAATTAATTCATTTCAAAGAAATGAAGTTTAAAACCATAACCTTTTTGAGTTTATACTGTAACGATATAACAAAACAATATTGTTGACTGCTGTGATGTGGGATACGTCGTTTTAATAGCCCTCTGGCGTATAAACTGTGCACCCCTCGGGCATTAAAAAAGCCATATCGGTACATGCTGTTCCCCCGGGCGTTAAAAACGCCATGCATTAGAATATCTGTATCATTACAAAGGAGCAGTTATGGGTGCAACCCTGTATTAAATTCCCATAGACACTAGTGCTAAATGATCATAATTCAAAATTGTTTTAAAAATACTCAGAACTCTCACAGGTATTTAAGCTGTACAGACAAATGATGATCAACATGGCATCTTTCATTTTCTTTTCATTTTTTGGTGGGTTGACCATTGACTTTTCCAGATATTCTCACCCAAAGAAGACGACCCCTATTTTTCCCAAAGCGGAAAAGAAGCCATCTTGAAAAACGATCCCTCTACAACATGGCAAGATAGCGCCACTTTCGAGCCCAAATTAATGCATCCAAAATGCTCAGAATTGGAAGCTCCAAGTCTGGGCCAGAGGTTCATTGTAATATCTCTTCAATTCCCCAATTTTATGGCTCTCAGAACTCTCTAATATAGAATATTTTCAGGGTATAACTAGGGGTGGGTATTAGCCCAAACGTTTTTAGCTGCCCCCCTCAAAATATGTAGTGATTCATGAGAATCAAGGGAAAAATACTTAAAAACATTATTTGAGACCGTTAACCCCCCTGTACATGGCACTCAAAGTGTCATTTGAAAATATGGTATAGTACCCCGTCTCCTTGTACACAAAATATATATGTAACCTTTTTCGGCTCCAGTCTATATTCTCCCACACTGGTCTAGCCTAGAAATAACTTAGTAAAACAGAGGAAATAAAGAAACTTCCCTTATTTTTTGTTTAGTTAATTCTTTTGTTTCACATCTGCAGTGTATTTCATGTATGTCATTACTACTTTAACCATATTGCCATTACAAATTCTGACTTTTAAAATGTCAAAATCTTATGCAGGTTTGTATGTGGAATGCAGTTATAAGTAGGTCTACTTATTTTTGTTATGCCTGAAAATAAGATGTTTTCATCACATACCAAAACAAAAATTAAAAACACAAAAGTTGAAAAACATGTTCCTGAAATTAAATGGGCCTTTGAAAATTGCCAAAAGGTAAGGACGGCACTTTTAATTGTTTGCGATTAGTTGATTTTTTCCCCGTTTTTCCAAGTTTACACATAACTTGGCTAGTATTAGTCCACGGATCCTACACACAAGGATTAACGACTCGGCCCAACTCCTGGTTAGACGCGTGATAACGGCCTGTACTGGTGGCAAATACCATGAATACTTTTCAACAAAGACCACTGCGCGCGGTGGCTTTCAGATTTGCAAGGCTCTTCGCCCGATCTGGCCTCGAAGTGTCAAGCCAGCGAATTACATTTTTGAATATTCATGAGTCTGCGTTTTTGGTCTTTATTATTGAATTCTGATAAGTGATAACTACATAACCATGGTAATGCCGAGCACAATATCTTAAGCTTTAAGATGAACAATGAAATGTCGCTTTTGTTTCATCGGTTCGGCATCCTATCTCTCTAAAACTTTTTAATAAAAGCCTAATTAAAAACGAAATTTGGGTAAACGGTGTTCTCCTCGAAATTTGACGTTTATTTCCCGGGTAAATACTTCATCTATGACGACAAAAACTGCACAATACCATCTGTTATATCCTGAAGTATTTATTGTTAAAATAATTTGGAACAATTATATCTTAAATAAGAAGTAGTTTTACTTACAGTTTTATGAATATTTCCGTTTTAGATGTCGTGCAAAAACCCAACACAATGGCACATCTGGAAAATTCGCGATTACGCGCCAACGGGTATTAATGCCCGTTATCACGCATCTTTAGGCAAGTCCACTGAGTGCATTTTGTACTAGAGCTCAGAACAGTCGTTTATCCTGGTGTCTATAGGATCCGTGACTAGTCTAAGTGTTAAACAAGTTCACATGCTGATTTGAAAGGGAAAAGTAGAGAATATTATATTCTATTCACTCAAAAGTCATTGCAGAGGGTATGATTAAGAGCTCATGATTCAGAGGTCAGTGATTCATGCTGAATGCATTTGAATACTTATTTAAGAGATGTCCATGGCTATGTTGAAATCATCCATCGAGTGAGTCTGCTTTGGAGGCTATATTGTCCAAATATAGCGTCAGATTTTTCTAGTCTAGGGCTTATAGCCTTCCATACACCCACCAACCTGGTCTGATTATGTGAATGGTCCTCCCATGCCTTCTAGTTTATCTTCTAGTTCATCCTGTGCAGAATTCCACTGCACATTACTTCTGGTATAGTAAAAGTATTACACCTGAGTATTCTCGGAAGGAACCTGGCTATCTTCGCTCGACACGATCAATAGTTAGCAGCTTTGGCCATGTTGACTTGGGCTGATGAAGCGCTAAATATAATTAATTCAAGGTAGCTATCTGACCATCTCATTACAAATATAATTATTATGATCCTGTTGTATAATTATTATGATCACGTGTAATCCACTTACTTCGAGATTGCTCACGCTACAAATCTTATCCTGCTTGTTAACTGGCATGTAAAGTTTGTGTATTGTCCTTGTCTATTGTCTGTCCTGTGTTTATTTATTAAAAGCAACTTTAAATTTGTATACAAGGGGCCTACGATTACAAGCTTAGCTTCTTAGTAGGTTCCTCTACAGTCTCACTATATCTGTTTATATAGTACCTTTTTTGTATTAATTACGATCATTAAAAATGTGGCACTGTGGAAAATAAATGAACAATGAACAATGAACAAAATAAGAAACAAAATATCCATGAAGTTTCCTGCAAGGCAGAATTCAACATTGGTAAACTAATAAGTGGAGGTCACAAATTGTAAACTTTAACAATCATGACAATGCAACTTAATCACCCTGTATAGAGTGGTGATATCACAATAAAAAAGGAGATGTTCACGTTATTAATGATAATCTCCAGATAAACAGTCTTTCACAAAGAAAAGGTCCATCAGTCATACGAATGTACTTGTATACAAGTTTCAAATTAGGAGGGTATAGTCCTATGCTCAGGGAAAGTGAGTGGGAACAGTCACCCAACTTATGGACCAAATAACAACTTTTTCACAGTCAGTGCAAGAATTGGCCTGTAAAAAGTAACTTTACATAAGGTAGCATGTTTGAGTAATCATTGAACTGCAAAATGTATTGTTTTTATTGACTTAAAACCGTCTTCAACTTTGTCCACAAAATATGAACAGCTGATCTCCTGTGTGGCACAAATGGTTTTTAATATTTATAGTCTGGTACCTTACAATTTGCCTTTCTTAAGTACATTATAAGTCAGGGAACATGTCAGTTCAACTAGCCATGGAGGGCACTCTTCGCCAAAAACCTTTTGGCGGCATGTACAGGTGGGGGTTAAACTTTTCAAATCTAGTTTTTAATGTTTAATTCTTGTTTTTAGTAGGCTACTACATATATTGAAGTGGGCAGAATATCAAAGAGTGGAAAAAAGTGAAATAATACCCACCCCCCAGTATAAACTTTATTCATGAGCTCGGCGGATGGATTAGGTCTATTTACTGGTGTGCACCTTTATAGCCGGTCAGGGACCTAGGCGCCTTTAATGACCTGACCCGAAGGTGAGGCCGTCATTTTTGGCAACTAGGACTCTGATGGGTTTGAAACTACACGTTGATATTCTGCTCTCGCGTTTTCCCATTTTATACCGGGATAGACTATACACACAAACACTCATGTCCTGTAGTTCTCATTTTTATATTTGCTTGGAATGCTGCCTCGTGATATAGGGTTCGTGACCCAGCTTCTGGTCACGTGTTGTGTCCTTTGGCAAGCCACCTTATCTCTCTCCACCAAGGAGTATAAATGGGTAACGAATTCGTGTAAAAAAAATCAGCGATTTGAGCCCAGTAATAACCTCGTGATGACCTTTGACCCCTGTTTGGTCATGTGACTGGGCTGTACTGATACTTTTGACAAAGTTTGGTTGAAATCGGTCATAATATGTTCGAGCAATAGACAATGTCAACGTTTGTTACGAACCAACAGAGAGACATGGTGAGTTGTTGAGCTGCTATCCCGCAGCCAAAAATACAACTTTTTAACTATTTAGTACAACACCTACAATTTAGTTAAAATGATCGAGATTGGAAAATTAAAGATTGCAACCGATTCAGCTGGTTTGTAGACCAGTTGTTGAATTGGTTAACACCTCAAGAATAGCGAAACCACAACCGTTCGTTGTGTTGTCAGTTTGTCCTCATGACAAAACTGTATATGTCTCATTATACACCTTTATTTAGAATATCTGAAACGTTGTATAAACCCAGATTTTCTGAACTACACAGCTCTCTATATAAAGAAGATAGGCACCTTACTTAGATAGTAGAAGTAGTGTTTAACTGAAACTGATGTTGAAGTTACAATATTTAATCGATTTTTTTAGGGCCTGATGGCTTTTTTTCATTGCCAAATGACCATGGAACGTAGTCAGGCAATCCCTGCTCTATGCCTATAACACACTCAAACTATTTTTGTACCAAGTCCGTGTTGAGGAAGAATAAGTTATATCTTACAAGTTTTACAGAAGGGACGGATACAATTCTTCAATTCTACAACCTCTAACTATTTTTGTTGAGATTGTGCCAAGCAAGTAGTAGATATATTTGGTCGCTTACTGGCAGGAATGGCATTGGTTTTCTTTGATTCTGAGGCATACCTGACCGACCGACAAATGCCTTTCCTTAATCTCTCAATGGTGTCTGCGTGTGCTTCTATAAGCTTTTATTGTGAAACTTGAACAGAATGCCGCCCGTGTGTAGGTTAATATATTGTTGGTTGGTGACTATCATTATGAGAACTCAAGGATAAATGGGTGTTTGTAGTTATTTAGTCTGTCCTCGGTATGAAGAAATTGGGAGGCCTTGAGTAAATATGGACGTTTGGTTTAAAACCATGTAACTAGGGTCCTAATCGGCGCCGATAATGGCCCTCGTTTTTAACTGCTCCTTCGAACATGTTCTTATGTTAAGTCCTCATTTAACACACAAATAAACAATACAACAAAATATTGTGCATTGAAAACATAGCAAGGAATTAAACTCAATAGTCACAAACACAGAGTAATGGGCACACAACTATTTCAATGGACATTGCCCATTTAGTTGTGAAATTTTTTGTCAGAACATAAACAGGATCACGAAATAAGTCTTTCAAACTTACAGCAATTTGTTCTGTTTTGAAAGAAAAAGGTATATTTGCAAACATGTACCTTTTGTTTTACACGTACACGATATTTCCGGTTTGATGACATCATCAATTAAAATCAATACGTGTTCATCATGAAGTGGAGAAAAAACTTTTGAAAATTCGTTTTCGCTTCAGAAACGACGCGGTGTGTCGTCAAGAATACCTCATACCATGCAATAATTATACACTTTCAAGGACATGCAGTCGTCTTTTTGCTGTGTTCTGGCAAATTTACACTGAGTTAAATAAATCAGTCATCATTGTCAATTTGGGTTACTAATATATCGGGTTTAAAGAAATACAGTACTTACCGTGGAAACGTCTTTATCACCGGTGTCTACAGAACTTTATATTATACTGGGTTGCATAGGCCCGTTACTTCAAAATCTCTCACTGAAGCAGTGCACTGTATTGAACACTTGCTGTTCGTTTTCATCGAAGCGTTAAGCCCAACTGAATAGGTTTGGGAAAAGCCAACACAATTTAACTTAAAAAAAAACCCAGGGTGTCGCAGTGGGGTTTCATTGTGTTATTTTTTTTCAAAGCGCAGTTCCAAACTTTAGCGTTCAAGGGTTAGTGTTCAATGTTAGGCCTGTTTAAAGCCCGCCGCACACGCGAGAGCAACGTGCTGAGCAAATAGTCATTCGAGGCTGTCTGCTCAGCACATAGCTCACAAAATATCCCCGTGTGCGCTGAATTTTTGCTGAGTTTTTTTGCGCCTCGTGAGGCCGTGAGGCAAATAATATCTCCCCTGTTTGATTTCTTTCGCCTCGCGAGGCAAAAGCCCCCCCCCCCTTGCGAGTATTCCCTCTCCCAAGAGGAGAGATGCGAGATAAGGGGAGGGGGGATGCGAGATATAGAACACAATAGTTGAACCGTTTAAATCGGAAAGGTGTATGGCGGGCTTAAGAAAATGTTTAAGTACAGGGATGATTTGTGGAACTCTTCCTATTTGCTGGGGTCTTTGAATTTTGCAGTGGGGGGCGCTGGGGGCGCTGGGGGCTGGAACATTTCATGGGGGGGGGGCGTCATGTAGATCAATGATAATTTTTTAGAAACTCAAAATCTCAGTGGGGGGGGGCCGACTGGGGGGCGACAAGGTTTCATGGGGGGGGGGGCTGTCGCCCCCCCCCCCACGCCCCCCGTGGCTACGCCACTGCAGGTCATACAGTTAAAGTTTATGTAAACTTGTATGAAAAGTCAAAGAAAAGTAACTCCCATGATCTATTTGACACCAAGTTTGTGTTAACTTGCCGGTAACGCCCTAAAAAAATATCCAGACAAATATGTTTATTTTGTAACATTTTATGTTCTTCTGTCGGTCTTCTATGCTGTTATGTTTACTTTTAGGTACCTTCAATGGTACTATGTTTAATTAACCTGTTCATTTGTTTAATTAAATTAATAACGCACATATAGTTGCCAAATATGGCCCTAACAAGTTTCAGGTCGGCAATTTCGTCTTTAAAAATCTGGGTACGTCGGGTTACCGTACACACAATTGTCCTGGAGACAACAGTACCAAAGTACAGGAAGTCGTACGCAAGAGCTCCCCAGCAAGTATCGCTGACGCCATTATGATTCCAAAATTTCTCACTGTGTCACACAGTGAAATAACTAAACAGCGTCGTTGTATTGTGAACACATAAAAGCATTCAAGTCGCGTTCTTGCACACTTTCTGCAAGTCGACATAGATATCCTTGAACCACTACCCCTGCTTTGCATAACAAGTGCACATGAATGAACGATTCGACTTTTATTCAAAGAAATTTCTATGTACAGTCACCAGACTCTATTCAGTAAAGTCCCCGTCAAAACGAAAGTAAACAATCCACGTAATAAATACACGAACAACATATGAAAAATGTAATTGTTTGTATGGAGTGGAAGGGTGTTTTTCAAGCATTTTTCCAGATAAAAATGTTGTCCTCGAACAATTCGTCTGGTGACTTGATGCGATTTACATACATGTCTACATAAGCTAATGTTTAGGATTCATCAGGGTGCGCTGAACTAATTCAAGCGAGAATTTCTACGCCAGCTGATTAGCATAAAAAGTGCCCCCACAATTTCTTTTGAAAACGGAGACCGTTTGGATTTAAAAACGGTGGAATTTTTTAAATATACCCAAGGATCAACTCCCTGGTTTTGGGGCTTCCATCTGAGGGCAGGCTTGATAAAATCACGGATGAAAAAATGGGTTCCTATTTGCCTGTGAAAGTGGAAGGGTGCCAGTTGTAAAATGGCTACATGCAGGCTCGGGAACTATCACTTTTCGGGAGGTGATTTTATTTGGGTGTGAATATTTAAAAATGTAATTGGCTAATGTACGTAAAATTGAAAAGAAATGAAAAGATGAAAGACAAGACAATAATTTAATTTTTGTTTCAGAAACCCCAGTGATGTTGGCTTGCATGTTACTTGGCCCTGAACTTTGTTGATTTTACACTGTTTTCAATGGGGCTTGAATTAGTACAGTGGACCCATCACCACATGCGAGTGCAGCAGACGACTGTTTCAAATTGTAATTTTTACAGGGCACCGCATGGATGGAGTGGACGATTTTCCGCCGAAACTTTTGCGCAATACTGAGTCAACAGACGAGATACAACTATTTGCAAAAAGGGCCGGGGATGCCCAAACATCATTTTGATCATATATACACAAATGGAAAACAGCTGGACAGTGCATGCATGGACCGTTTTAAAAGTAAAGCGACAATCTTTAATTAAATAGTATTGATTGAGCGCCTGAAAATGATGTGTTGGATTTGGTTAAGAAAATTCAGGAATTACTGGGCTCAGGTTTTGAAGCTTACAGTGCATTTTGTGAGTACATGAAAATATGAAAAAAAAAACATCTCAAAACACTTGGATCACAAAGAAAACAAGGTTAATGGGCGAGGTTGATGAGAAACAGATGCAGTTCTGTACATGAGTTTTCCATGTTTTTCATGTGTACGGTACAGTAACTTTAAACAACTACATGGGCGTCGCGAGGGGGGGGCAAAAAAAAAAAAAAAAAAAAAGGAAGAAAAAAAAAAGGAAAAAAAGAAAGAAAGAGAGGCGCGAAGACAAAGTGGTGTAAATTTAATGAGTTGGGGGGGGGGGCAAAATGTCCCTGCCCCCCTCTAAAACTGATAAGTCGAGAATGTGTTGAGAAATACAAGCATTTTTTGGCAAAATTTTTTTTTGCCCCCCTCTAGAAAAAATTCTGGCGACGCCCATGAACAACTATATTAAAAAGATCATGATTGAGGTACGAAAATTGATTGAGACATCTGCTTGTACAGTCAAGAGTGAAATCAACTACTCCAGAAAAGCATACTTGAGACCCGACAAAAGGATTCTTTGGACGGAACAGATCTTGCGTTGTTATTACTAAATGATCTCATTGGCATGGTCCCCCCCCCAGCCTAAGGCTTTGATCTGTGGAACTTGTATTATTTTTTGTAGACGCAATACATTTGTCACACTATATTTCTTTTCTCTAAAGCGCAGAATTCAGCTAAAAATTAATTTCACTGCAAAATTTTAATCCCGTTAATTTACCAGGCTCTAGTAAGGTGTTTTGAGTAAACGTTCTTTTTTTGACAATTTATATCTTATTTATAACTTAAGCCAATGACCTAAATTCATCACAAAAGGAACACACGAATCTCGGATTTCGGATATTTTCCCTAATATTTAAAATTGGACTCTGGCCTATTAGCGTAGACACCTGAAATTTAAATTTAAATGGATCTCTTTGTGTATCTCATTTCCCGCCCTTTATTCAAGTAGACCTGTTTATGCAAATTTTCTATGAAACAAATATTTTGGGGGCACAAAGTGATTTATTTTAACCAATAAATATTTCGGAAAGTAAAAAAATCTCAAATTTCTTGATTTTTTTTCAAGAAAAATCCTATAGTGTTTTGCGGCAGTGTTAATCACAATATATTTTAATAATTGCTGGACATAAAAAAGTCGTCTGTTGTGATCAGTCGTGTCTCATGAAGTCTCATACGTGATGTGAACGGATTTTCTGACTAGTAGCGGGCGCAAAAGAAAAATGACGCTCCATCGGCTGTTTACGTATGACAAAAAATTAGTGGCGAAAAAGTGAATAAAAACACTTTTCCACTCCTTTGATGAAATTGGATTTTCAGTATGTTAAATAGTGATATTTTCTTACCGTGATAGCATTAAAATAAATTCTATTGCAATTTGTTCTAGGTCATCAGGCCATGTTTTGTTCTAATGATTGACCAGACTATTACGTTGTTCACGCAATAACGTGGCCGCTTTCACTTTTAAAGAATAACGGAAATAATTATTTTGTTCATATAAAGTTAATAATGACTAATTCAAGCGCACGAATGTCTATTGCTAGTGATACATTGTTAACTTTAAAGATCTGTGATTATGCAACAGTGATGTAGTGCCTTGATCTAGGCCTTGGCCTTAAGGCTGCCTTAAGGCTGGATTTTAGGGCCTTGGCCTTGGCCTCGAGGCTTGAGGTCAAAAGCCTTGGCCTTGGCCTTGACCTTGAGGGTTCAGGGCCTTGCAATTTTGAGTCAAGGCTCTCCAAGGCCCATAGATTTTTGCATTTTCCAGATAAATCTGTTCGAAATTTTGCTGTTATCATTTTAATCGTATTACCATGGAGGAGGGAAGCACCCTATAGATTTGTGTGTTGGGCACACTTCCACTTTTGTAGCATCACATTTTGTTACCATTGTAGTAGATTTGCTGCAAAAATATTCCGTACACTTCTGGGGCTAATGAGATGATCACTTAAATTGCATATGGAATAGATCTGATTGGTTGTATATGTCTCCCTGATAAGTGCTGAAGATTTGCATGTATCTGTTTTAGATAATGCTGATATTTCTGACCATGTTGGGCCAGCAAATCAAAATTTCCCAAATCAGTTTCTTGGATCCCCCTTTTGTTACACTTGGGAGAATTGTGTGTCAATATAGAAGTAAATCATTATTTTGTTTAGTTAAACCATATTGAAGACCTGAACTTATACTTAAATAGATACAGTGCAGTCATAAAACGGTGTAGGCTTATGCGAGCATGTTGATTGCAATTAAAGAAATGTTGTTCTTCGTAACGAGCAATTCGTGATGATAAGGGCGGATCCAGGGGGGGGCCAAAAGGGGCCATGCCCCCCCCCCAAAAAACCCCAACGAAACCATTTTTTTTAATGTGACGTCGTAATAAAGGCAGACAATGAGTACACCACCATCTTTTCCTCAAAAAACATCGGTTAAAATGGTCAGAAATTGCCTCAAATCACACCACAGAGCATCTCGAATCCAAAAATTTTTCGGGGCCCTTAAGCAGGCCCCGAAGCCCAAGCCGTAATTTTTTGACCCACTTTTTGGGGGACCAAAATTTCTTTGCCCCCCCCCCAAAAATTGTGTTCTGGATCCGCCCTTGCGTGATGATGTGTCACTCGTGACTAAAATTAGTTCTATATCAGTGGTCATTTCATAAAACGGGGCCTTGGCCTTGGCCTTGGCCTTGGCCTTGGCCTTGAGGGTTAAGCCTTGGCCTTGGCCTCGAGGCTTGAGGGTCAAAGCCTTGGTCTTGGCCTTGGCCTTGAGGGTCAAAGCCTTGGCCTTGGCCTTGGCCTTGAGGGTCAAAGCCTTTGATCCAACACTGTTATGCAATGTGTTTCACAAAAAAGGGAAACGATGTTTGGCTGAACATTGAAAACAGTTTTCTTGCTGATTATGTACTGCAATTATTGTCGCACGTTCTGTGCCCGGTCGATATGAGTAAGATGGCAGCATGTTTAATTTTCATTATGATTTTTAGTCAATCTTTATCGGAAATTCGGAATATTAGGCCTACTCATTTCGCGTTCATGTCGTGTTTCGCGGAGCGAAATGAACGATCGAGCTATTGGTATTTATACGACAGCATTTAACGATTCACAACATAACAGTAAATATTTAAAATTTAATTAACAGATAGTAATTGATGGGGTGTGAAAAGTAAAATTTGATGACAAACTTGCAACCAAATATTTGACAAAAAAAGGTCTTCAATTTTACAAATTTGCCAACAATATTATGTATTTGAGTAAAAAAAAATTGAAGGGAGGGGGGCACACCCCAACAACCCCTCTAGCGCAAAACACATACACAACTAAAAGGCACTGAAACGGCTAAAAGTCCTAGTGTCGACTTCTAAAACCAGTCCGAAAATCTACGGTTATCGCGCAGAGAAATGCGTCCAAAGTGTGTTTTATACATGTATATATAACTAGGGTAAATAACAAGTATTTAAAACCAGTCGAAAGTACCTGCAGACAAAATCAGTGTAATAGTATTATGCCATAAGCCCCCTAAAGGTTTTAAAAAGATTCAGTGGACACAGTACATTTTCCCATTCATCTCCATTTTAAACTTTGGGTTGTCATCATGTCTCAAACAATGGCAGAGCATACAAGTCTCACGAGGCATGTTCACCTTGTCAACGTCTCTGTACCATACACTGCCGTCAAGTCACGGACTCCCGTATCAGAACTTACTCAATTGTTATCTCCGTGATCGATTAAACGAAAGTTGAGGTCAATATTTTTCATTTTATTACTGTCATTAATTTGCAATAATAATGTAAACTGTTATGCTTCTTTTTATTTCACAGAACCTAATGATTGCCCTCGACTGTATAAGCCCTGAAGGCACCCCCCCCCCCACCCCACCCCTTGCAGACAAGCGTCTATGATACTTTGCGATTTGGCTATAAATTTTACAAATTATAGCGTCTTGGCATCCAGATTCTGACCATTCAGCAGGCGCCTTCTATATATATATCGGGTCTTCCGTAATCTGTTGTTGTATTACAAAAACGGTGCACCCAAATATTGACTCATCAATAGTTTAGTCTACATAATTCCACGACGTCGCAGTTTCAAAGTCAACTCCGATTGGCTGGCGCGCGGGATCGCATAAAATGTGCATGCTACCAGACTGAATATTAAATTTTAATCTTTTTCTTTTGGGAGGGTGGGAGGGGTTGACCCTCGTCAGCGGCGTAGCTATAGGGTTCTTATCCTGAGGTGGGGGTGGTGGGGGGGGGGGTTGAGGTTACAATGGAGGGGCGCCCAAAAATATCGTCCGTGCTGAAAGGTAAACAGGTTTTTTTCCAATGAGGGCGCTGTTCAAAACCTTAAACAAAAACTACCGTTCGCTCGTACCCGCCCTGCAAACAGGACGCTGGGAAGGGCTGACGAATTAACGCTCTGATTGGATAGATTTTGCGTGACCTGTGACCTGCAAGTCATCACGACCACGACCCTGCAAGGTTTGAAACGGCCGTTAAGACTGAGTCACGTCATTCATCTCTCTTTTACTCCAATTCATAAATGCGGCGCCCTTTTTTGGATGAAAAGCATAATTATGTAGGAAAATCTGTAAAACTTATCTGTTTTGTAAATTTTCAACTCCTGTCAGTTGCCCAGGCTCGACGTTAGGCGAATTCACGAAGGGTCGGAATGCATATCATACATACAATTTGTCCACATGGTCCGCAATGAAAAAGAAATCACATCCGGTATGGTGTGTATGCATTTTTATGGCAAACTTTTCGGATAGTGTTTGCGCGCATTGGCTAACCGCGGTCTACAGCTGCAGCCAGATGCTTTATACATAGGTCATAATAAATTACCCAGAATGCCATCCCAACTTCCTTCACAAGATTCTGTGAAGTACCAACCTCGTCCCCCATGGGTACGATCGCGCTGCGCCATGTTGTTTCCCATCATGCCTTGCGCGATCTTAAGGAACGCGCACGCGCCCCTGGAGTCGAGGCTGGTGAAGTACATCTGCCCTTCCCAGCGCCCTGTTTGCAGGGCGGGGGGTACGAGCGAATAACTACCGCTATTCACTTTTCAATGACGTTAAAATAAACAGCCAAGTTCGCGAAAAAAAAGGTTTTGGTGAAAAATACGCACCAACGTCGCGGAAAAGGGCCTTTATGTTCTTCCAGCTAATCGTGGTAACTCATCTGGCTCCGCATGCCAAATTTCCATTGGGGGCGACTGCGGGGGCGAGCTTTTTATGGGAGGGGGCATGCACCCCTCCCGTTGCTACGCCGCTTACCCCCTTTGCCGGCTCTTAGATCGGCTAATGACCGCGGAGCTCATTTACTCTTCATTTGAAAACCATGGATCTTCCTGGAAATGGCGCCGGTGGCGTATCCAGCCCCCATTTGGGTCCGGCGATATTTTGCCCTTTTTAAACGAAAGGGCCAGAACGTGCGTCGGTAGAGTGGGCGTGTGGGGAGTGTGTGACATAAGTGTGTGACATGTTCTGTTTTTTTTACCAAGAAAAAGAGTGGGAGATACATACCCCCTCCCCTTTTTCCTACCAGAAACGTGGTGGCGCCCTTGCCCATGAAACTAGCACTGCACACCAGGATGACCGTTTTAGCCGATTTTCGGCTAACTTTGACATAATTTTTGTTAAAAAAACGAGTTTGACAGAAAATTTGACAGGATGGATTTTTTGGCAGATTTCTGGCAGAATTCAGCAAAAATTGTTATTTGACAGAAAAACAGCAAATTTGAACAAAAAAGTGTACATTTGTTTAAAAAAGCTTCAATCCTTCAAAACAAACCCTTGCATAATGGGACAGGTTGGCTGGTCTAGGTGCTGATCGAGGTTCACTGGGAAACGGACTTCGTTGTGGCCGGATCCGCGTTTTGCCCGAAATTTACTAATAATTTCACAACATCTTTATGTGACTAAATTGTTTATTATGTAATTTGAATCTTAATTAAGGCAATACTACCAATCTGCATGTGATTTTAACTTTTAAGTGTTTAAAGTGTATTTCGAGTAATTCTGGGGAATTTGGCCGATTTTTGATAAATCTGACAGATTTTTGATGTGCATTTAGCAGAATTTGGGTCTGACCTTACGGTCACCCTGTTGCACAAGCAGTGTATACACTGCATGTGCTAGCGGACAGATAATTATCTACATGTAAATAAGACAGCAAGTGAGCTGACAGATTTGTCCGAACCCCAACCAGTTGGTCCACAAGGTGACGGCAGTGGCAGCCTCCCTCACTCAGACTCCTGTTATCTCTTCAAAAAAAGAGAAGAGATCATACAGCGAGAGAAAGTACCAAGAAAGAGGAGATGTGTCTCTTCGGTGACATCGGGAAAGGCCATAACTGAAGAAGCAGTAAGGAAGAAGATTGTGCAGTTTGTTGAAACGTCACAGAAGAAGACATCAACCAGAAAGAGGAAATCCACCAAAAGGGCAAAGAAAACAGAGTCTGCTTCCATGGCTACATCACAGAAGAAGACATCAACCAGAAAGAAGAAATCCACCAAAAGGGCAAAGAAAACAGAATCTGCTGCCATGGCTGCATCACAAGCCTGTGAGCCTGGACCAAGCCGAACAATCACATCCCGCCTTGATGTATCTTCTGATGAGGAAATGAACGAGGATGAGAAATGCGGTGTGTGTCACCGATACCGCCCTGTTGAACTTAAAGATTCACTCTATTTCACCTCATGGGCTCAGTGCATGTTCCAAAGCTGTTCACATTGGGTTCACCTCAAGTACTGTTGTACGTCACACGACTACGACTGAAAGACACATGTTTTTGCCCATGCCATGGTTTGCCATGCTTTCAGTCCACAACAGAAGAGTAATTTCAAGTTCTTTCCCAGTATGTGCTTGGTTATACTTGAAGATCCAAAATTCAGGAAAAGTTTTAAAAGTTGCAAAGTTTGTAAAATTAAAAAATATCTTTCAGTTAATGAACTTCTTTTCACATTCAATAGGATTGTTCCCATTTTGCCAAAACTGAATTATTCATTACGATGATGAAATTAATTTTCTTATTTATTATGAGGATAGTTTTGATGATTTGGAAAAGGAGGGGGGGGGGTGGGAAGGAGAATATAGCAGGAACCATGAAGACCCAAGGAGAAGCAAAAGTCACTCTAAATTATCTCCAAAGTGGAGCAGATGGGCCCAGGCCAGGGGGTACGTATTATTGGATCATTAACAACAATGTTGAAAATGCAAACCAACAAGTCTTTAGCTTATGAGCATTTTTGAGGAAGGCAGGGTCGGGAAAAACGAAAGATGAACCAATAAAAACATAGACGGAAGAATTTTACAGTGCCACACAAAATTCGAGTAATTTCAGACATTTATTTTGCGTATGGTTTCACTGGGACACCTTACTCAACGCGACCGTCGAAATTAGGTCACGATGCTTACTGTGCGGTGCGCCACGGACAGTAGTCTGGTTCCCAGACCAAAATATTCCGACTATTCCTGATGAATCTTAGGTCAGGTAGCCTCCGGTAATACAATGTATTACAATTTACATCACGTGACTAAAACGGGAGGAATTCCTCCTTTTTCCGAAAATCATGTCCGAAGTTTGCCGAATTCATTTCGTCGACTATCGGATAGTGTCCGAGTATTTCCGAGTATAATATAGGTTTTATTAACTGCTAATTGCTTATTAAAAACTTTAAAAAACTAGTTGATAATTAATATCCATTGCTTTTATTTAGAAAACTTGAAATTCAATGACGATTTTGCACTCGGATCGTATACGAGGGGCGAACTTTTTGCTGCGTCATGCACTAGTTTGAATTTGACGACCGTTACCGGCATTTTCCAAAACTCGGCGTGGTCTCAATTCGGCTCCGCCTGCTTACAGTGCTGTTTGAGTGTCTAACCTTGAAGATTCCAGGTCAAAATTAGTCAATGTTTTTTTACAGAAGTATTAAACTGTATATCATAACTGTATGATGTATGAAGCAAGTGATTTATTTTTAAAAAAATGATCGGAACATTAAAAGCTTTATGTGATAAAGCGAATACGGAAACGAAGCCGAGCTTTGAAAAGGGGCCGTCAATGTCGTCATGTTTATTTTTAGCCACGGAGGTAGTCTGGTTCCCAGACCAAAAGATTCCGACTATTCCTGATGAATCTTAGGTCAGGTAGCCTCCGCAACCTCGTCCCCAGGGTGTCGAGCAGTACGCGCCCACCACTACCTGCTCTCTCACCCTGGTATTGGATCGTTTGCATACGTGCAAGATTTTTGCAGACGTATGCAAATGAGGAACAGTCTGGTGCCTGGATATGCGTTACACATTAGCGTTTGTTTTTGTATGCGGTGTCTGGGGTAAAAACAGAGTCGATTCGTAGCGGCGCGAGCACGGCGTGAGTTACGAAAACACGATTTTGAAATCAAACTGTTACGATCTTATCAAGACCAAATGCAGTATCATATTTCATATTAATATGAGCAAATTGGAAAGGAAATTAGTATTTTCGAGGAGGCGTGGACGAATGATCGCGAAAACACGTACTGCACGTTGTGAATATATAGCACCAAGTACACGATAAAAATCCATTATTAGCCAATTGCGGTATCCAATCAGGATACAGGAAGAAAGTTTCCTATCCAGGGTTTACTATTGGAAACGCGGTTGGAAATAAAGTAAGCACTGGGGACGAGGTTGGTAGCCTCCGGTAATACAATGTATTACAAATTACATCACGTGACTAAAACGGGAGGAATTCCTCCTTTTTCCGAAACTGTCCGAAGTTTGCCGAATTCATTTCGTCGACAATCGGATAGTGTCCGAGTATTTCCGAGTATAATATAGGTTTTATTAACTGCTAATTGCTTATTAAAAACTTTAAAAAACTAGTTGATAATTAATATCCATTGCTTTTATTTAGAAAACTTGAAAATTCAACGACGATTTTGCACTCGGATCGTATACGAGGGGCGAACTTTTTGCTGCGTCATGCACTAGTTTGAATTTAACGACCGTTACCGGCATTTTCCAAAACGCGGCGTGGTCTCAATTCGGCTCCGCCTGCTAACAGTGCTGTTTGGGTGTCCAACTTTGAAGATTCCAGGTTAAAATTAGTCAATGTTTTTTTACAGAAGTATTAAACTGTATATCATAACTGTATGATATATGAAGCAAGTGATTTATTTTTAAAAAAATTATCGGAACATTAAAAGCTTTATGTGATAAAGCGAATTCGGAAACGAAGTCGAGCTTTCAAAAACGGCCGTCAATGTCGTCATGTTTATTTTTAGCCACGGAGGCTGCCTGACCATTGATCTCAGAGATCAATGTGCCTGACCTACAATTTAGACGTGTAGACGTCGGGGGAAATTGTCAGGTCGGGGAACCAGACTACACGGACAGCAACAAACCAGGTAATTTCGCAAAAGTGACGGGAGTGATCAACGTTCTCCAAGTTTATTCTATACGTCTGTGATATGAATAAAGTGACCGAGACCTCTTTTGGTTTGATACTTTCGTTCATGTTGGTCAGTTTGAGGAAAAGGCCTTATATCGTCGAAAACCGGTCACGCGAGGATCGATAGTTTGAGCGTGAGCGGAGCTCAGAGGTGACCGGCGGTGATCCACTGAGTCAGGTGGTGATCCCAAGCGAAGGTCACCAGGCACGGCCCACCTGGACCACGACCATGGTGTAAGTGTTTGAATAGGACAGCAACTGTTAGAACGGTGGAAAGATGAATGGTTTCAGACAAGCCACCGCGGTAACACTGAGAACATGTAGGCATAGTCGTATTGCACTGCCACTGCAACGTTACGCACGAATGTGTACTAAAAACACGACAAGCATTGCGGTCTATCCGCCGTCGAGTTTCATAGACGACACTGTGTCCGTCGTAGTCAGTGGTTTGGCACCGAACACTCGCGTTAGCTTACGGTCAAGTGTGCAGGATAGAGACAAGGTTTTCCAAGCCGTGGGTCATTTTGAAGCTGATCGGGATGGTAAAGTAGACCTTAACGCCCAGCAATCACTGGGTGGTAGCTACACAGGTAAGATTACATCACTCATAATAATTTTAATATGTCCAGGAAAGCTTCCATATATCTGGCCATCACTAATTTTTGCCTTCAGAATGTGATTTGTCCTAAAAAGTAAATTTTATCCAATATTTCAGAATTTTACTGAGAAACACTTAAAAATGTTCAGACCAGTCTCATACCGCATACAGTTTGTGTGCAGGGTGAAAAGTGATGGCCAGATGTGGGAATCTTTCCAATTTAAGGTGTTATGTAAAATATGTGAGCGCCGAATGTAGGTAGAGCCCTGTGGCCATGCGTGGTTAAATAAGAGCGTTGGATTCGTGGTCTGTGGATAAAGCTGCAGGTTGTGGGTCAAAGTCCAGCCTGGGGTCATGGTGCGTGTGCCCTTGGGCAAGGCACTTTGTCACTAATTGCTTCTCCCCACCCAGGAGTAAATGGGTACCTGTGAGGGCAGAGATGGTTCGAATTAGCTTCCTTGCACCTAATAGCATGGAGCTATATAGCTCCATGAGTAGGTATTAGTGGGGGATTCCAGACATTGCCATAGGTCTGGGGGTAGTACAGGGCCAATGGGGAGAAGCCAGGGTACCAGACTTTACCCCCTCCCCCGTCTCTGCCCCTCCCATTGTACCCATCCCTTTCCGATGATCCCCCGCCCCCAAATAGATCCCTCTCCCAATATATCTGTCTCCCTCCCCAAATATATCTTCCCTCTAGCTCCCCAAATATATCTCTTCTCTCTCCGAGTTGTTATATTATAAGTGGGGGACAGGTACCAGACTTTACCCCTCCCCACCCCCTTTCCCACCCCGATGATCCCCCTCCTCCACCCCCTCCCCCTCCCCACCACTTCCACCCCACCCCTTTTTCTTCCCAAATATATCTCCCTCTCAATATCTCAGTCTCAAAATCAGACCAGACTCTTCATATTTACAGTCACCCTCTTGGAGATCTCAACACAGACTCACAGCGACTGGTGCACAAGCCTACAGTCACTTATAAATAAATAAACAAACAACGTTTTTTTAGGTTTACAAATCAAAGTTTGAACTTTTATTAAAAAACATGTTACTTTAACAAAACATTGTCATTCAAATTAACTCATTTAAATAGCTTTTTATACATCCTAATATATACAGTAAAAAGCCACTCTGAGTGGCTTTTTCGTTGTCATTCAAATTAACTCATTTAAATAGCTTTTCATACATCCTAATATATACAGTAAAAAGCCACTCCGAGTGGCTTTTTTGTTGTCATTCAAATTAGCTCATTTAAATAGCTTTTCATACATCCTAATATATACAGTAAAAAGCCACTCTGAGTGGCTTTTTCGTTGTCATTCAAATTAACTCATTTAAATAGCTTTTCATACATCCTAATATATACAGTAAAAAGCCACCTGAGTGGCTTTTTTGTTGTCATTTAAATTAGCTCATTTAAATAGCTTTTCATACATCCTAATATATACAGTAAAAAGCCACTCTGAGTGGCTTTTTCGTTGTCATTCAAATTAACTCATTTAAATAGCTTTTCATACATCCTAATATATACAGTAAAAAGCCACTCCGAGTGGCTTTTTTGTTGTCATTCAAATTAGCTCATTTAAATAGCTTTTCATACATCCTAATATATACAGTAAAAAGCCACTCTGAGTGGCTTTTTTGTTGTCATTCAAATTAACTCATTTAAATAGCTTTTCATACATCCTAATATATACAGTAAAAAGCCACTCTGAGTGGCTTTTTGTTGTCATTCAAATTAGCTCATTTAAATAGCTTTTCATACATCCTAATATATACAGTAAAAAGCCACCTGAGTGGCTTTTTTGTTGTCATTTAAATTAGCTCATTTAAATGGCTTTTCATACATCTTAATATATACAGTAAAAAGCCACTCTCAGTAGCATTATGACATCATCGTTATATTAAGACGAGAGCCACTCCCAGTGGCATTATGACATCATCGTTATATTAAGACGAGAGCCACTCTCAGTGGCATTATGACATCATCGTTATATTAAGACGAGAGCCACTCTCAGTGGCATTATGACATCATAATTAATATTTAGTGAGTAAGCGTTTTGGCCAATTTTTATATCATAGAGATACATCAAAATGGTACACTTTTAAGTTACTTTTTAAGAAATATCTCGACGTTTTTACACTTAAAAAATGATATTAGCGGGACTTTGAAAAATCTTGCTTGTGCGATAAACCCGACGCAAAGTTATAAAGCAGCATATCCTCTTTTTCACAGGTTGCGATGGGGGTCATAATCTGAAAATATTACAAGTGGAAAAAAGCATTTACACTCAATGTTTGATCAAAAACATCACACACACTAATGGGTGGCTTGACTTTTAATGATTGTGTAGTATAGGTTGTTTTTTTAGAGAACAAAATCAATATGAAAACCTACATTATTGCCAGACTTTAATGTTAAAAACAATTTACCTTTTGGCTGGTGACTGCACGTTGGGCGTAGACGTCTGTACCGATCGACATATCATGTTGAAATGACGCTGATATACTGAATTGCACAACAGACAGAAATAGGCCTACTGAATTGCGAAAGATTTTTCTGGAAATTTCTAAAGCTAAATTTAGTGACAGGCTATTCAACCCGAAGAATAGGCTGTTCACGGTCGGTTACCTTGCATATTTCAGTGCACAGTCATGATCGAACTAGAACGGGGTCGCAAGTCTTTTGTGTGATGTGACTGTGTCATGTATGGAGCGCCGATGGTATGGGTAGTATAAAATGAGCAAAAAGGTATGAAGCGCCAAAATGTCAATATCTCTCTCACAAGCCGGTGAGTCTGATTGCTTATAAATCTAAAAGTCTGACCTCTTAAAAAAATTTAAAAAATTATATTGATATATATAAATGATGGATATGATTAGACCAATCGTTAAGGGATTTTCTAGATGGAATAAAGCCACGCTGCGCGATTATGTCCAGCGATATAATGTACCGTACAATCAAAATGTTGCTCTTACGCGTAAAGTCTACATCAACGGGATAAAAAAATACGAAGCTCAATTTAGAAACTTGAGGAAAAAGAAGCTACATGAGCTCAAACAGATTGTAGACGATTATGATCTAGAATATAACCCGTCGGGTTATAAAGGTCGATTGTTGAAAAAAGATTTAATCTCGGCGATTCAAAACTCTAGGCAACCCGAAGATTTTCAAGAGGCTGAGTTCAGAGCGACGAGAAGATTTAGAAACAACTTTAGAAACTGGGAACTGATTCCTAGACTTTTTAACGACGATTTAGTCAGATTTTTTGATACGCACAAAGATCAAATTGTAAATAAAATCAAGTCAGAATTGAGAGAGCTAAGAGGTTTAAAAATGGAGCTCACGATCAAAATAAAATACGAAAAAACCAAACCGGATGGTACGATCGAAACGATCGAAGCTATACATTTTACCGATCAGAGAGTCGTTTTAAATCAAAGTTAAATAAAACAGGTTTTAAAAGAAGACATCGACCAGCTATTTAAAAAGGATGAAAGGTATACGAATCAAGGATCGGGTTGGGTTTTAAAAAAGATAATGGCGTTGTATATCAACATCAACAGGTTTAACCCCGTGAGGGGTAGTTCTTATATTGACCTACCAAAATATATCAAACAGAAAACGGCGATGATTAACATTAAAAACAAAGACGACGAGTGTTTGAGATGGTGTTTGAGAGCCGCTCTTGGGTTGTATACGGATAAAGTAAAAAATAACATAAAAAACGATCCTAAATATAAAATTCATAAAGAAGAACCTGTTGTATACACCAAAGACGACGGACTCAAATTTAAAGGCGTAGACTTTCCAACACCGATCGACCAGATACCAAAGATAGAAAGACAAAATAATTTAACCATAAACGTATACGGTTATGAGGAAGAAATATATCCGTTATACGTGTCTAAAAACTACAAACCAGAGTCACGACCTATCGATCTGTTTTTGTTTTCTGAGGGCGACAAGCATCACTACTGCTGGATAAATAATTTTTCGAGATTGATTCACAACGTTACAAAACATAAAAGTAAGAAATATTTTTGTCGAAGGTGTCTGTGTCATTATAGAACGCAAGTAAAATTAGATAGACACATGACCGATTGTAACGGTATAGATACACATCCGTCAAAGATTGTATTTCCTACCGCTAAGCGAAAATATGTAAATAACGAGTGGATAGTCGACGAAAACGATGTGCCAATATTAGAATTTAAAAACTACAGGTTTAAACAAAAGCACCGTTTGTAGTTTACGCCGACTTTGAATCGATATTAGAAAAAAACTCGTACGATAAAAAGGACAACACACAAAAGACAAACATTCACAAAGCAAGCGGTTATTCGCTAGTTGTCATCCGATGCGACGGCACCAATGCGTATCAAGAGACTTATAGAGGTAAAGATGCCGCATCAAAGTTTGTCAATAAAATGTTAAAAATACAGAGCGACATAAATTGCATATTTAAAAAACCCCAACCCATGAAATTTAACGAGCGAGCTAAAGAACATCATGATAAAACAAACACGTGTTGGATTTGCGAGAAACCAATTTATCCCAATTACTCAAGCAACTGTCAGTGCCAGAAACCCAGAAAACCAAAAACAGAAAAACAAATAAAAGAACATCAGTACGAAAACAAAAATGGATTTACCGAGTCTAAATGTCTCGAATGCAAAAAGAAAATCAACAAATTTAGAAAGGTGAGAGATCACTGCCACGTCACGGGTAGATATAGAGGTGCCGCGCACGCCTACTGCAATCTAAAATTACAAGTTAAACCAGGTTTTACCCCCATACCGGTCGTCTTTCACAATTTGCAAAATTACGACGCTCACTTGATCATGCAGAGTATTTCAGAGTACGATGACAAAAAGGAAATACAAGTTATCGCTAGAAATTCGGAAAAGTATATTTCGTTTTCGATCGGAAATATGCGATTTATAGACTCGTTTAATTTTATGGCGTCTTCGTTGGATAGATTATCTAAAGCTTGTCCGAGAGAGTCGTTTAAACTACTCAGAGAACATTTTAATCGTCAAAACATCGACTCGTTGTTACAAAAGGAGTTTATCCATATGAATACATGGACTCGTTTGACAGATTTCAAGAGACAAGCCAACCCCCATTGAACAATTTTACCACCGCCCAAAAGAAGAAAATATAACGCGAGGGGACTACGACAGAGCTAAACTGACGTGGAACGAGTTTAAAGTTAAAAACATGGGGAATATCACGATTTGTACGTCACTACCGATACGTTATTACTGGCTTGCGTATTTGAAAACTTTAGGCAAACGTGTATTACAAACTACGCGTTAGATCCTGCTAATTACTACACAGCACCAGGATTGTCGTGGGATGCCTTGTTAAAACACTCGGAAGTTAAACTCGAACTATTGCAAGACGTAGACAAACATTTATTTTTTGAAAAGGCAAAAAGAGGTGGTATCTCGAGCGTGGGTGGTATGAGATACTACAAAGCCAACAACAAATACCTACCCGACCATAATCCAAACGAGCCGTCGAGTTACATCACCTACCTCGATGCAAACAATCTGTACGGCTGGGCCATGAGTCAATACCTGCCGTACAAAGACTTTAAATGGGCGTCTACAAAAACGTTTACCGAGTCCAAGATATTATCTCTCAGGAAAACGTCAAACACCGGTTACTGCTTCGAAGTAGACCTCGATTACCCGGACAATCTCCACGACCTGCACAACGATTACCCCCTAGCGCCAGAAAACATCGTCATACCAAAAGAATGGATGTCTGATTATCAAAACGAATTATTAGATACCGAACCTAGTAGCAACGTGCAAAAATTAACGTGTACCCTTAATCCTAAACAAAAATATGTTTTGCACTACGTCACGTTACAGTTGTATCTCAAACTCGGCTTGAAACTTAAAAAGGTGCATCGAGTGCTGCAATTTAAACAAGCGCCTTGGATGGCATCTTACATCGACAAAAACACGCAACTCCGAACAAAAGCGACCTCTGATTTTGAGAAAGACTTTTTTAAACTGATGAACAACAGCGTGTTTGGTAAGACGATGGAAAACGTCAGAAACCGAATCGACGGTTACCTACTCAGAGACAGTAACGATGACGATCGAGATAAATACCAAAAAATTATACAGAAACCGAGCTACAAAACGACGACGTCATTTTCAGAATGCAAATTGTCATTTGTCGAAAAGTACAAGACTAAAACCGTGTTAAACAAACCAATCTATTGCGGAGTGAGTATCTTGGATCTCTCAAAGACGCTGATGTACGATTTTTATTACAACCATTTGAAAGACAAGTACAAAGAGAAAATCAGGTTGATGTACACAGATACAGACAGTTTGGTACTCGTAGTGCACACGGACGACGTATACAAAGATATGCAGCAAAACGGGCAACAATACGACCTTTCAAATTATCCGACGGATCATCCTTTGTACGATCCAACCAATAAGAAAGTGATCGGTAAATTTAAAGACGAGTTTGGAGGTAAAATAATCAAAGAAGTCGTTTGTATAAGACCTAAAATGTACTCGATTTTAACTGCTGACATCAACTTGAAAAAAGCCAAGGGAGTCACAAAATCAGTCACCTCTAAGAAATTAAAACACCGACACTATTACGACTGCATCTTAAACAAGAAATCTCATTACGAAACCATGACTCACATTAGATCGAAAAATCACATCCTTTACACCGTATCTCAAAATAAACTATCGTTGAGTCCGTTGGACACAAAGAGGTACATTTTACCGGATGGAATACACACGCTCGCTTATGGTCACCGTAATCTAGATATTAATTAGGCGGTAATTGCGTGTCCTCGGGTACGACTTGAAGCTCTTGTCTCACAAAACTCCTTTTGGGCCGTCTTGCAGGTAATAAAGAGTAGGACCCGTCGTGACTTTTTACCTTCAATCATTTTAAATTGACTCATTCTTTTTTCCACGTTGAAGATGTCTACGCTCCAAATGGGATCTGTGGCTCTTCTAGAAGTTCCACCCTCTTGCTCACCCGGGTAATATAAATATCTAACCATAGCGTCTTGCGGTAATTGTTGCTCTTTTGTTTTAACGGGGTTAGCCGGCGATTGCCGGACCTGTTTTAGTTTAACCGCCTCTGACGGCGCTTTAGCTATTAATCTCGTCGTTTCATCGTTTATAGCTTTGATCACGCTGGGTAATCGCTCGACCCATTGCGTGTTTCTACTCTCGGGATTTAACATTTCTTGAGCGTACTGATGACCAAACAGTTTCTCGGCTAGCGTTCGATTAAATCTTTCTACGATACCCTGCGATCGGTGGTTTCCGGGTTCGCCTACGATAATCTCGACGTTTTTTGAGGCCATCCATTTTTTAAATGCTCCTTTAAATTCGGTACCGGCGTCTACTCTCAACGTTTTAGGGTAACTCAAAGGCGACCTCGCGTAAATCTTGACGATAGCATCTCGCGTGGAATCTGCCGTTTTAGAAACCAAAGGTTCTGCTTCGTGGTATCGACTCGCAACATCGACAACCGTCAAAGCGTATTTATAAGTCTTGCGTTTTACTTTATCCCAGGGTAGGTATAGCACATCCATTTGGTGAAAGTCGTTTGGTGTTTCAAACTCTCGCGAAGTACTCGTAGGCCTGGGTACATACGCAGGACCCGGTAGATAAATTTGCCAGATCGCTTGTTTTTTAAGCCAATCTCTGATTACCTTTTTATCGATTTTTGTTTTATCGTGTAAATGGTCGACGGCACTTTCACCTCTCCAATAACCGCTCGGGCTATAATACAGTTTAGATAATGTTTGCATATTATTTAATATAAAAGACGTTTATAATAATATGGCTAGCGTTGCTATGATGTTAGGAGGCGCGATCGTCAACGCCTTAGCTTTTACTGGTTCAAACTTTTTATTTTCAAATCTGAAACAGAGTGACGAGGAGCGTAAGAGACACGATTTAGCGATAGAACAACTCTCAGCCGCCAAAGATAAGTGGCAACGAGAACGAACGCAATATCTAGATTTTCTAAACGAACGTATCAGAAAACAAAATGCTTCTAAAGAAACATTTTCTAACGTAGACCGAGCGTTGCGTTACTACAACGAGGTGAGTGGACAATCTACCGAACTACCCGTAGGACTGCAACACGAACCCAAACTCGAAGATTTTTACGAACCTAGCGACCAACAAATAGAAAGAGAACTGGCGTTTATCGCGGGAGGAACGCTATTGGTGGGCTTCTTGGCTTACAGATACCTTTAAATTTAAAACTCGTATAAATAAAATGAATGCGTATGGAAAAAAGCTCAATCCCAGCAGGCTATTAAAAATACCCAGATCTATCAAGGGTGAGAGAAAAGAGGTGGTCATTACCCACAATCCTAGTAGTATATCGGCGGGGCAAACGCTGAGGGTCAAGTTTCCTCAATTGGGTGTAGACGACGTGATCGTACCCGGCACTTGTAAACTAGCTTTCAATTTAGAACTCGAAGGTGGAAGCGACAACAATAGAACCATTTTTGGTAATTTAGCCAGAAATTTAGTCAGCGAAATCAGCGTCAGGCTTCAAGGTCACGAAATTGTGAGTTATCGTCACGCCGACGTGTATCACAACTTTAAAGACAATTGGATCAACAGCTCGACGACTCGAAACATGGCGTACTCGGGCATAGAAAAGTAAAACGTTTCTAAACTAAGAACTGGGGCTGAAGATGCTAACGCGGGCGCCAACAACGGTAAGGATCAAGCTATCGCGGATGCCTATGGTAACAGATATTGTATTCCCTAGACATTGACATACTGACTTCGCATCACCCTTTTACCCCAGCGGTTTAAAACAACCTCTGACGTACGAGATAAAGTTTAACGATCACGAAAAAGTAGTCAACAGTTCAGATACGGCGGCGATGTATTCTATCTCAGACTTGTCTCTCGAATACGAAGTGGTGACCAACAGAGACCTAGCTATCACCATCAGGAATAAACACAAGGGGTTAATGCAATATCTGTTTGATAAAATCCACTCGCTAGAAGTTAGATCCGTCAACAAATCGGACACGCTTTGGAACGTCAGCGTCAATCAACCCATAAGGAGTCTCAAGGGTATTTTGTTTTTGTTTAAAGATCCCGCAGTCAAAAATCCGCAGCGATTTTACAATCCAAAAATAACCAAAACATCGGTGACCGTAGAAGGTAAACCCAATCAACTATACAGTCAAGGAATGTTTCAGTATCAACACTGGAATGAAATCAACAAGTTCTTTGGAGACAGCGATACCGAAAGCGGGCGCGGAGTAGCTAAAGACTTGAATTTGACGGGTTTTGACCTCGGAGACTACCTAAAAGACAAATACGGTCTGTGGCTCGATTTTAGAAGTAACGACGACAATTCCGCTCACGGATCCGGTAGGAAACTCGGAGACGGAGGAGGCATCAACATTCAATTTAACAGAGAAGCCGAAGGTCAAGGTGACCTCACGATGTACGTCTTTTTGGTCATGGATGCTCAATTGAACTTGGAAGACGGGAATTTTAAATCTCTGTTAAGTTAAAATGACACAACCGCATTGCGCTTTAATCGTCGGCAAAACAAATTCGGGCAAAACCAAATGGATTTTGGATCTGTTAGAGTCAGACTATAAAAATACATTTGAGGCGATAGTCATCATTTGCCCTACCATATTTAAAAACAAAACGTACATCGAAAGAAAGTGGATTCAAGCAGATCCCGAGGTATACCTCTGCGATCCGGAATTGTACAAGATGACGCTCAACGAAGCGATCGATTTTTACAGGAAAATATTCGAAGGTGTTGCCACGTTGTTTATCGTGGACGATTGCTCTTCGGATCAAGAGATTAAATATCGTAAAAAGACGTGCGCGCTAAGCAAGATGGCATTTAGCGGAAGACACGTAAATCACAGCTGTTGGTTACTGACCCAAAAGTACAACAGCGTTTTAAAAGATTATAGAGAAAACACAGCTTGGTTGGCATTATTTTACTGCAAAGATAAAACATCGTTTGATCAAGCGTTAGACGAAAATGACGTCGTACCCATTGAACAACGAGATTATATAAAACGACGTTTGAGAGATGTGAAATATAGTAAATTGGTCGTATACACCGAACCTCCAGTTAGTTACGAGCTACTTGATAGCTAGGTGAGTAACAATTAATAGCTAGGTGAGTAACAATTAATAGCTAGGTGAGTAACAATTAATAGCTAGGTGAGTAACAATTAATAGTTAGTTGAGTAGCAACCTATTTAACAAGCTACACTTGTATTTCAATTTGTTAATCAATAAACGTCAACAAAATACATTTTGCTGTTAGTAAATGATAGCAATATTCGAGTATTTGCAGTTTTTGGCTATTATCATCATATCACTTAATCTATCGTTTTACACCTACGAATACCTTTGCTTTTGTAACAAAGTTGCAACAGCTACAACAAAATTAAATTCCTTTCTTATTAAATGGAAGACCTAAAACTTACTTTAACGAACGAACAAGATCACAACGCAGAACATAAAGATCGTTTGTGCGGTGTCGTAGCAGCCGGAAACTCTAGAAAGTACTTGGGAAAGGAATACACCGTTAAACATATCGAAGCTCTTGACAGTAAAGAACTCGAAAAGCTGTATCATCTGTACGAAACTAAATTTGGAAATGAAATTGTTAAAACCGTTGGTAAATACACTTTAAGTCTATTTTCGAGAGTGTTAACTGTTGTTACACCCGTACAAGTTTTAGGATATAACGTCACTATAGATTCTGAAGAAGAACTCACCAACGACTTGAGTTCTGATCCTATTATAAGCGCGAGTATGGCTGGTATGTTGAGCGACGTTTGTTACAAGTACGGAACTTTTTTATCACCCCTAGTAGCTACGATTATCACAACAAAACATTTGAAATTTAATAAACCTAATATAATAAATGGAAGATCAGAAAGCAGCGACAGCAACGCCTGCAGCTCAACCAGCAGAGACAGAGACGCCCCAACCGATAAAAACAACGTCGTCACCGACGGTAACGAGAGTGACCAAGACTAAAAATCCTAAACGAATACAGCAGGGTAAAGCTTTAGCCGAGCACAATAGACAGATGAAATTAAAATTGGCAAAAATGAACGTAACATCGGACGAAGCTACGAGCTCACCAGACTACAACTCTTGGGTCATGTGGGGGGCTGTAGCGTCTATAATAGGGGTGGGGCTGCTGGTACTAAAAAGTAAGGCAACTGCGCCGGTAGAACAGCCAGTGCCGGTCGTCACGCAACCCACTACACCCAGCGTCCCCAAAACGCTAGACATGGAATAAACCAGCAATTTAAAAATTGTTATATTAAAAACGATGAGTAACTTTGACACCAACGGAATAGCAAATACGATTTATCACGGAGCCGTCATATCGGGTCTTTCGATGGGATACGCTATGGTAGGAGCTAAACTATTCAAAATGAAAGCGCCGGATTTAAACAAACTAAGCGTAGAAGATGCGGCTAAATTGACGGGCATTATAAGTGCAGCTCTGGCCACGCAAAATTGGTTGGTGACCCAGGGTATACTACCAGGCAGTATAATGAAAACGGCATAATTTAAATAGGTTTATTAAATAAATGGCTGAAGGAGGATTTGACTTTGACCCCGTTGATGATTACGATTACGATGGCGATGATGATGTAGCAGAGACCAATCTGGACGACAACTTTGATACTCCTGCACCACCCATCCTCACTACCGACATAGATGACGTTTTAGATCAAGGAAGAAGCATGCTCACTAATGGTCGCGTTGATGAGTTTTACGATACTTATAACATATACAATAAACCAATATCTCCGAGATACGAAAAATTTATTCTCAAAACAGACGGTTTATTTTATGACACTGGTAAAGGCTTACTAAGGTTAACGGATCAAAGAAAACCAGACAGATTCTTGACTCTGAGGACTATAGAGTTAAATGTAAGAAAGATGGGTTTAAACGGTAGAGATTTTATTAGAAAGGAATTAGGCTTTACGCATTACGAACGTAAGACACTCAGTGACGATCAAAGTCAACAACTGCAATCAATACAACCCGAGAGTATCCCCATGACAGAACTACCCAGAGTCACCGATGAGGTTATCGAGATTATAGACGATTTAGAACAAGACACCGGCGCTCAAACAGAAGGATTGAATTACAGAGAACTCCAGGGTTTAGACAAAACTCTTCAGACGTTGAGAGGTAACCTAGAACTTAATTTATCGCGTCTCACAGAACTAGACCGAGAGATTGCAGCCACGAGACAAGAACTCGACGAATCTCACAGCGAAGAGGGTCGACGAGAGTTAAACGATAAATTGAGCGACTTGAACGTTGAAAGATCCGCCAGATTAGAAGCTGCAAAAGCCAACGAACGAGGGCTCAAAAGTCAGATCGCTAGAATCAAAGAAACGATTAATAAAATATTAGGCGACGACACGACTCTGGCAGAAAAGATCAGAACTCTGTTTAGAGAACAAGGTGTGACCGTAGTGAGTATTTTAGCCGCTTTGAGTTTAGCCATCAGCACGATAGTGAGTAGCATCGTCGCTAGCGTGAGAGGTGCGGGTGCCCCACCCGCGCCATCGCCAACACCTGCACCAACACCAACACCAAAAGGTGGTATCAAAGAGTGGATTTCAAAACAACTCGCTAATTTTGCATCTGCTCTTCAAAAACTGGGAGTGAGCGCACTGGGTGCTCTGCCGGGTATCATAGGCAGCGTACTCAGTTGGATATTTAACGCGCTGAGTAACTCCGTATCGTGGTTGGCCGAACACGTGTGGGCTTTGTTTTTGGGTGTGGGAGCCTTGGTGTTTGCGTACCTGCAAAAACGATGGTAGTAATAGTTGTAATCAAGTTTAAACAAAAAAATAAGCCTTACCAGCACAAAGTTGGTAAGGCTTATTTTTTTGTGTGATTAGAGTGTGACTTATCGCATTGCCTCGTAAGCTAAAATACCCATGCCAACGATAGCTAATATTCCTACCGTCAACGATAATTTTTCGTCTTGGTGAGTTTGTAGTTTAGTGGGCTCTTGGGTTAAAACTGTAGGTGTTGATGCTGGTGTTGGCGCTGGTGTTGGTGAGGTTGTAGGTGCAGGTGTTGGTGCTACAACATCGTTCGTCATAGGCTCTGGGGGTGTTGGTGGCGCGACGTCATCGGTGTCATCAAAAGAGTCGTCCGGTTGAGGTTGTGAGTTTAAATCTGGCACCAAACCAGTGTTCATACTCTGGGTAGCGATTTGAAGATTGTTGTTATAGCCGTCGTGCGTTCCAACCCTCAAGTTCATATCCGATGGAATTAAATACAACCCCGGTTTCACGACAAAATTTAAAGGCGTTCTGGCATACTGCAAAGAGTCTTGAAATTGATCGATACTCGTTTCCATGTCGTCTGCTGCATTGACGATATCTTCAACGATGACGTTAAATTGTCTCTGAGCGTCTAATCCGGTTCCCGGTGATAATACGCTCGTTTTTGTTTGAGCCTGCGCACCGAGTAAAGCGTACACGTAAGATCTAATTGATTCGTTGATCTTTATGATTCCCGCGGAGGTAAACGAACTCTTGGCGGGTATAAAATCTAACCAAGCCTTTTGTACCGATTCGTTTTGTTCGATGTAAATAACCGTCCAAGGAACGTAACTGCTTCCACTCTTTTTAGGACTGTCTAGACCGTGGTAGCCGCCGTAAAGAACGTTGGGTTTGTTGGGTAGTGCTTTATCATATTCACTAACCGCCACAAACTTGCCTTTATTAAAGATATATGAGGTACCTAAACCGTTAGAGTTTGTGTCTCTCGTCTGTTTAAAAGACTTGTTTTGATCTATGCCAAACAACAAGCAGGTATCGGTAAATGCTCTGTGATTATAACTGTTGTCTAGAGCGTTAAATGCGTCATCTCCCGGTAAAGGAGCGGCAAAGTCGTACAGGATCTTTCTAACCGTAAAATATAAATGAAAGTTAAAGATGGCCCAAACGTAACGGTTGCTCGCGTTTAAAAGATCGAATCCAATACCGCAGCCCGTAGTAGCGCAGTAGATCGCAAAATTTAACTGATTTTGATAAAACGACATGGGGTGTGATTTCCAACGATCTACATCCTCGTCCGTCTCAACGTGAGGCAATTTGTAGTCCGAGGTTAAGTCGGGAAACATGGTTAAAAACCCGTTGGTATTATTAACTATGACCTCCAGTTCACTGGGTTTAGTGCTGTTTAAAAACTTTGCTTGGGGTGCAGCTTGATGTTTTAGCTCGTTTGCCTTGGCTACATTTTGATTTACTTGTCTCGTTACCTGATCGGCTATCGATTGTATCTCCTTTTAACGACTTAAAATCACTCATTATTTTAGTTTCAGTTTTAATATAAAAAGACTTTAAAATAAATGCATTCGTTTCACTTGTTTCAAAATGAGCAGACGTTTAAATTAGAAGACGTCGTAGATAATTTAAACGGTCAAAAATCTATACGCGTAAAAAGGGTGTTGTTTAACGCCGGATATTTTAATATTTCCAGCGCCACGGAGATTGATTGGTTTACGCAAATAGATGGGAGACCCGCGTTTACCACAGATAAACCTCCCTCATACCCGCGGAGTTTCTTTCAGATGTACACATAACAACGCCGTATAGAGATTTGATAGAGCGATTGTTACCCGATATACCATACCACTATTTATTTAACGATGAAAATGTTTTACAAAAAACTATAAACGATCTTATAAAAGCGTACGAAGACGATAGACTAGAATCCGTTTTAGAATCAAACAAAAGAAAAAGAGCTATTATAGCTGAACGGCGAGGGTTGATTTTAGCCGCCATGAATTCAGAAATAACAAAAACTGAATTAGAACTAAATACGCTTCAATCTTTAGTAAGAATATTATTTGTTAGAGAAAGAAAAATCTTTGAAGGTGAGGAATTGGCTTTAAAGTTTATTGAAGGAGAAATGGGTGCGAGCGAGTTGAGCGAGTTGAGAGATAGTAGAGAAGCAGGAGTGATTATAAGAGGAAGTCTTATCGTGACGGGTGATGATTTCGATTTTATTCCTCCGAGTCATTTAGAGCCGTTGCCACTCGGAAGTATCGGTTCGGTCATCATACCACCGGGGTGGTACGACGTCGATTGGTTCGATTTCATTTTAAATTCTATACCCGGGGTAAGTTTTCGAGTATTTAGAGAATCTAAAAAGGTGACGTTGGTGATAACCGACGTAAATCTCAAATTGCGTTTAAACAGAGAAGTATCTCGATTACTCAATTTACCCAAAGGAAGACTGGTACCCAAAGTGGTGTACACGGGATATTACGACGTTAATCCGTTTAAATTTTTGTTTATTCGCTGCCCGCAATTAAGTACGAGTGAAAACTGTTTTAATGGTCGACCGTCTGACATCTTAAAAATCGTACCCGTGGCTACGCGCGAACCCCAGCCTGATAGAGTCGAGGATTTCAAAAAACTTAAAAACGGTATAATCGACAAACTGACATTTTCTATCAGCGGTGAAAAAGGACAGGTATTCAACAATAAGGGTGAGGGTATCATTATCGAGTTGGAGATCTTTTAATTTTAAAATCTTTTTATATTAAAAACATGAGTGTAGATGGTAAGGCGTTATACCCCGATATTTCTGGAGATGTACTCCAATTACGTAGTAACGAAGAAACAAAAGTGTTCAGACTTAAAAAGATTGAAGAGATTCGATCTTTAATCTTGAAAGAGAGAGACCACCGTGAGCGCACTTATAAAAAAATAAAGAGAATGATCGACACTATTAATTACGTAGAGATAGGATTAGAAGGATTGGGGGCTATAGCGGGGGCTGTCAGTATTCCCGCTCTCTTGGGTGTTATATCAGCCCCCGTTGGATTGGTGCTAGAAGGAACGTTTATAGGCGCTTTTGGTGTAGATATTCTGCTTAGAATCACGTCTAAGCGATTATCCGCCAAGCTGAAAAAGCACGACCAGATTAAAATATTAGCAGACTCCAAACTTAACACGATTGAAGAATACGTGTCTCAAGCCATCAACGACGGAGATATATCGCACGAAGAGTTCTTATTGATTACGAGAGAGCTCGCAAAATTTAACGAGCTTAAGCAAAAATTAGAACAAAGACCAGCACAAAGCTTCAAAAAATTAAAAACGATAGAGACTTTGAAAAAGAAGTTAAAAACGGGTAGACGAACGGCTGGCAAAAGAAACCAAATCTCTTATAGAAAAACTTCCAAGTTCATATTCTCGGTAAATCAACATTATGACAGCGATCCGCCAAATTATACCTCTATTTCGCCTCTTGGGGCAACACCATCGGCCCCGCCTTTATTGTAGTGGTCATCGTATCTTTTAGTGCTTTATTAAATTGATTTTGAGTCACTTTAAATAAATCTTTAACTCGTTCTTTGTTCCATCCAACGACGTGATGATAACACGCCGCTATTAACGACCGTTTTACGCATCCGTTTCCCCTCAATGTTTTGTAATTAACGAGCTCGTTATATTTATTGATTGTTTCTTGGACATCTTCTGAGTCTTGCTCTGGACAAACAGAAAAAATAAGTTTCTCCACAGTTTTTCTTTTGTTTCCTTTTAAAGTTGACCAATTGATACGATCTTCTTGCGCATTTTCTGCCGAAAAATCAAAGTAACGTGAAACTATTTCACCGCACGTTTCACAAACTAAAAAACCATTCTCGATGATTATATGATGATCGCACTGATCTGTTTTATTAGATAGCTCGAGGTTCATTTATTAAAAATGATTTATTTGTTTAAATAAAGTTTTTAAAATAGACAGAGGGAGATGCCTAGACAGAGGGAGATATGGGGTTTGTCGCCGTACCCCCCACTTATAATATAACAACTCGGAGAGAGAAGAGATATATTTGGGGAGCTAGAGGGGAGATATATTTGGGGAGGGAGACAGATATATTGGGAGAGGGATCTATTTGGGGGCGGGGATCATTGGAAAGGGATGGGTACAATGGGAGGGGCAGAGACGGGAGAGGGGGTAAAGTCTGGTACCCTGGCTTCTCCCCATTGGCCCTGTACTACCCCCAGACCTATGGCAATGTCTGGAATCCCCCACTAATACCTACTCCATGCTAATAGTAACAGGCTGCATCGAGCTGTATACTCCCCAGGGAGCTGGGGTGGTATTTGGAATGTTTCATGGGCCCAATGAGCAGGGGTAATAATGAGCGCCTTGATCACCAGTCCTGGCGGATACGTGTGCTTTATAAATACCCACTATTAAATACCTGTAATCGTAATTTCTTTGCACGATGGGACTAGACATCCGTCATTAGGGAGATATTTTTATGTCTCCATAATGTCACAGCCCCCATTTAGAGGCAAAATTTTACTGTCGCAATTAGATTATATTTGTTGCTTGTGGTCTAATTAGTAAACATACGTGGAAAAAGGGCAAGGGAATATTGGGTTAGGGCACATTTAAGTTTGAAAAATGTTGCACAAGTCTATGGGGATATCTCCCAAATGTCCAATCCAGGGTAATTATTATTATTATCATTATTATTATCAATACTCAAAGCGTTTACAGTTGGTGCAAAAGTGGAATAAGGTTTGTTCAAGGAGCAATAGGAAGTGGTCCAAGAAGGCGGTCTTCTACTATAAAACAATGGAAATTGGGGAAAGAATGTTGCATCCTGACGGCAGTTTTTTTATCATTATCTCAATGAAGGTCAGCCATTGCAAAAAAAGGTTTGAAAGACATGAATTTGGGACTTATAAACATTTCCAGTTTTGTGAGAAATACATGTATAGTCGGATTCCGTATTATCGCGGCATCCCTATTATCGCGGCATGGGAAATTTCTCTTTTTGCGTTGCCAAAACTCCTTCAAGTGGCGAATTTTATCCGGTTCTAATTCACCAGGCACTAAGGACTTTCTGCCGAGTTGTATAAAAAGGACGATCAAACAATGTTGTGTCTTTCGGGACTTTAAACAATTTTTAATAAATATTATTGTTTTCCAAAACTTCCAAATTGTCCCTCACCGTGTCTGCTAATAGGTACCGTCTATATTTTAACATAAATCTTTAATGGTGCTCTGTCCATGAAGGTTCCATTGTCTGGTTCCCATTCAACAGCTGCAAACACAAAATGAAGTTGAAAGACAATATTTCCACCGCGAAATCGTAAAAACATTAACGGGATCAAAATAAGGACAGCGCGTTAAAAAAAAAAAAACGGCACACCGTGTTAAGTGAATGGCGCCCCCATTGGCCAATCAGTAGACTTATCTCAGTGATTTTTGTTCTCCTTTCGGTGGAGGGGCAGGGTTAAGTCTTTAATCAACTTGAACCATTTGAACGTTACAGGGAAAATATCAGACTTTATTCAGGGGATGTTTTTGTCAAACTACTATGAATATAAAAGTTGAGATCATTATAAAAACCACTTCCCACTTACCGCGATAATAGGGAGTCCACCTCCGTTCGCACACTCCGAGCATGTCTATTTTCTCAGGCATCGTACACGGAATAAACCACACCACCGTCGGATTTGTTTATATCAATTTGAAAAGGAAGAGTTTTACAACACAAAAGACAGGACAATTCGGGAAGGTCAGTGGGCAATCTCAATTCCGAACGAGAAACGTGATAAGTACTGCGATAATATGGCAACCCATCCTACTTTGAAATGCACTTGAGTTGACTCTCCATATACTTTGTACGCAACCCAAGAAGTGGCATCTTGACATTCCTTCCTTAATTGGGGCGACTTCTTCAGGAAAATTATTTAGAATTTAAGGCAAAATACAAAAAAAATATGTTAAGCGTCCTGCCTTTAAAAAAAAAAAAGGCAGCGGGAGGCCCTTTTTTCCCCTCCAAAATTGCCACCCGACTGGGCTATTTTTCAAGATGGCCGCCAGGTTTTTTTATGGCCGCCTCTTGACTCGGGAAATGACACAACAGCTTTACATTGTATATGGGCTGTATGCAACAGATAAAGAGGCCAAAATGAAGGCACTGTTGAAATTTATAATTTTTTTGGTTAAAAAAAGGGGGGGCAGCCTCCAAAAAGGAAGCGGGCGGGGACGCTAAACAGGTTTTTTTATTTTGCCTAATTTCCAATTTTCAAGCACTTTTATTCCCAATAAGAGATTTCCAACTTTTTTTTATTAATGGGGATGCTAGAAGATATGTGTTTGTTTTCTCAGGTTTGGAACCCATGGGGTTGTTTTGGAGCCTCGGCCCTGCACCAGGCCAAAAGAGGGGTATTCGCTTCGCAAAGCAAGACCTCAAGGAACCTGTCGAAATCACCTTTGCCGTGTACAATGAGCATTTGGAGTTGCCGTTGCTCATCACAGCACAACCACTGGCCGTCACTCAAACACGGAGATGGTACATGAAGGAGGGTGAAGTGGACAGAATCAAGATACACTCAGGGAAGATCCGAGGAATTCTCTATAAACCAAAAGGTTGGCTCTGATTAATATCATTAGCACAAGAAACTGCTTGAAACCCTGCAGTCTTTTTAAATCTGTCATTGTTTTGTCATTTGTTTAAATTGACACTGAATTATAACGATTAAGTAAAATACAGGGTGGGTCAAAAAGAAATTAGAAAAAACAACATTTGAAAAAGGTATGTGGCATGCTGCATTTCACAACAATAACATAGGGATAAAGTACATGTTATTGACTAGTAACTGTGAACATTTCAATTACTTTCCATATACCCTATATTCCCAAGTTATGACTATCATAAGATCACAAATTCAGCTGTCCACCACTGATCATTACTGTCCACCACTGATCATTAGGAATAACTATATCTCATATATATTCATGATCGAAAGCCGAACTTTCACTGGCCAATTCGCCATCACGTGCGAGGTTTTATTCCAGCTGTTTACCAGCTAGAATAATTTTCCACTAAAATATAAGCCGCGCACTGTCCATCTGCAGCGCCCCCAACTGTCCCAATTCTTTATAACACTTTATAATATGCGTATTTTGTATTTACTTTTCAGGACCAGGTCCATTTCCAGCCGTGATCGATATGTTTGGTCTAGCAGGTGGAATCATTGAATACCGGGCAGCTATGCTGGCTTCCAAGGGAATCGTCGCCCTTTCTCTTCCCTACTGTGGTTACGAGGACCTGCCTCGGACTTATGATCGTCTGGAGTTTGAATATTTTGAGGTATGCACAGACATCCTTAAAAAATATCTGCATTGTCGTATTGCTTGAAGAATGTCATCAGCAAGCTAAGATCATAAAATTTTCTCGTGGAAACAAAGCGCTGCATCGGTGCATCATTCGGCTGTCTAGAAGAAAAATGGTCAAGCGTCCACCCTTCCTTGATAAAGGAACACTGGTCCATTCCACAGGATCAACGGCTAACACAGGGTCCATGTCCTTGGATAATGTGGGTCAATCCCAGCAAGCTAATGGATCCAACTTTAAATCCAAGAATTTGATTTTGTTTCTGCGTCATAAGACAGTGTTGTCAGTTTATACATGTAAATGTGTTCTATAGTTTGTCTGTCGTTAATATCGACTGTAGAACAAGAGCAGGGGTCAGGGAATTGGTGATAACCATTGTGATAACTTTTGTGTTCTTGCAGCTCCAACTTACTGCTCTAAAACACAGAATACAGATTATCGGAGATGTGCGAAAGTGCACATGCCAAACTAAATTCCCGTCGATCCGTGACTAATAATATATGTGCTAACCATAAGTGTGGAATGTTTTGTTACGGTAATAAGAGACATGGTATAGAGATGCTTCGATGATATGGATTCAGAAAGTTTTCATCAAAGTCAAGTTTACGAGTACGCGGGTCACAGTTGTTCAAGAAGAGAATGCACAAAGGTATCCAATTGAGGAAGCACTTCTTCTCCCAACGGGTAATAGACATCTGGAACAACCTCCCAGCCTACGTCGTAAATGCCGTGAATGTCAATCAGTTCAAGAATACCTTTGATAGTTATACTTGAAAGAATATGGATATGGGGTCTTAAAAGGCTTAAGCCTATAATTGATAATCCCATCCAATCTTATGTGTAAGTGGATGTGATGCTTGGCATGAAATACTGCTAAACAATTAATTAGAAGAAGTACACATTGCAAGGCAGTTTGACTGCTAACCAGGTTTCGCTATCAAGCAAATAATGTTTGTCCTGGCGTAGCAGCTCCAAGGAATTGACGCCGGGTTCATTTCAGCGTTCCCTTTTTTGCTTTCTGTATTGCTTCCGACAGGAGGCAACTGCCTGGCTATCCTCGCAATCCTTTGTGCCTCCCAATGCTATAGGTATAGTAGGCACATCCTTTGGAGGCAGCGTGGGTCTTGAAATGGCTGCAAGACTTCCCCAGGTTAGTTCCAACCTTTGTTCTCTCATCTCCAAATGTATTCATTGGTTCATCAGTCTTGGTACTAATTGTGTAAACAGCAACTTGTTAAAAGGTTACTGAACCAAGGATGGCAGTGTGTTTTTTTTGGCGGGGGTGCTAATGTAAGGCCCATGAATCTTCTTGATATCACTCAACATAAAATCAAGAAGGATTCTCTTGGTCTATTAACGTTCATAGACCAAATCCTGTCTCTTTCAATGTGAATTGCCGCTTCAAATTTATACAGGCCAACGTAGGTACATTGTAACTCGTTTTAGGCCCCTGCATACCTTTCTGGAATATCTTATGTGTAACATACATTAAATTCAAAGTAACATTTTGGATTAGACCATCCACTTTTCTTTTTTCCTCTGCGTTTCCTATTATGTTTTTCTAGTTGCCGCCCTTCCCTTGCCCCCGCTCGAGACACCCTTGACCTAATAAATGTCATAACTATTTCCCTCGTCCTAGATAAAGGCGGTTGTTGCTATTTCAAGCCTTCCATACATTATAACTCACCTGACGTACCGTGGGGAAAAGGTGCCTTCTTCGCATCCACCAACCGTAAGTACATTTATATATTTATAAGTGAGTCTTGTCACACCAGTTCCAGTTATTGTCGAGGTGTACATCATTGTTGTCTTCAACCAAGTTAAATTTCACTTGCCACCCCTACTATGGATAATGAAACCTCCCAATCTTAGCCAATCAACTTCGCGTAAAGTTTAGCCTCGCTTAGCTTGCCGGCTCAAGTTAGCCAATCTCGATAAACTGCATTCGCCAGCATTCCAGAATTTCACAACCCCAAATGTTGCGTCACAACATATTGTGAAAGCCGGCCATGGGTTTTGTTTAGGACAGTCCTATAGTGAAAACAAAGGGAAGACGGTTTCAGAAAACGAAAGGATAGAATGTGATGAGGTAAGTAAGGGATAACTGTATGAGGAGTACGAAATCTGATTGCATAGGGAGAGGACAAGAGTTTTGATTGAAGATTGAGGGTATGAAAGGGTTTGAGTTTGGTGGTGACACTTCTTCAAATATCAAGAGTCGTCATAATTATGTCAATACTACAAATGGAGTCCGTGCTTGTTATGCATGCGGTATATTCTGTTAAAAATGTTCAAATAAAACGTTGAGTTACGTCAAAACAGTATTCAAGCCTTAACCGTGGTTAGTTACAACTCATTGGATCGTACTTGTTTAGTGCGTTACCAAGAACCTTTGATAAAGCAAGGGACTGCATATATTGTTTTGAATTTTGTATTCAGGACGATGTACAGAAAGGCTACGTGACCAAGGAAGGCTTTGTGATGAAAGACATCTTTAAGGAGGACACTTATAACTTACCAGACGAGGAACTGATCGATGTAAGCTCTGATTAAGGAGGATGAGATTTAAGTATTCTTGAAATATGATTTGTTTACCAAATCTTCATATTTATTGTCTTTACCAAGATGCCATCGTTTTCAGAGTGAAACAGACTGAAACCAGTCACCGCATTTAGTTACAGGTGGCCCTTTTATACAATGCAAATGAGTGAAAAAAACTAGTAAACTTACAGTTTCGAAAAGACTTTGCATGTGCAGCCAAAAGGTGAAGCACTTGAAGCTAAATTTGTAATGTTGAACAGCCACAAGAACATTACTGTCGTACGTCTGCCTTTTGTGTACTGTATAATATAGTACAAAACTTAACATTGGGTTTTATGTTTGTAGATGCAGAACTCGGAGGCACGTTTCCTTTTAGCCATTGGGGAGGACGATCAAAATATCCCAGCTGTAGAGGGCGCCAGACGGACGGTCCAGAAGATGCAGTTTCACAACAAGACTAACTACGAGTTGCTGAGCTACAAGGGGGCGGGGCATCTTCTGGAACCCCCTTTCCAACCTCTGAGCAGAGGGATCTATAATGCTCCACTGAGTATGTTTGTCCTTTTTTTACTTATACTAAATTTTCCTTAAAGTGGTTTTCATAAAATGACAGCTTTAAACATCCTTTTCAAAAGTCTGTTTCGTTGCTTGCAAATTTGTCCTTGACACGACCTCTTGCATAGGGACTTAAATGGCTCTAGCTCTACTCTCGTTAGTTGGGTTCCTTTTATAAATTTTGGAAAATCAAATTCATTGTTGTATAATTATTTCCGTTCAAATGACTTGATGACCGTCATTGTGATGAATCCAGGAATCTTGCTAGATATTTTGTTGTAACAAGTTATAACAATGTTACTTTTCCCCACACCTTTAATTTTTATGTACTGTATAATGTAGTACAAGAACTTAACGTTGGGCTTTACTTTTTTATCAACATTTTAAAAAAAAATTCAAGTAGCAAATGAAACACTCAAAAGATTTCATTAATTCTTTTAATATTCCCTTCTAACAATGACAATGTGTTTGTCTGTGCAGACCACGTGCTGGATTTCGGTGGAGAGATGAAAGCACACGCTCATGCCTGTCAGGATGTTTGGTCTAAGACTCTTTCCTTCTTGCGAAGACACCTAATGACCACTGAAGGAGACGGACATCAACTAACATCATCGTCAAGAATTAGCAAGCTTTAAGTTCTGGTGAATTTAAACGTCACAAATCTGCAGGACTGGTGACATCATTATATTTAAAAGTTGCTCTCGTTATGATTTTCCTATTTTGAGCGCTAGCAATCCTATGAAAGAGGCTTTTAATTTCAGTTGCTTTTGCTTCTGACAAAAAAAGATGCCCTAATATTTTTGGCGGATCGTTCCCCCTTTAAAACATCTTTTGTTGCAGCATCTTTCTTTACAGATAATTGGTTTTCTAAATCATCCCGATAATAACAAAATTTGGTCCAAACAACTAAAGAATACCTTAAAAAGTACTTAAAGAATATAAAAATCCAGGATGGTAGATATGAAAATTATTTTTTAGGTCAATTTATGTTTAAGTGCGTTTCTTTTGTATGAATGGCTTTTTAGATATTAACATTATTTTGTTTTTATGTTGAATGAATCAATAATTAAACTATCCTGTGTTTCTTTTAAACGTTTGGCCAAATGTGGTTGTAAAAAGTTCTTGGGTTGTCGATTTTGCGCCGAAATTTTAGGTTGGTCAATACCCAAAAACCAGAACTATGTTTTGGTCTAAACAATCAACAATAGTCCTCCAAAACATTTTCTTTAAAAACTGCTGTTAGAAACATTTATGGTTGGAATCATAACTGAAATAAATCATTTGAAATAAAGTATTAGCCCTGTTTGCCTCCACGTTTCAATCGAAGCGCCTTTCATCGTCGTCGTCATCATCACCAACATCACTCCCGTTGGTTTTCAAACAATCCAGAGTGGCTGACAACTGTTAATGGCGATGGGCTTCAGGACTGCTTTTACTTAGTGGTGATAATCTTTGGATGGAATTTTCTCCCAAAAGTCACTGGTTAATCAGCAGAAAATTTAACAGAAAATGAAAGATGATGAAACTTTCTTAAATGTGATGTACGGCTAGTCATATTGAACAAATTCAAAAAAGGGTTTGCACAATTATTTTAGGGTGGGATTAACGATCATTGTGATGACGCTCTTAAACTTGATATCGGTAGGATGGACGGTCATTACCGAACCTTTGCGAAAATATAATCAATTCTCAAGTGTATATTATTCAGCCGCACAATATTTAAATGCAATTAATAAATACCTTGGAGAGTTGGTAGCTTCTGATTTGTGGAGACTCGACCACTTGGGGTGTATTAATGTGTGATATAAATGGAAGGGCGCTTCGCACGGAAGTTATAGGCTATCACTGACAAGCGAATAAAATGGCCCCTGAACCAGCATTGATCCAGCATTATGTAAGCCAATGATTGCCAAATGTACAACACTCCTACGGTAGCTTGTAACAATACAGCAGTAAATACTGGCTCAAAGTTGCGCCATGTGCTAACGTAGTGCACAACGGCGCATCCGGGGAGGGGGCGGCAACGGTCCCCCCCCCCCCAAGAAAAAGAACCCAATTTTATTTTATTTTATTTGTTTATAGTAACGTCGCCCAAAAAGACATTGTGTACACCACACACAAAAAGGAACAAAAGCAATGCATTTGCCCCCGCTCACCTTGCTTTTCATACTCAATTTGGGGAGTACAATTTTTGGACCCACTTTTTCGGGAAGCAAGGACAATTTGGGCCCCCCCCCAAAAAAAAATATAAAAAAATTGTGTCCTGGATCTGGCCTTGTATAGTGCAGCACGCGTAATTTTTATTCCCGGTGTCGTATGAAAATCCGACTCCTATGAAAATCGCACTCCTTTTCCCCTATTATTGGTTAATCCCTGGCACGTGACTAGTCACTCTCCTAATTATCATACTTACGCATGCGCAATACTACTAACGAGTCCATATTTCATGGAGTCGGATATTCACGCGACGCGGGACGGCTGGGGCAAGTCATGAATAATTCAGTATACTATTCGCTCGGGCAAGTATGTTTATTCATGAGAACAGAATGTCAAGAACAATGTTGTTATATTAAGTTAACCAGTTACATTAATTTAAGGGATCTTAAGGTCGTCGTCGAGCTACCGCAGTAGCCTGGTTATGAGCTATGGATACAAAGATCCCTGATTCGGAGCATTTTTTACTGTTTATTTCGTTGAAAAAAAGATACTTATTATTTTAAGTAAGATTTGAGGCTTTACATGGTGGATATACTAAATGAAAGGTTTGCGGAAACACCATGTACGAATAATTTCTCAACTAAGAGAATGGTTCTGAAAAGAACCAGAGGTATAAACTCGACGTTCCGATCAGTATGCTCTGACCGTCTTCAGGAGAGTGAAGAGAGTGCGAGTTATTATTTTAATCAGTGGAATAACAGTGTGAGGACCCGGTCTTCTCTGCGTGGTATTGACCGGGTTGGGGGATGGTCGCTGTTAATGTACCTCGACTTCGGCTCGGTCCAATTAACAGCGGCCATATCCCCCAAACCGAAACCCGGTCATTACCACGCAGTGAAGACTGGGTCCTTACGCTATGACGTAACGCCACGATTACCTTCACTTTCAGGCCTACCTATCACTGCTGGTTCTGGTTGCCGTGGACCACGTTAGATTCCTGTTTCTTCGGTTTTCCTTACTATTTCTTTGTTTCCCGGAATGCCAGATAGTCTATGGAATATCCCCATACATGTGCACAGCAACGGTCTGGGATACAAGCAGATTCGGCGACTAAATTATTATGCAAAACAAGACGTCTTAACCTCGAGATTCGGATCATTGAGCGGGCGCCTTCTATATCAAGTCTTCGGTAACCCGTTGTTGTATTACAAAAACATGGCATCAAAATTGACTAATCAACAGCTTAGTCCACATTTTCTGTTCGAAATGACGTTTCTAAAGTCGACTCCGCGGCCGGCGCGAGGCGTCGCATAATTAATATGCATGTTAGGATATATCAGACGTTCGACCGTGTCTCTATCCTCATCAGGCTAGATAATGTGCATCAACTGCAAAATGTTCGGACACCAACCTCGTCCCCAGTGCTTACTTTATTTCCAACCTCGTTTCCAATAGTAAGCCCTGGATAGGAAACTTTCTTCCTGTAACCTGATTCGATACCGCAATTTGCTTATAATGGATATATATCGTGTTGTTGGTGTTATTATTTCCAACGTGCATTACGTGTTTTCACGATCATTGTAATAATAAGGTCCACGCCTTCTCAATAATACTCCTTTTCTATCCAGTTTGCTCATATTAATATGAAATGTGATACTGCATATCAGGCGCGGTTCTAGAGCCAACATGTTGTTTTTTTTGGGGGGGGGGCTAGCAAGGTGGATCCAGAATTTTTTTCAGGGAGGCGTGCTGAAATGTAAACAGGTTATTTTCTCCGGACACTTGGGCCTCTGAAAATCAAAACGTGCCATATTTTCAATGGGGAGCGCTGATAAAATCCTCGATCAGGCACACTAGGCCCGCGGGAACAGGGGGTGCTGTGGGTGCTGCAGCACCCCCAACTTTTTGGATTGGGGTGCTGGAATATACTTCAGCACCCCCTACTCCCGGGCAAAAATGTGTTCCAGCCAGCAGTGTTCAACGACGATGAAATTGCGCCGCTACGCTATACATTATGCTTGCTCTACCAATATCTCCTTCGTGTTTTGCCGCTTCTAAGCGCGGCGGGGGCTGGTACAAACCAACCCATCTTCCAAATGGGGGCGCTCTTCAAAACTTACCATTATTTACTACAATTATTATTATATGGACAATTTCACGGCGCATTGTAATGGATGTTGAGAGGGTTTTCTTTGGTGGGATTGATGTCAGAAGAACTCTACAAACACTTCAAATCATTGCTGACAAAAAGAATCGTCAAAAAATCCGCCAGGGAGGGGGCAAAGTGCCCCCCCCCCCCCACTGGATACGCCACTGATAAAGATGCATTTGGTCTTTTAGTCTTTCATATTTGCTATTCCCTGTAACAATCAAATAACACTGCAAATATATCGAGAGCTACATCGTTTGGTGAGTTAGAACTATGTGAATACATTAATGAACAGACATTCATCCGCTTCCAGTGGAACCATTTGTTTTAATTTGAAACAAAAAACATCCTTTCGGGTTTTATAAGTTTCAGTATACTTCAGTTTATTTTATCACAGTGCATCCAGAATCCAACATTTTCCGGAACCTTAAAGCGGGCCCCTGGCCCTGTGGCCCCACGCCGTAAGGGCTCAGAAAATAAAACAAAACCACGAAGGTAATTACTAAATGTAGACAAGCAGCCTTGCAACAATAATATTGACCTGCGATGTCATGCATAATGATACAATTCTTTTCTAGAATTAAATGGAACCAAATATGGACATAAACATACAGGGTTCTCCACTTTTCAGTACAGTTAAACGTTTTAAGAGCAACAGTATATTCTAAACAAAATACAGTCGACTCTTGTTAGTACAAACTATATGTTAATACAAATTCTGGTTATAACAAACATAAAGCCTTGGTCCTGACTGTGCATTTATGTGCACAATGAGTGGGGCTGATGTTCCTCTTAATACAAAATTCTGATATAACAAACAATTTGGCTAGGTCCGAACGAGTTTGTATTAACAAGACTCGGCTGTAATGAAATAAATTGTCTTTATAATCTCAAAACACTTTTGCTAAAAAAGTCAAATGAAAGTGGCCAGGAAGCGCCTCAGATTGCACCACATAGGCCTAGCATCCATATTCCAAATTAAGCCATGACGTAAGGGCTTTGCGCTCCGCTTTTGCATTAATTTTGTCCGTCCTTCAAAAATTCCAGCACCCACTGGCAAAAGTTTGTTCCAGCGGCAGTGACACTATATTAACTAAAAGTGTACAAAATGCACCCTTCTCATTTAGGGGGAGAACGTTCCCATGTACGTAAATTTCTAACATTTTGCTAGTGCATTTTTTTAATGGTTTTTTTTGTTGGGGGGGGGGCTAGACAACTTTTTGGTTGAGTGTATATATCAAACTACATGTTCTGATATCCAAATGATCCAAAATATCATTCACCTGTTACATTGAGAGTGGTTCTTTCTGATTCATCAAAAAAAAATAGACCGAGTTGCCGGGATGGGTCAGGTTATCCGAGATCCAAAACATGTTTATCGTAAAAGCACTTTCACCTAATTCTTACTGCAAAATTGGCAATCAAATTTGTCCAGTACAATGATACGTTGACGCTAAATTGCACAATGTAATTGGAGACTTTTGAGACGTTGGTGGCAGCAAACATACCGGTCCTTTTAGTTTAAACAAGACGTAAACAATTGAAAAGGACCGGTGTGTTTACTGCCGTGCACCACCGTCTCAAAAGTCTCCCATTTAGATCGGAGATGAAGCATATATTTTACAGCCTCCCCATGGGCGTCGCCAGGATTTTTTCTAGAGGGGGGAAAAATTTTTCCCAAAACAATCCTGTACTTCTCAACATATTCTCGATTTATCAGTTTTAGAGGGGGGCAGGGACTTTTTGCCAATGTGACTTGGCGCCTCTTTTTTTTGCTTTTCCGGGGGGGGGGAGGGGGGGGGAAGCCCCCCCCTTGCCCCCCCCCCCCCCTCGCGACGCCCCATGCAACCTCGTCTTATCTCTTGGTACAATATTGATCGGCTACTCTGGATGTCGAGAGTTCCTTAGGATTCACTGAAGCAAGTACGCGTAAAATACTTACTCAAAAGTAAGGTTTGCACAATTTGCGTTCGGGAAAGACCTGTCATTATGAAACATGGTACAAACAAAAATATTTAAACGAGATATTGAGCGTTGTCTCAGTCTCACAGTTTCCCAGATAATAACTTTTAACTTAAAATACTTCATTTGACAAATGCTATATTTTTTTGATGAGATAAGAGTGGAAAAGAGCAGACCATCAAAACTTGGCCCTCAAGGACATCAAGAATGGTTGCAGTTTTAATAATTGCCACTTATAGGTAGCAAAGAAAATGCATTTAAATTTAAAACAAAAATAGTTAATCTATCTGAACATTATACACATTTATATAATAACTATACAATATTGCTCAGCTGGAATAATTTTATTGATTGTACATAATATATAATTACTTTAAATACTTGTTTTCTTGTTTAATACCACATTAAAGAAAACTGTTGACATTGAATATTTTTGGCAGTTACTTCCCTCTTGATGCCAGCCCATCCCTCCCCCATGAAAATACATGTATTTGTAGATTTGAAAATGTTCAGATTATTCCCCACTTCGTGTTCATCCCAGACTCGAAACCTACATACGCCAATGTTCGGGACAAGATTCTTTTATTGTTTTTTTTCAAAGGATGTGTCCGAGTCATTTCTCATGTGATTTCCTGCTCAATATCAAGCCTCAAAAGTTGCCATAAAATTAGTTCTTTTGCGTTATTTTTTTTAATTATATATTTCTTTGAGTTTGTACCTCCTGTCGGCCCATCAATGAGCCAACAACACAAATATAACTAAGGGACTAGAGAACCAGACTGACGAGTCGACGAACTTGAAAGGCCCAGTATAATTATACATGCAGCCTAGCCAGACGTTCCGCCTGGCTGGCCTGGCAACAAATTGGTTTTAACTGAACGATAGAGGGCGCGGCAAGGTCACAGCCGTGTCTGAATGATCTATTGGCTGCTCCGTTAAGCCGCGTCCACAGCCGCAGACGCAACCAGCGAACACAGCCGAAACATTCGGACGCAGCCTCACATTACCATGTAGCCGCGGGGCCGGGAAATGTTTTGCCGCGGCGAATTTGGTTTTGCCGCGGGAGTTTGCTTTTGCCGCGGCGAATTTGCTTTTGCCGTGACCGTGAGTTTTGGGCCACCGTACAATGTTAACATCCAGATCTATGGCAAATTGTACACGTTTTCCTCAAGAATTTTCTGGTTGTACAATATATTCAGCAGCTGATGCTAGGCACGCCCCCATGCTGTAAAATAAAATATCTGATTTGACATGCTGTTTTCAGTGTAATTTATTGAAGACTGTTTTTTTTTTCATGCGGACATGCAAATGAGAGAAGCGACGGAGCATGACATTTTAGAAAACCAATTGTCTGCACAAAAAGATGCTTTAAAGATGCTAAAACACAAGATGCTTTAAAGGGGCCTGAACCGCCAAAAATATCAGGGGCATCTTCGTCGTGCGGTAGAAGCAAACACAACTGAAATTAACCCCAAAAAATCCGACAGTTGCTAACGCCCAAAATAGAAAAAAACCATAACGAGAGTAATTTGAAAATATGATGATTAAAAAATGTCACCAGTCCTGCACATTTGTGATGTTTTAATTCACCAGAAGTTAAAGCTTGCTATTTCTTGACGATGATGTTCGTCGATGTCCGTTTCCTTCAGTGGTCATTAGGTGTCTTCGCAAGAAGGAAAGAGTCTTAGACCAAACATCCTGACAGGCATGAGCGTGTGCTTTCATTTCTCCGCCGAAATCCAGCACGTGGTCTGCACAGACAAACACATTGTCATTGTTGCAAGGAAAATATTAAAATGTTTAACGAAATTTTTGATAGCTTTTTTAAGTGGTAAATATTAAAATCCGAACGAAAAGGCGTGGGAAGATAACATTGTCAACTTCTTTTAATACTTCAAAGTATCCCGAACGGTTCCTGGACATTTCATCACAATGGCGATCATATGTCATTTGAACGGAAATGATACAACAATGAATTTGATTTCCCTATAGACCTTTCTATTGTGTGTAAATAATGAGCGCCATTTTGTATGGGCTGCCGCAAGCGCATAAATTGATGCCGTGGTTGGCGATATATTTTTCCAAAAGGTCCCCATAACATCCTCATAACATAAGATAAATGCATGTTTACGAAGTCTTTTGTAGTGTTTGTTGATTATTTTGTATTTTCAACAATCAAATAATATGTGTGTAATAATTAATAACTATTCTCCATTTTTGTAGTGTTGGACCTTCCACAGTTTTGCAACCCGTAGTTGGCAAATTGTGCCAACCAAGCGTGGGCGATATAAAGGTCTATTTGTCCGAATATTGTAAATAGGAGGAACCCGACTGACTAGAGTAGCGCAATTGAAGCCCCTAAAAGAGGCCGCGTCGTGGACAAATTCGCAAGTTCCGCAACAGACTTTTTGAAAAAACTGTTATTTTTGTAAACACCACTTTAATAAAAAAAAAAAAAAAACCTAGTGACTGAAGGGCATACATACTCAGTGGAGCATTATAGATCCCTCTGCCTGCAGGTTGGAAAGGGGGTTCCAGAAGATGCCCCGCCCCCTTGTAGCTCAGCAACTCGTAGTTAGTCTTATTGTGAGACTGCATCTTCTGCACCGTCCGTCTGGCGCCCTCTGCGGCGGGGACATTTTGATCGTCCTCCCCAAGGACGAAAAGGAAACGTGCCTCCGAGTTCTGCATCTGGATAAACAAACATGAAACCCAACATTAAGCTCTTGAATTATGCAATAAATGGCAGACATTACACGGAAGTCGTGTATTAGAGTGTAATTAAACACTATCCTTGTGGCTGATTAAGCCCGGTTTCACATTTGAACATTAGTTACAAATTTATGCCGCCAGCTGGTGGTTGTACGTCCAAACTCTTTTCGAAATTGTATGTTTATTATTATTTCACTCATTTGCATTTGTAAAGAAGGGCCAAGGGATAATGCGGCGACTGGTTTCGGCCTGTAATACTCTGAAAACGATGGCATCTTGGTAAAGACAATGAAATGGAAGATTTAGTAAGCAAATAGTATTTCAAGAATACTGATTCAGAAACATCCTCCTGTCTAAACATAGCTTACATCGATTAGTTCCTCGTCGGGTAAGTTACAGACGTCCTCCGTAAACATTTCTTTCAGCGCAAAGCCTTCTTTGGTCATGTAGCCTTTCTGTGGATCGATCTGAAACCAAAATTCAAATAATGAACTAGGACACTTTTTATCCCTTTATTTCTTGCTTTATCAAAGTCCCTAACGCACTTCTGAGATTATATCCAATGAGGAGCAAACAACCACGAATAAGACTCGAATGGTGTATTGACGTAATTCAAGGTTTTTATTTTATCGCTATCAACACAACATACTGCACTCATAACAAGCCCGGAACATTATTGCATCAAAATTATTTAATCATGACGCCCCTTGATATGTAAACAGAACTCAACTATGTATACATCAATATGTACTACTAGACTTACTAGCGGATGTGAAGAAGGCATCCTTTCCCCGCGGTACGTGAGGAGCGTTTTAAAAAATGGAAGGCATGAAGTAGCAACAACCGCCTTTATCTAAGACGAAGAAATAGTTGTAACATTTATTAGGTCAAGGGTGTGCGAGCGGGGCAAGGGAAGGGGCGACAACTAGAAAGAAAAATAGGAGGGATGTCTAATGCATTATTTTACTTTGAATTCAACGTTTGTAACACATTAGAAACTACCAAAAAGGCGGGTGCCTACGTAAGAGCATTATACAATCATTTGTTGGAAGCATGACATTGAACACAAGAGAGTCCATCATGATTCCTGGACCTTACATCAACCCACCCCCAGCCAAAGACCAAAAACTATCATCCCTGGTTCATTAACTGGGTAATACATAAGTGCCAAGATTGATGCACCGACCGATGACAAATGAATCTGGAGATAGGACAACAAAGGTTTGAACTAACCTGGGGAAGTCTTGCAGCCATTTCAAGAGCTATGCTGCCTCCAAAGGATGTGCCTACAATACCTGTAGCATTGGGAGACACGAAGGATTGCGAGGATAGCCAGGCAGTTGCCTCCTGTGGGACGCAGTAAAGAAAGCATGAAAGGGGAAGCTGCAATGACAACGGCGTCAATTCAATGGAGCTGCTATATACGCCAGGACAAACATTACTTGCCTTTTAGCGAAACCTGGTTAGCAGTCAAATTGCCTTGCAATGTGTATACTGCTTCTGATTCCTTTATCAAGGAAGGGTGGACATTATGCCCATTTTCCCTCTATTGACAGCCGCATGATGCACCGATGTAGCGCTTTGTTTCCACAAAGATGACATTTAAAAAAAAACTTATAATAGCTTATAATATACTAATCATTACTCTTTATGTGTAATTTCCAGGGTGTTTTTTTTTTAAAGGATGTCCGGTCTATGCATACCTCAAAATATTCAAACTCCAGATGCTGGAAGGACCGAGGCAGGTCCTCGTAACTAAAGTAGGGAAGAGCAAGGGCGACGATTCCCTTGGAAGCCAGCATAGCTGCCCGGTATTCAATGACTCCACCTGCTAGACCAAACATATCGATCACGGCTGGAAATGGACCTGGTCCTGAACAATAAATACCAAATACGCATAATATAAAGTGTAATGAATTGGGACAGTTTGGGGTCCTGGGTATTTTTTAGAGTAAATGTATCACAGTGTGTAGGTGCTCTTCAGGGAGACCGAGCAAGGGATACGGATCGTGCAGCTATAGATTTCTGTAAGTATGATGTACAGTGTCATTCTTTCCTATACCAGTTAAAGATTGCGTTAGAAATAAAAAGAGCAAAATGTAAGATGACGGTATTAAAAGTTTCACCCGGAGTCATTTCATTTCGTCTGCCGTCCCCTGGTTCAATTGTCTTGTCCCTCTAGCCTTCGTTTGGTCTCCATGTCTCCGTTTCCCTTGGCCGACACTAAATTTCTCCCATTTAATCAACCAATCAACTCCAACCACAGGTTGTGTAGTTATTGGAGGGAGGCTTGCTTTTGAGTCACCAAAATTCCTCAAAATTCAGCTTGCTCTAGAATCGTCCCAATACGGTTTCCAGGCTGTTTGTAGAAATCGGCATTGAATAGTAGCTGTTTGGTGTGGCGCTGGTTCGGTTGGCGTATCAGGTGTGCGGTGAACTTGCGGCGTTGTGCCGCCACAAATTCGTGAAGAGATGAGGACTGGCAGAGCTCGTATATATATATCGTTATTAGAATATTTGTAGCAGTGCCTGTTTTCGTCTGTTGGAGCTCGACGGAAGCCACCTTTTCGTAAGCGTCCACGTCTGGCACGCGTAGGCCTATGTCAGTGCTCTAATGAATGCCCGATAGAATGCCATGCATGTGTGGAGCGCTATTTGGTAGTTCTAGAGGAGACGTTTCATCTCGCCAAATTTTAGCCCACAACGCCACTGTCTATAACTAGACGTTTTAGACCAGTCCCTACTGTGAAAGTAAACCTCTTGGACCGCCCAGCTAGCACTTCAGTGTGTATTCAGAAATTCAAGCACCTCAGTGCTCGATAATTCTTATTCTTAGAAATTAGAAATTAGATTGATGATGATTGTATTGGCCTCCTGGAACCGTTGGATTACCGAGAGGCCACGCTAGACCTTCGGCCACAATATTCTTTATCATGGTTATAATTCATTTACTTATGCTTACAATGTATAATTCAGCATCAGCTTTATTAATGACTGTCATCGAGCACTTTCTTAAGTTATACATTGGTATTACATGTAGGGTTATCATGATATTAATCCGAGCCAACCTTTTGGTTTATAGAGAATTCCTCGGATCTTCCCTGAGTGTATCTTGATTCTGTCCACTTCATCCTCCTTCATGTACCATCTCCGTGTTTGAGTGACGGCCAGTGGTTGTGCTGTGATGAGCAACGGCAACTCCAAATGCTCATTGTACACGGCAAAGGTGAACTCGACAGGTTCCGTGACGTCTTGCTTTGCGAAGCGAATACCCCTCTTTTGGCCTGGTGCAGGGCCGAGGCTCCAAAACAACCCCATGGGTTCCAAACCTGAGAAAACAAACACATATCTTCTAGCATCTCCATTAAAGTCATGAATAAACAAGGTCGGAAATCTCTTATTGGGGATAAAATGCTTGAAAATTGGACATTGAGTGCTAAACACTGAACAATTGCTAATTTTACCCAAACCGAGCAAAGGTAAAAACTGCAACTACCCAAAATTGGGTTGTCCTTTACCCCATTGTTTGGGTTAGAATTTCTGTTAAATTCAACACAATTTTGTGGTCATACCATTACCAGACTACATTAAATTTGGTCTTGTATCACCACAAGCTTTGGTTGAATTTTACAGGAACTCTAACCAAAACAATTGGGTAAAGCACAACCCAATGTGGGTTGTTGCAGTTTTCACCCTTTGCTTGGGTAAAAGTAACCCAGGCAATTTTTCAGTGAATGCAATTAGTGAATCTCCGATATCCCTGCAGAGATTTACACGTTGTGTGTATAACATTTTGGGATTATTATTAAATTTATTTGATTTGTATTTGCGGGTTTCTAAAAATAAGTAGAAAGTTATCCCAAATGAGAAGTTGCACTATTGTCCGATAGTGTGCATGATCGCTCGATTTGAACAGCGCCCCCCCCCCCTTAAATTTGATAGTACGGACGTCAAGTGTTCGGAAAAAAACCGGTCTACATCTGCGAACTTTTTTACCCCCCCCCCCCACACACACACACACATGAACTTGTTACGCCACTGGGACATTAAAAAATCTGACTGGCCTGACCCCCCCCCCCCGGCAAAACTTCCTGGATCCACCCCTGGGAATGGTCCCACCTGAAGTTAAGTTGGGACCGTCTCAAATTCACTGAAAGATCATTATGCTTTATTCCGTTTTCGAAAGCATTACTTAACATCTATAATGGCCTACCTGTGTAGCTACCACCCAGTGATTGCTGGATGTTGAGGTCCACTTTACCATCCCGATCAGCCTCAAAATGACCCACGGCTTGGAAAACCTTGTCTCTATCCTGCACACTTGACCGTAAGCTAACGCGAGTGTTCGGTGCCAAACCACTGACTACAACGGACACAGTGTCGTCTATGAAACTCGACGGCGGATAGACCGCAATGCTTGTCATGTTAGCACACTGCCCTGCGCATGCAATACGACTACGTGTTTTCAGTGTTCCAACGATAGCTTGTCTCAACAAACCATTCATCTTCCCATCGTTGGGATTGTTTCTATCCTATCCAGTCCGAGTACAGCGGCCATGGTCGAGGACGGTCCAAGCATGCAACTTGCCAATTGACCTTCGATTCGGTATGATTATTCGGGTCACGGTCACCGTCAATACAGTTCCGCGTCCGCGATGAACAACTGGTGGCGCTATATTCATTTCCCATAATACTTTATTTGTTTACAAATCCTCAAGTTCATGGACCACAAAATGCTTTAATAGCCTAGAGAAAACGGCATGCAAATCGTGCTTTGGCCGGCGTAGGCAATTGAGGAAACGAAAAATTTTAAAGAAAATTTAAGGAAATCCAAAATTCAAAAGACTTTTCAAAGAAATTACATAAATATAAGAAATAGCATTGAAAACATATTAAATTTGTGTACGGTGTGGAAGGTAATTCTGTCCCCCGGTAAAAGTGTCCGGGGGGACAGAATTACCTAGGTAAAAGTGTCCTCCCTGGCCCGTTAATTCTGTCCCCCTCCAGGTAATTCTGTCCCCCAGGTTTTTTAATCCCCCTCTTTTGAAACCCGGAAGGTTATTGTTTTGATGAATTCACTCTACAAGGTATACATTTTGGTCTGCCCTTCATGAATATAAAAAATATTTAATTTAGTCTAGGTGATACGTGAACATGATGTTTCGATTCGGAGTACGGTGAAGTCTATCGCGATTCTACCGGGATACGTCAACACAGCGGCGATGCATGGTGATGGCCCTCGTCTCATTGATAGTATGATACAACGTCTCCTTGGATTGGTCTGTGTTCCCATCATAGCGCGTAACGAAATTTCCTATTGGACGAATTTCCATTGTAGAGGGAGACGCATATGTACACAATCAATGTTATAATCACTGCCTCAAATCTTGCAGCATGTACTGGCGCGTGCGACACGCTGCTGCTCTCAGTACATACTGCATGGGGACACATTTACCAGGGGGACACTTTCACCGTTGGGCAGGGGGTCATTTTAACCTGGAGGGGGACAAATTTACCTAGGTAAAAGTGTCCCCCGGACACATTTACCTGGTCACGAGCCGGTAAATGTGTCCGGGGGACACATTTACCAGGGGGGACAGAATTACCTGTCACAACGGCTGCTGGAGGGCCGCGTCCCATAAAGAGCCGAAGCCGCAGTCTGCATAAAAATATGAAAGCAAGTGCAGATGATGAGGACGCGCAGTGAGCTTCGAAGAGACTTCTGAAAAAAAAAAATAAACCTGTAGGAATTATCAATCTTATTACAACCTTTGTGGCTTCAAGTTACATTTATTTAAGAAGATCAGGAAATACAGAGACAATTCTAAGGAAATTTCAGGAATATGACAATTTTTAAGGAAATTCAAATTTGGAAAGTGGAATCACTGATTCTGAGAAATCTTATTTTGTTAGGTCAGGTAGCCGCCACGGCTAAAATAAAGCTGACCAAAAAAAACCGGTCAGGGTCTTGCATGCCCGTTTCTTGGACGTTTACCGAATACATAATCGTTGCCCGGTCTTGATATGATCAATGTGGTATCGTTGTTCTTGTCTTGTCATAATCCCTAAATGTAAAAGAGTGAAGAAACAACAAGACTCTTTCAAAGAGCATTATGGGGGGACAAACTTTTACGAGTGGATTTTCACTCTCTTAGAGTGAAGAACCACTCTAAAGGAGTGAATTAACTTCCACTCTTTTTAAGGAGCCATGGAGGAACAACTTTGAGTGTTTGTCACTATTTTACTTTTAGAGTACGGAAGGGCTTAACGTGACCTATGTATCATTATCTGCAAGACTTCGGGTAACTGGTTGGTTATTGAAATTATTGGTTTTATAGTTATCCTTGGCTCATAAAACACAAAGAGTGTTCGATATGTATTATATTAGGACACAGACAGGACACATTATTTCGGCTTATTTGCTAAGTTCCGCTGTGCTGTTATTTTAATTGTGGTGGTTTTCTCACTTCCTATATTAAAGTGATTCGAACGGGAATTTTGCAGTTTTTGTATATTTACTATTAAGATTCAGAGAGATAGCTTGAGCGGCACCGTTGTCTGTTAATAAATGCAAGCTCTGATAAATACGCTGCAACAGCGCCATTGTCCGGATAGAGGGCGTTCTGTTCCCATCCGCGAACCTGACTTGCTCAAATTTCTGCAAACATTTGACAACAAACAGTGGAAGACGCCATTTTGAAACTACATGAGCACGGCCACCGCGCGCAGCGCCCTCTGATGAGGATGTTTTGCAGACTTGTACCAATAAGTTTTGCCATCCAAATCGACTTTAAAACTTCACTGTCAGTGCCATGCAAATCCTGCCGTCCTTCATTCTTACACATGCAGTACCACACACACTCAGAAAGTTTGATTAGCAAGTGTACTCCTAAAAAAAAAACAGACAAAAACGTCGTTATTTGCAAAATCGTATGCGACACATAAAGCAAGGACTGCAAAGTTGTGTATAGAGGGCGTACAGTTATGCCTCGCTGCGGCAAGCACTTAGATGGCGCCCTGCATCCGTGTCCAGGGCATGGCAATTCAAGCAACACAGTTTTCACCATATCGGATTTGGAATAGAAAAAGAGACAAAAATCTCCTTTTTCGTTAATGTTCAGAATACTGTTTTCAGATATTTTTTTGTCATTTACAATGTTAAATCGGCCAAATTAGTCTCTAATTTCCAAAGAGTGATACAAGGGACCAAATGGTCATGGGCGTCACCAGGATTTTTTCTAGAGGGGGTTTTTTTTTTTATTTGCCAATTGCCAAACAATTTCTCAACATCTTTATTTTATTTTTTTTGAAGGGGAAGGACATTTCCCCCCCCCTCCCAATTTACACCACTACTTTTTTTTTCCTCTTCTTTTCTCTTTTTCTTTTCTTTTTTTTTTCTTTTCTTTTTTTCTTCCTTTTTTTTTTTGGTGGCTTTTCCAGGGGGGGGGGGCAAGTTCCCCCCTTGCCCCCCCTCGCGACGCCCATGCAAATGGTGCACTCAGGATTTGGCTGGGGGATTTCATACTTGTTTTTTCTTTTCTTGTTCTTTTCTTGTCTTTTTTGGCAAGTCTGAATTTTTTTCAAAAATGTTGCCCAAAATTTTTGGCCGCAGAAAAAAAATTGGGGGGACGGACTATTTTGATGTTGGTGGCGCCATTTACACCCCTTTTATAATACTCGAAAATAGGTCACATAAATAACCACGGTCAAGTCGTGGGACTAAAAAATAAAACTGACCCCCCCCCAAAAAAAAAAAATACAACCTCTTGGGGGGGTGGCTCGAGTCCCCCGATGCCCCCTCCCCCCTTGGCTCGACTTAGAGTGAACAATTTCGATAGAACTACTCTAAAAACAGTCGTTCTAGTAGAAACTCGAGTCAAAACACGATTGTGAGCAGGCAATGAGACATCCCTCCATAAAAGGATGCCATGGTCTAATTGAACGTCTCAGAGAGCGTTTGATGCATTGAAACACATTCAAACCTTCTGCTTAAATATGAATCAAGAAGATGCCGAAGATTGCCAGTTTGACCTGAGACGATAAATACCATGATCAAGAAGATGCCGAAGATTCCCAGTTTTGACCTGAGACGATACATACCATGATCAATGGTGTACCTACAAAGTAACGTGCTGAGAAATCATCTTCATCGAGATATTATTGAGGAGGGTCGTCTCATCTGTGTAGTTTAGTTTCAGCCCCATCCCACTTTTTTTGCAGAACAGTAAAACAAATTCCCGTACTCTTACTTCCAAAAATATGAGAAGAAAACGTCAAAAGTAAACTTAAACCTTAATTTATCATGTGTTACGCTTTGTTCAATTTTTGAGGGGGAATTGGGATTTATTTATCCAACAATTGAAATATTCCAGATGACCATCTCCATTTGATTGATCCCCACTTCAGGACATAAATTTTGCATTTATAAACGACAAGATTACCTCGATATATTTACAGAAGAAAGACAAGGGTTCAGATTTTTATTCATTTATTTATTTATTTCGGACATTCAGAAAATGACTATTAAAATCATGACAGACGGGATGAACTATGCCATTTTTGAATGGGATGAACTAGGCCTATGCCATTTTTTAATGGAACGGGAGTTCAGTCCCTGTGTTATAGGCCTACCTATGGGTTACTATCCCATGACATAGTTGCTTTGGAGAAACATTCTCCTAGGACCGAATCGTTGATTTCCCTCCACGATATTTGTATTTCAGTCTCAGATGAATCCAAAACGTATTTTTCTTTTCTCTGTTTTTTCTTCTTCTATTTTGAAATTTGTATATATTTTGGGAATTTGAACGCTAACTATCATTGGTCCCTGACCGAAATTATTGGGGTAATGCTTCCTCCTTTGACCCAGGTTTTAAAGAATTTAAGGTTAATTCCAATCCTCAGTTGCGGCAGGGAACTTGACGTTTTTGCGGATTGTAAAATATTCCTTTGTAGGTGTTTACAGTGTTTCTACTGTTGTACTTTTACGGGAGTTGAAATTGCAATTTGAAACTAAAGAATAATTATAAACATTTCATGTAGAGTTGCTGCTAACACCGCAACTCAACGTCTCAAGGATAAAACTATTCGGGTGAAGTGTAGTCTGCTGTGCTTGAGACGGATGTTATTTTTTTCCAGAAGAGGAGGCACGTAGAATTACCCCGATCAAAGCGGTACGGAGCTGTCATTCTGATCTGATCAAATCCCCAGAATTGAGTCGCTTCTCGCGTGATGCACATGGTTAAAAGAAACAACCAATGTACATCACCTAATATCATGTCTTCGTTTTCCGCTTTACCGCGTCGGCGGAGTTGCTCCCTTTTGATCGCGCCGTTCCCAGCGCCTGATATGCCGGTGAAGAATGCCGGACCGAGCACGGTAAATAAATCGGGGCCGTCCGTCACCATGGACAGTACTAAGCTGGGCTTTTCTTCTTGTTATTGCTAGTGCACCTCTTCGCCCTCTTGAGCTCCCGTGTGGAGAGTCACCGTTGTGAAGATGTCTAACAACCCCACAAACAGGACTCGGCTTTGGAAAAAGCGCCTGGGGCGTGAATTAAGACGCTAGCAAAAAGGCATTAGTTTGTTTGCCAAGAGTAAATCTACTCAGTGATACAACAGCTTTCGGTAGCTGGATATTCTTGTGAATAAGAAAGGATGACAAATGCTGCCCCCGCACAAAAGCTCCTGCCCCACAGCCCCAATCACCACGCACGCTTGGCCTGGTGTGCTCGCTGCATAGGTGGTCTCCCATGGAGCATATTGGCTCTTAAACTTGTTTTTCTCGACTCTCAAGAGTGGAATCAACAGGATTTGTTAACTTTTCGGATTAGCCGGCAAATTCTTGCCTGTGTGACGATAACAAGGATAACAGCAGTTAGGATGTTTCTCTTGCCAATTTAGAGAAGAAGAGTTTCTGGGGCCAAAGAGACAGCACGGAAACAAAGCACGGATTACAGAACACACTCTAGTTTTAGACAAAGAAGAAAATAACGCAATATTTTTTAGTCCTCATCGTAGGTGGCGCTGTGATTTAATCAACAGTTTGTTCAATGTATGGCTAATTAGACAGTAACATAAACATAAAAAAAATCTGTCACTTTGGCTATAGGCCTATAAATAAAGGTTGCCTGATATACTTTTTTGCCAGAGGTACTTCTCATTGGGTGAAAATAGAACACATAGACGAAACGGTGGATTTCTGGTGAAGCAAATCCCTTTCACCCTAAAAGAGCGCGAGCCGGCTTATTTGCTGACATATCGCTTTGCCAGTATAGTCTGGTTCCCGGACCTGACGTCTCTGAATAGTCAGGCAGCCGTCACATTTAAAATAAGAACATGACGCAGCTGAGCCCCTCGTCCGATCAGATCAGTGCATTATCAGTGCATGGATAGCTAGCCTTCTTTCTCGGCTGATACATCGTTTTACACCCGCTATCCAAATGTCAACGAAATCCACCCTTGCCGAAAACTTTCGGCAAGGGCGGATCCAGGGGGGGGGGGCCAGACGGGGGCCATTCCACCCCCCCCCCTTAACGACCCAATTTTGTTTGTTTAAGTGACGTCGCCATAAAGGCGGGCACTGCGTACACCACCATCTTTTCTTCAAAATAATTTGGTTAAAGTGGTCAGAAATTACCTCAGATCACACCACAGAGCATCTAGAATCCAAAAAAATGTCGGGGTGCTTAAGCGGGCCCCGAACCCCTCGCTGTAATTTTTTGGACCCACTTTTGGGGGGGACCAACAATTTTTTTGTCCCCCCCCCCAACAAAATTGTGTTCTGGATCCACCCTTGGCTTTCGGCAACTGGGAGGAAATCTGCCCGTTTTGGTCCAACATGTGATACTGGCGCTTACCTGACCTATTGTGGTCAGAATAGAAAGAATCTTAAAATATGTAATCTTAAAATCTGGAATAAGGCCAATACCGACGATTATACGGGCCACCTCAAGCCAGAGGCCGCCTACTTTATATCTATTTTGGTGAAAATTTTAATTTATGACCTAATTTTCAACATATCCATTTCATAGAGATGGGTGCGGACATCCAGGTCTTTTTTACATTTGACTTATCTAGCTCCCAGACCTAAGTTCTTGAAACTGAACAGTTCTTGAGTCTGGAGTGCTGAATGGTTACACATAGCAACGATGAAAACTGGTATGCAAATGAATAGATGTTTATATCGGATGACGTCATCCCACCCGCGCCTATACTTTCAAGTTTGGCACTCAAATAATTATTTCAGGCATTCAGCATAAATATAGGTTACCACAAACTGGCGCTATTATATTCAGTGGTGGATGAAATATTTTCCAGGGGTACAGTGGTATTGCCCTTGCTTTGAAACAAATCGTACCAAAGGAAATACAAATCAAAATAAAGATTTCCTTTGGATTTTCTAATGTGAGAAATGCCATAAGTTCCTCGATTATTCCTGCACGGAGACGCATGGTTTCGCTTCGATGGGGCCATATTAGATTCGAACATTTCTCCAAAGAGTACACTGACAAGAGGTGAAGTTCCGTGACGATACGAAGTAACGGCAAAGTATAGAACTGAAGTTACCCGTTTTGCGAGACCCATGCGTATTTTCAAAACTTTCAATCCGTCTAAAACTCACATTTTTGTATAACTTCAATCCTACTTTTCAACCCAAAAATATATTAGAGTTGTCTTTACGACGAGTACATGTTTAAAAGCATCCCGTTCTGTGACAGAGCTTGGGTGCATTGAAAAAAAAAGTTGGTTAGCACCCTTTCAGTGGCTTTATATTATTTGGGGACGCTGGTACCCCCCCCCCCTTGGGCTGGCCTTCAGAGAAAATCCGGGCTATGTCACTGTCTCATCAACTTTTAATCCCAGATCGATGCTCGCGAGAGGGCTTCCCGGTGGGAAACTGATGGCATATTGTTCTCGAAATCGTCCGATTGACTTCTCTCAAAAGTTCATCCCAAACATATCGGCTTTGCGTGACTATCCGCTAAGTTCATTCACAATGACCCAACATGAACAGCGGTTTGGTTTTCTGGCCCAATCGCTTGGTGGCCCGTGCTCAATACACAAGGTTGAATGGGGGGGTCGCGAGTTCATCCCGTTCAAATTGGTTTGTCACGAAGTCTAGAAGTAAACCGCAGGCCTCCTTGTATATCGGAAGGCGATTTACCTCATCAGCTTTCAGTAATGAGAGGTATTTGGCTAAGTGTCCACATTGTGGCGATACAATGCAACGTTAAGTCCCTCATCATGACCAGGTATAGAGAGAGCCCTCTTGATTCAAATGACCGATGTACGGGACTCATGAGATGCCATCCGACTTGTTCATTATTATTATTATCATTATTATTAATCATTTTTGGTAATGAAACCAAGGATTCCTCAAAAGCGCCCTAGGCACTGTAGCTCGCAAGCCTGAAGAAACCTGTGGAGAGAAAACAATCAGAAGAAATTACAGTTTTAAAGGTGGGAGGAAAAGCCCAGAAGAATATTCTGAGGAAAACCCACGGAATCAGGTAGGGACTGAAAACCCAATCCACATATTGGCCCAGGCGGGATTCGAACCCGGTTCACAGCGGTGGAAGGCGAGGAAAGTACCGCTACGCCAACCTGACTCCCTCAACATACAGGCAAGATGACGGCATTCTGACATAATTTATGGTGGGATGACGACCTTCCCAATTTAGGATAACGTCATCATGGGGTAATATATCAAGGGATGACGACATAATGAACGTAGGATATCGATACACACACTTAATTAATTTTATATTGCATGACGACAAATGGTTTCTCCAAATGGTGAAAAATGAGTTTGCTGTGATGAATTGGAAGACATGTCCTGTGCAATTTACTGGGTTTTTTTTCTTTTGTTTACTGTGTTTTCAATGTTATCTTGTTTTCACCGCATTTCCTGATATTATTATTTCAACCCATTTCCTTGGTCTAGCCTATAGACAAAAGTGGTTTCCGTTGCAACAGCCAACCTACAGGACCTTTTCACGAGCTGTGAAAAAAAGGCCCCACGCTTAAATGGTTTTTTTTTAATTGTTCGAGATCCGCCTTGATATTTATCTCGGGATGACCACATGCTTCTTCCAACGGAGTCTAAATAATCATGCATAACGTGAGGAACTATCGCATGATGGCGGATGGCACCACCAGACCTCCGTAGGAAAGGAAAGGCGCGGTGCATCTCCTAATTATTGTTTAACAAACTTTTGTTGCGACAGTTGAAGAAAAAACTTCTACAAATCGATTGTAAATCAATAGGGGCACTTAAAGGTGAACAATACCTCGCCCTAATTTTAATGTGGGACAGTCAATTCATTGAGCGCCTCTTGCCACAATCCGATTGGGATTTCATTGTGATCTCGACTCTATCATTACGAACCAGCAAAGTGAATTGCTGTAATCGTTTCAAACTCTGCGGGATGACACGCATTAAGCCGATCTATGGTTGAGGGTAGGGACAACCTTTAGAAGCAAGAATGTGTAACCTTTTATAGTTGTAGGATGGTGCAACAATCGGTGTGCAATTCCTTTTCCAATATATGTTGGCATAACAATTGGGTGCTGGCCATTGACCACTGAGCGACTCAAATTATGTTGTCAAGAAAATTTGATAGTAAAATCAACTGCATCTCAACAAATACCAGTAGCGGATCTAGAGGGGGGGGGAGGGGTTGTACCCCTCCCCCTTCAGCTGCTAGCAAAATAGGCTGGGCCGAAATAATAAATGGAATGCTCAAGTTCGTTAATTTATTCTGCCTTAGAATGTAGGAGAAAGCGTCGTAATTACTTCACAACTTTGCATAAATGCAGTGAATTTGGATCTGTCGAATTATGATGATGAAGACACAGCTTAATGTAGAATATGCTGATAACAAAAGAAACCTACTTTTCTTTATAATAGTATTATTTGAAAATCTTCAAGACAAGCATATGAAGGTAAAGTTTGTGCGAGTTGCGAATCACCATTAGCATGTGGGATTCTTCCTGCAAGCCTCACAGGGACAAGTAAAAAGGGCAACCATAATGCATTCTGAAGCCGCAACGTTTCGCTTATGGCAGCGTTAAACCACGCCTGCACAAATTTACAAAGTGTCTTTTATCAGAAAAGCAAACGGAAGGAAACATTTGTGAGCGTAAAAACACTCCCCGCATGTGTGAGGGGAAAATGTCTAAAAATGCTGATGGGTCTCAAGTGATTGCACAAGGGGGACTGGAGTTCCGCTATCTTTCAGCCGGTGCAGTTCCGAGGCTAAAGAGGCCTAAGCCCTAAATCGAATTTTCATGACAACAGCTTCAGCAAACTACCGGCCATTTAGTGGACTTTCCAGCAGCCTCTTGTTGTTTCTTTTCTCAACGCCGCCAAATTGTGCTTTTGAAAAACAAGAAAGCCACCAGTGGTGTGACAAGTATAGCGTGGCGTAACAGATTAACCAATAACCAAACATACTTGTCATCATAATGTTGGCAGGTATACGCTGTACGCATGTACATGCTATAGACCGCGGTTTGGGCATTTTGTATAGGGTTGGGTCTGTGTTTCGGTGTGCTTAGCCGGCTGAAGGGGCTACAAAAACCAAGGGATTAGCTTAATCGCTTCCCTCACCCTCCATGTGGGATACCCGAAAGGACTGCATTCTTCAGTGGTTCTGAGGGATCTTACATTGTAAACCCCTCCCTTTTGGCCTTTTTGTTATTGCCTCATAGGAGATGTTATTTCTCTATCAACGTTAATTGCTTTAGAAGGGGTGGGAGGGGTGGCAAGACAGACAAGGCAGTGGATTGTAAGATACTTGGTAGATTGCTTCATTGGATTTCACCCTTGGGCTAAAATCCCCAATTATGACTAATTATGCGTCTGGGGATTACAATCAGGCTAACGTGAGCTCCATTCTACGATTGAAGGATTATCTACGTGTAATTCATCGGGCGATGCTTCATCGGGCGATATTCAATACGTAGGCTTGTACGTTGTAAAAGATCGGCAGTCTCCCTGATCTTCATCATATTTAGAAGTAACAAAATCCAAGAGTCAGAAAGACCAGTTTGGGGGTATAAGACAAGTTTTCCAAACGACGTGAATCACGATCCGATTAATAATAAATAATAATACCAGAGTCTTATATAGCGCACGTATATACCAACAGGTACTCAAGGCGCTGGAAATTATGTCAATTATTAAAGAAAGGTAAATAAAGTTTATGAGAAATATGAGACCCATTATGTAGCACCTTATAATGGTTTATAAGGTGCTGCCATACGTGCATAAAACGCCTATGGAATAACATATATTTAAAAGTTGACGTACACAATTGGAAACTTTTGTACCGTTGTCCATATGAGTTGGAAAAAAGGGAACACGTGATTTGTTTCCCATTAAAATATCTCTTCTATAGTAGATTATGAAAGGAAAATCATGATTTTAGGTGGGAAATAAGGGTATGAAAAATACCTTTTTTTTTTTTTAGTTGGAAATAACATTACTTGAAATGGCAGAGTAGTGGCGGATCAACAGGGCTTCCGGGGTCTAAAATCCCTCTTGGGCCACACAAATTAAAAAAAATATGCACAAAATACCAGCAAATGACTAATAAACCCCATCTTGGCAGCTACACTCCCCTCTCTTGATCCAAACCTGGATCCGCCCATGAAGAGGTAAAGTTTAAACAATTGTACGTGATGGCGATGCTTCAAAGTATCGCTCCATAGTGTGTCTGTGGTATTACAACATATTCGTCCATAGCGGGGGCAGATCTAGCTTTCAGGGAACGGAGGGGGGGGGGGGCTGATATTTGAGTGAAGGTGTGCCTGCTAGGGGGGGGGGCCCTAGGCATCCCCCCACAATTTTTTTTTTTTACATCTACGATGCTTTCTTCTGAATTCTAAGGCAATTTGAAAACACATTTTAGGAACTGTAGCATTTCATTTATTATTTGTCCCGATTTTACCTGTATCATAACATTAGTCAGCGGCTGAAGTGGGGGGGGGGCGCTCAACCACCCCTACTTAAATCCGCCACTGCGTAGTCTGTATAAGATAATGTTTAACATTTTGTTTTTCCATTTTCCAAACTTTGATGGACGAATTTTGAGATCATGATTTGCATGCAGTTGATATTCACCTTTGAATACGATCAACTTCGAAATTATACACATGGACACCAACGGTGGCGGAACCGGTGGAGGAACAGGGGGGCCATTGGCCCGACCACTTTTTACATTGGAGGAGGGGGGAGCATGGGCCCCACTTTTGGCAGGCCCAAAATAGTTAAGCCCTATAATTGGTAAACCGTAAAAAAAAAAGGTCTCTCTTGTACTCTCTCTGTAATTAACAGGATCGAATGATTGTTTTTGATCATCGGAAAGGTCTACTTAACACTGCAGTGAGTTGCCATGGCAAAGGCGGCGGAACCGGGGGGGGCAGAGTGTAACATTCACCAAAAAGACATAGCATAACATAGAAAAGGGCGCCCCTATCGACGACTGATGTCCAGCCCCCCCCCCCGCACCGGCGGCAGGCACCGGAGGTACTCCCCCTTCCCCCTCCCCCCCTCAAAATTAAAATTGTTTCGCCGCCGCCGATGTACGCACAAATTACTTTTTTTCGGAAATGCAGATGATAACACCACGAGCCCCGATTGAGACAGCAACTTAGCTTGAACATATACAGCGCACTCACCGAACACCATGGGATCAAGGTTGACCCTGTGCCTTTTTTACCCTTGCAGTGGCCAATGTTGATTGTCTTTCTTCGGTGTTACAAAGTTGCTTCCATTTATAATTCATCGTTACTGTTTCTCCATCTACAATACAAGAAAATCGTATCACCCAGCAGAAGTCGATAATCAATAGATTTTTGAAACTATTTCAGTTCTCATGCTTCTGCTTCTGCTTATATACTGTACACAACGCCCTGTTTGAGTCAATAATCTATCTTAAAAGTTGTCGACGCAAAACAGAGTCGCGAGTAAGCGTTTAAGTAATTTGGGAATGAGAACAGTTTTAAACTCCGAAATTTCACTAAAAAAAGGAAACTCGTGGAGTTTTCTTTTCCGTGCCGTTTTTTTTTATCAAGTTTTGGAGGTGCAGGACCACCATTCGAGACATGCATGTTATCGGTCTTCAGCGTAGATTGGACAAATTGCAGGTTGTTAAAAGAGTACTTGAAACCTGCACATTCCTAAATTATCTTGAGGTAGTTAGTCTTGGAATTTTTCAGTAATGTAATCAGACAGGTTGGCTGGAAAAGGGGTCACTGTTACACCGATACAACTCCAATACATTTGCCACCATACCACTTATGAGGCTCTCATATTGGTAAACACCCCCCCCCCCAAAGAGAAACTAACATACAAATTCAAAGAGTAATAAAATCTAAATTAAAATATAAGTTGAATCCTGACAAATTCGCCCATCACAATATGAAGAACAGCAAGAGACAACTATAGACCTAAGAGGAATAAACAAGAAGAGAAGACAACAGCGACAACAGCAGCAGCAGTACCGGCAGAAGCACCAGAAACAGCACGAGCAACAGCAGCAGCACCAGAAGCAGCACCTGCAGTCCAGCACCAGCACTAGCAGCAGCACCAGAAGCAGCACCTGCAGTCCAGCACCAGCACTAGCAGCAGCACGAGCAGCATGAGAAGCAGCAGCAGCACCTTGTAAATTCATGCAAACGGTGATGATAATAATGGTGGAAGTGATGATGTGCTTGCTGAATGTGGGGGTGGTAATGAAGAACATATTTTGAAAATGTCTTGAGAACAAAACCTTTTTTGTTTTGTTTTTTGGTTCACAATAATACACGTATTAATTCAAAACGATTAGGGAACCAATAAGCTGAGTGTCGGTTATGTGATTTGTAATGTTATGTAGAGCGGGTCTCAGAAACGGCAAAGGTGTTTTTTTGATGAGTTGACGAAATACTTTTAGTGCTTCATCAATATTCGATTCAGAAATATTGAGGGCATGATAATTTTGGGGAGGATGACCTTTCCAGTGCCCTCTGTAGCTACGTGGCTATCTTTTAGTTCCTGGGAATCTTGTTGTAAGTTGTTTCCCACACTGTTATGCATCAAAATGTGGGCGTGATAACGTATAATATCAGAATACCAGTCATTTTCCTTATCATTATAGAAAAGAGGTAAAAAAAGTACCAGAAACCTAGATGCACATTCCAGAGTTCTCCTGCCCGGACCGTATCAATTCACCGATAAGGCGATGTCATCGTCCTGGTAATGTGCTCATTAGAGAAAAGTGGGCACCTGATCGTCCTGTCCCTACTAGGTTTCTTTTCTGATTTTTTTTCTTTTTTTAAATATAACTCTATGGCTGAAGCCCACTCCCCAGCTCTAAGTTCCCAGACGAATTGGTCTGGCCACTCCCGCGCTCCTTGGCCAAAATTGTGTTAGCCACATTGTACTGCGGTAATCTACCCACAATGCTTTGCATTATATACGAGCGAATGTGTGTTTGCATGACGCTTTTCTTTTTGTTAAAATACATATGTCAATTGAACAACCAATTGAACAAAAAGCAACCGATGATGATGTTTTGTTTTCATTTGGGTGAGTGTTCTATTAAACGCATAGTGTACGCATTCTTATATTTCTTGCTATTAGTACGTTAATATTTCGAGTGTCGTGTTGGTTTGTAGTTTTAAGTTAAAACAAAAATGAAATTGTGTTTTAACTGTGTAACTGTCTGTTTGTCTTGCTGATGTCGGATGTTTTTCCCTCTCTCTTTATATAAGACTGCTGATTGTAAAGTTTGTCTGATATGCCACTACATATGCGTTATTCTCTATTAAACAGTCTTCTATTTGGTTAGGAAACGGCCGACGAGTTTATATGTCCCTAAAGAACCCTGCTGAATTCTGTTGTTGTTAATTTAATTGATATGTCAAAAGAAGTAAAATTCGACATTACAATTCGATTTTAGTGTGTACGTGTCGGCTTGTCGACTATGGTGTGAGTAGGATTGTAAAGAAAAATCTGCCTTGTTTGTAAGTTTTGAAATCAAGCTACTAGAACTGGCGTGCTGCTTAAGTACTTTCCTAGCTGTTTTCAAGTTTCCCCCGAAAAAAAATCCGGGTGAAACTTAAATCTTTAAACTTTATTTTCTGCTGGCAATATGCCTAAGGTTTTATGTGACACATTCCATGACCCAAAAAAATCAGTCCGCCGACCCTGTTTTAAGCATAAGCATATGATCTTGCACCAGGGCAATAGAACAGCTAATGTTAGCGTACTGCTCGACGCCGTGGGGACGAGGTTGTTACAGACGGAGTTTTTGTGAGCTGCCATTCGTATTTTTAGCATCTTCATGTTAATTTGGCTCTAATGTAATGATTTCCTTAATTTTCTTTTTTTAAGATCACACACTATTTCAAATTTGGGCGTCGATTGCAATGTCCCCCAGGCGCGGTTCTACGGGGGGCTGGGGGGGGGCTGTAGCCCCCCCCCCCCCCCCAAATTTGGTCTAGCCCCCCAAAATAAATTCCGTAAAAAAAAAAATTGCATTAGCAAAAAGAAGGATTGTGATTAGCCCGACTGCGTCTGGCCGTACAGTACTATCGCAAGCTCTGTAGTACTACAGAGCTTGCGATAGTACTGTACGGCCAGACGCAGTCGGGCTAGATTGTGATGTACATGCGAACGGTCTCCCCCTAAAGAAGAAATAGCCGTCGACAAGGGTGCATTAGTTAATATAGTGTGAATGATTTTAGGATTTTATTGGTGCTCCCCATTGAAAATATGGCATGATTGACTTGAAACTTGGTGGGTAGGTAGATACTGTTAATAGTATGCAAAATCTGAAATAAATTCATGATGACGTCATCATCAAAGTTTTTTATTATTATTATTTTTTTTTACATTTTCTTCGATAATGCTTTGATTCATTTTCAAATATATTTCTTGAATGTAAATAAAAATTAAAAAAATTGTGGAAAAGCATATGCCCTGTTCATCGAACAGGCATAGACCTCTAGGTTTTTCTTTCTTCTTCTTTTTGTCGGAAAAACAATCCTTTAGACTTTGTACACGTTTTTTCCGGCCTTCACTTTTGCCATTCATCCTTGTCATACATCCTTCAAAGTTACCATTTGCATAGTCCCTATAGCAAGGATGTGTCCCGAAGAGTGACGTCATGGTGACGTCATCGTGGGTCACGTGATGTCACTTTAAAGATTTCTAGATTTAATCTTTGAAAATCAATATAAAATCAACAGGGAGAGACCTGAAATTGATTTTTGCGGGAATTGATATAGTTATCCAGGGTCTTTATTTTATCTCGTGTGTGTAAAGTCACGTGACCCTTTCTTCCGGTCCAAACCGGAAGTGGCTTATAATCAAAAACTGGAAAAAGATGTGAACTTGCTTTCAACGATGTTAGTCTGTGGTCAGGTTGTAGTTCACAACAAATTACAGGTGACGTCATGAAATGTTAGAGCGCCCTCTAGCGGCAGGTTGAAAAATGTTTAAAATGAATAATCAGTTGATGTGTGTGGCGAAGTTTGCTGAAATCACTTTATAATGGATGTATAAAATCAGCTTTATGCTAAGAAAAAGTTAAGGGGGAGAAAGATTGATGACGTCACCAGACTGGAAGTTACAATCAAAAGACCTTTAAACCTTAAAAAATTGCTGAAAAATCAACCGCGAGAGTTATATTCCAGATTTTTGCTTCAAATAGCACAGTTAACATAGCCCTCAAGCTTTCTGTGATTGACGTCACGATGACGTCATCGGATCGGATTACAAGGTATCAAAGATTTCTGGATTTAATCTTTGAAAATCAATATAAAATCAAATGTGAGAGATCTGATTTAACTTTTGACAGGAATGGACAGAATAATCCAGCATCTTCAATTTTGATATTACGTGCAAAATCACGTGACCCTTCCTTCTGGTCTAAACCGGAAGTACCTTATAATTTAAAATTTGAAAAAGATGTGAACTTGCTTTCAACGATGTAAGTATGTGGAAAGGGTGGGCTTTTCAAAAATCTGACCCAGTGACGTTATGCATTATTCGATGGTCCCTGATGATTTTTGTAACGATGACGTCATGTGTCACGTCACGGCATATTAAATGTTCCTTTTTGCAAATCGCTATAACTTCTGTGACCTTCGGAACAGAATGTCGCAGCCGATGTATCTGAACTTCTCTGCAGTCTCGACGGGCTGGCCCTCAACAAACACTGGGGCAGATGGTGGTCCGAGACCAGTGCAATTCTGGATCTTGGTTTTAGCCCATGATGGGTATAGGCCTAGACCCATTGTCCCAGCTTCTTCCTCAAACTTCTGGAGCGTGGTAGGCCACTTAGCAAGTTCGGACTAGGTAAAATGGGTAAGCAACTTTGAGCGTTCTTTTTTTTATTCTCAGAATTTCACTTGAATTCTAAATGGTTACAACATACGCTATTATTTCTAAGCACTAAAAGTATGAATGTGACGATCAAGAAAATATATTATCTAATAATGATGATTAAAATGCATATATGCGATACTTAGAAATGAAAGCTAGCGGTTAATGTATACGATTTCGAGATTAGCTGGCAATTCTAGACATGCATCATGTGTGCACCTGAAGAAGTTGGCCAAGCTGATTCTTTTCCCAAGGAGTGGTTTAAGACAGGAGCGGCCTGTCAGTCAGAGCTGTGGGCTCTCTGGTTTTCATCTAGACTGAGCTGACGAGAGGATATTGATACATTGCAATCGGATCAAATAAACGCGAAATCACACATTTTCATTCCCACATTGTAATGTTACCGGCACACGGTTTGTTGAGCCACCTTGATTGCCTAAATACCCATCATCTACCCTCCGCACCAAGGCATAGAACGCGGGTGTCAACACGCCTTGAAAACAAGCAAATCTCCCGTGTCAATATCATCCGTCTCACGCTCTCATATCCGGGCGGTGGCGGCTCACGCTCCTTATTTAAAAGTGTCTTCCGCGGCCCATGCGTGTGTACCTTCAAGACCCTTATACGGGGATTAGGTTTGTCCGGAGAATTATCGTCTAAACTGGGGAGGCCATACCAGCGCTCGGCACTAATTGAGTTGGGTCTTGGGAAAGTAAATCTCCGAGTTTGGAGATGGTTGGCCGATGGATGGACGGACGGGTGACGGGTGGACACAGGGGCAGAAGATTCGATGAATAGCCGCTGAAGAACCTACTCGCCTCGGGCTACCGGACTGAGCGATGGTGATGATGTTGATGAAGAAGATGCTGTAGATGTTTACGCGCTATGGTGTTTACCCAGTCACCAAGAATTTAAGTGGAAATCGACTAAGTCTTACCAAGGAAAGAAAGGGCTTAAAAGTGGCGCATTCATCAGCTTTGTCATGGTCTTAAGGTTCTTTGCAAAATGCATGCTGTCTTGGTGAATAGAACATGTAGTCTCCATCAGACGCTTAAGCAAACATCGGTCCCACGGACAATGCGACCACAAGAAAACTGGGAAATTGGAACGTTTTAAGCGGCCGGAGATTCTCTTGTTCACCTGTCGGGTACACGGTACATACTAATACCCGTAAGTGGTCATGAGTATTAAGGGTTTTTTTCATTCGCTCGGATAACACTTTAGGCCCAATTCAGGGGAACACGAAAAGCACAGTGGTTGTAATGAACACTTCACAATAGAATCAGGCAATTACACGTGCGATCCCCGTTATATATCATCATGCACGTGAACTGCGACAGACTTGTTGCATTGCGGTGTAAATTGGGGTCGGGGGATCCTCACTTCAAACCACCCTAATTAACAATTTCTCTACATTTTGGCCAATTAGTTGGCTGCGCTGTCGCTAATTTTCATTCTTGGGAATTGCCGTTCACATTTGACACTTTTTTCATTAATGCGTCTTAATTCGTTAAAATACCGATGTATTTTTTTCTTGAGCCAAATTATACCGTGGTAGCAAAATGTATATGGCAGGAGGGATACACGAAAATGTTGGATGTCGTGGTCACGTGGTGCTGACACTCCGTTAACTGCTGCACGATTTTCTGTATTTATATAAAAAGGTGAAACACGGTTGATTCAAGTATTTAAGAGAAAGATGCTGGAGTCATGGGTTACCATGACGTCAGAGGCAACCATGGCGTCACAGATGACATGGTCTATTTAAACATAATGCCTTCTGCCCCCCCCCCCCCCGATATGCCACTGGAACGCTTTCTACTACACATTTTTCAGAACCTAAGATAGATACATCGACCGGGTTGATTCTCCACAGGATTTTGTCAAAATAAATACTTTACAAGTCACGGTTATACTGCATGGGAGGTCTATGCAAACGGATGAAAAATGTTAATAGGTATGTCCATACCAAGTTAAGAGTAATTTTTATTTGCTGTCAACATATAGTGTAATGTATGACTTACTCGCGTCGATGCTGTCAATAAAAGCAGCATAGCTTTCTTGGGTTGTTCTGAGTTCACTGCTGGTGACAGCGTGAGACCGAACTAACCTAGTAATGGAAAAGTGCTCGAATGTAATACCACTATGACCACTATGACCACTAGCCACACATTATGACCGGCAACTAATATTGCTCCCTTCCCTTTTGGGATTCCTCCCACCCACCCACCCCGATCCAGTGGTTGATCTTTTCCATTATTTGACGATATCAGAGGACGAGCATATAGTAATGACAGTTGTTTCCCCTTGCATGCCTTATCCATGCTCGGAAATTTTATGAACTCGAATTTTGCACGAGCTGAATTGTTGGTCAAACTCCCTGCACCTTTTAGTCCAGCAGTTGGATTGGCGGGCATTTGTTGACGGTTGTGTGACACGGAAGCCAAAATCAACGATCAACTTGAGTGGTTTTACTCCCTGTGTCAATCATATTTAATCCGATCGACAACAATAAGTTACAACTTGCAATTTGGCGGAGGCCAGTGATGCATACTGAGAAAAGCAAAGTGGATGGTGTGTAGTTATGAGTGTTGTGCAGTTTTTTTGGGGGGTGGGATGGTTTGGATTTTTGGTTTGGTTTGGATTTTGGTTTGCTTTGGTTTTATGGTTTGGTTTGTTTTTGATTTGGGTTAGGTTGGGGTGGGTTGGGTTGGGTTGGTTTGGGTGGGTTGGGGTGGGGGGGGTGGGGTGGGTTGGGGTGGGTTGGGGTGGGTTGGGGTGGGTTGGGTTGGGTTGGGTTGGGTTGGGTTGGGTTGTGTTGGGTTGAGGTGAGGTGAGTTTGGGGTGGGGTGGGCTGGGTTGTGTTGAAATGGGTTGGGTTGGGGTGGGTTGGGTTGTTTTGGGTTTGGTTGAGTCGGGGTGCTTTGGGTTGGGTTGGGTTGGGTTGGGTTGGTTGGGATGGGTTGGGTTAGGTTGGGTTGGGTTGGGTTGAGGTGGGTTTGGGATAGGGTGGGTTTGGTTGGTTGGGTTGGGTGGATTCCAAGGAAGTTCGTTATGTTATTACTCCTTCCCTCTGCTCCGTTCACTCCCCAGTTTTAATTCACTGTAGGCCTGTATCAGTTCAGCATCAAATCAATATCTTTGTACATTCCTCTTGTAGTGGAATGACTTATTTGTAATCCCTGGTGCTCTTTAAAAATTACTTTGAAACGGAACGTCTTAAATAGGAACGTCTGAGGCTCATTAATGGTTGGAGACAAAGTGGTTGACAAGGTGAGAGTAATTTCATGATACTGGACAGCGCCAACAAAAATATGCTTAATCTCGGAGATGATTATTGCTAACGTCTTGGTCCTATTGCTTGAGGCAACCAAACACAATTTGTGATCAAGTTAATTAGAAAAAGTCTGAGCACAATGTACACATGAGGGGTGAAAACAATCGTTACGAAAGCAATTAGTGATGTTTGTTTTAAATCACGTGGTTTGCTGGTCTTCCGTGCTTTTGGTTTTTAATTGTTCCAGCCAGCTTCCGATCGTAGATGAGCCGAAAATGACAATTTGGTTTGCTACCGACGATCGGGATAAGGGACAATGCAGACGGCTAAGTTGCTTGACATTTCGCCCAATGATCGCAGTCGATCGATGTCCGGTAATTTCGCCCGAGCACGGCGGGCGAAACTGAGTTAACGGTCTGTCGGGAGATTGTGTCAATATCACTGGAGCATGCATGATGACCGGGAATTAGTAAGATACACAGGTCCGTAAAACGGGGGCAAAAGCTTCAATCCTGGCCAAATCTTGTCTCTCATTGCGCGGTGTGTGCTCCATCAGCTGGAGGGAACAAAATTTACCGGAGGAGCGGGGGACTGTGGGTGACCGTGGCAGGCTCAGGAAGTGTCCCAACCATTTTGGCCGTGATTGTAGCTATGATGTATCTCGTTGATTGACCGGTTGTTAGAAGTTTTGAGTCGGGATTGAGAGTCTAGATTTGGAGTGAAGGTGTGGTGCGGGATTGGGGTCGGTCGGGATTGCTAGAATTGTCAGTATGGCGGTTGCTGTTGCACTTGATTGTTATCTAGGCCAGTTATGGGAATTCCAGTTGTCGTTGATGTTGAGATAATTTGCATTTAGGTGAAACTTGCTGCTATATAGTGCACGTTGAGTTTGTAAAGGTTGGAATTGGAATCAGGCTTTGATGGCATGATCATTCAAATAAACCGTTTGCGTCTGTTCTATATGACTCGGGTCCTGCAAGGTTTCAATGCCTTTTTTGAGGTTGTGAAATCGATATCCGAATGATTCATTTTCCCAACGGTGTTCTTTATTTGATTTCAGTTCATTTCTTCGCGTGGCTCATCAAGGTGGCGCTATTGTTTACCGAAACGTGTCACGTACAAATCTAAGCATACCCCCGTCCAGCAGTCTGGCAAGGTCGCTATTTTGCTTCGCCAAGTGGAAATGTTGATAGACCTATTGATGAACGATTAGGCCTTCTATCTTTCCTTCCTAAATTTATGAGTGTTTTGATGAATTTATTCTTTATGTGCCTTAAGTTTTCTCCGCTGCCCTTTCGCGAACTTTTCGTCCTGGCGTGGTTATGTTGACTGGAAGAAGCCGTGTTTGACATTTTATGCAGGGGCGTCGGAACGCTTTTCAAACTGTGGGGGGGGGGGGCACACCGCATGCCCTCCAATTTTGACAAGTTATGTAGAGAGACCATTTTTTTTTATCGCGAGAGGGGCACTGTTGCTTTTGATGGCCAGCTCGGTGACCATTTTTATTCGCTTGAGGAGGAGCACTTTTATTTTTATAGCGCAGTTAGGGGCACAATTTTGATGTTGCGAGCGAGACACTAATAAAATTGAGCTTTCGAGGGGCAGTTTTACAGCTCGAGAGGAGTACTATTGTTTTGGATCATGATGGCCATGTTTCCATCTCGAGAGGGGCACAATTTTATTATTGCGAGGGGGAAATTTGTGTTTTCGAGGAGTTGTTTTCCATCTTGAGAAGGTGCACAATCTTATTAATGCGAGAGTGGCACCTGTGTTTTTGAGGGCAGTTTTCCATTAAAAGAGAGGAGACAATTTTATTTGTAGCGCGATCATGATGTGTGCGTTTGAGGGGCAATTTCATATCAAGGGGACACATTTATAACTGCGAGAGGGGCACTTGTATTGGCCTGGAAAAAAGTGCCCGCCTTTGCCCACGTTTCCGCCGCCCCTGTTTTTATGTGTGTGATTAATTCATAAAACTTGGGATTCTAATGCTCGTTCCCGTCAGGATGTGAGGGAAATAATGTTTGTCCAAATTCATTGAAATTTATGCCAATACTTTATTGACGTGACTTCTGCATATAAGAAAGTGAAGATTTTTACTCTTATGTAGGAAATCAGGTGTTCGGGTTTTTTTTATAAGGACGGAGGCGTTGGATGGAAAGAGTTTAGCACGATATCTAGTGACTTAAAAATCAGTTTTGAACGATACAGATCCACCTCAAAAGTGCCAGGAGTTTCTTGTATTAAGCCTTTTGATAATATGTAGTAAAAGTTGTTCCTGCTGGTTTCTTTTATAACATAGCGTGTTTTTTTTTCTTCAAGCTAATATAAACCAATTAAAAAAACATTATATGCCTACCCTTCACATAATCATTTGTTTTAAGAACTTACACCAGTAGGCCTACGTACTCAGCAAGATCAACACCCTCAAAATGTCTCACGACAAATAAGAATCATAATATACGCACTTTTTGTGTCATGCAGAGACATTTTATTCGGAGCTTCCGAACCCGCTTTATGTTACCATGCATGCAAACAAGTAGCATTTCAGCATTATCATATTTTGTGAGAACATTTAAATTATCATAATTGAATCCTATAGACTACATTTTGAATACGATTGTCAATTGCAATATACTCTCATGCATGTACTCTCATAAGTTCATGCAAAAAGTTTAGTTTTATAAAACTCCATTGTATACAGAAACGAAGACAGTTTTTTTACAGTTAAGGTGTTTGAAAATGAACATAGGACGGGACGGATTTAACGATGGAAGTCATTGTAGGTATAACGTTTTTTACATCAATATGGAAAACGTTACATGCTCTCTAAATTTGATACATGTATAAGATTAAATTCGTACGTTTGATTTCTGAAGCTTGCATACAACCAAATGGAAGGTGTGTGATCTTATTAGAAAAGCGATGTCCTGAACATTGTCAAGGCAAACTAATAGCGCACAACATTAATGGGGCGATAAACAGGATTGTATGAACTGGATTTCATTGCAAAGAGGATCAAATTGTGCCGATACAGAACTTTGCATTATGCATGTTGGCTATTTTTAATATTCTAATTCTACAACGATGAACACACAAGCGGTCTACCCATGCATATCCGTCGATATGGAACAAAGGCTACAGCCTCCAAGATGGCTGTCATGAAAAGGGTCAGTACACATTTCATTCCCTGCACATCCTACTGATGTCAATAGTTGGTGTTGTTCAGGTAGGTCAACATCGCACAAAATGCACAACATGAAAGCTAAGGAAGCTCATCTAATGTGATGAAGATGATTATCCTATATAAGCCTGATACATTTCTGCTTACACCAAAAGACATTCTTGTTCCACTCGGGCACATTATCAATTAACGTTTTCGAAGGTTTAAAGACATATCAAATAGACACATTAAGGTGCGTCTAGTATTATATAATTTAATATACATTTTTTTTATTTTACATTTCAGCATTATACAATAATATCTATATAGTATTTACAACTTAAAGGGCATTTTGCTTATTTTATCAAACGAAAATAACTATTCATGAAATAATACGCAGTTTGCCACGACTGATTAATTTGCACAAATAAATACCAGCAAAGTCTGTGTCCATTCCAAGTTCTACATTGTCAGGAACCCGGACAAATATCAAACAGAGCTGTTTTGTTTCAGTATCTTAGTGAAACGCAAACAGTGAATTTTCTCGTTCGCATGCCAACATACAAGATAAAAGTTGTTTCTATTTTAAATGTCTGTTCAAAGTATTCAAAGTAATGGTTCTTCAAAGTAACCGGCAGATTATCTCGTCTACTTTTGACGTCATATAGTTAATATCGGCGGGAATTTACAATCATTTGAATATTGGTGTTGTGCATGTTTATTCCTCCCTGGTACTCATTCGGCTACAGCCAGGGTTTGGAACTTGGTGGATTCATTTGGGTCTATCGTTATAGTACACAGTTACACCACTGTCTCCAACATGCATGTTCCGTGCTTTAGTCCTCCAGCTGCAGTGCGTGCTGTTGTAATTATAGCAAAATCCACATCATAAAAGCAAGACAAGACGCCATAAATGGTGTTTTTTGCGTTATGCGTTTTCCGCAACACGATTTATATTCGCGAATTTGCATAGGGAAAGCTGCCGCGTGCGAGTGGCTTGTTATAAATAATGCTCATCGGTGTGTTTTTTTTCGGCAAAGATCAGACTCAAAATTTTAATACAGAGCCTTTTTTTAAAGGTTTTTTTACTCAAAATTTGGGAGTTGTACTGTTTGGCAGGGCATACATAGACCTACCGGCAGGGTCTAACCCTCGACCGATCCCGCCGAATGGCAAAAATGCCCCGTTCGGCAAGTCCCCTACTCTGACGGCTGGCTTGGAGGTCGGTTGAGAACCGGGACTGTTATTGTTGTTGTGTTCGAGGTCCTCATCGGAGAGGCTGTTCTCGTCTAATCCGTGGGCCGAGTCCTCCTCGCTTTCTTCGGCGTCGTCCTTCCGCTGGCTGCCGGTGAGTGAGTCACTCCGGACCGCGCTCAGCTTGCTGGCGGCGTTGGCGGCGGCACGCTTCGCCATCTCTTGCTGTTCGCGTTTCTGTTTCCGCCACTTAGCCCTTCTATTTTTGAACCACACCTATGGGGAAAAAAAGCAAAAAAAAAAAAAAATTGTTTTAATTAAATAAACTCATTTTTTCATGCGATTTTTGGAAATCTCTCTCAGGTATTATTTCTTCTTCAGCGGTAAAACGCCCGAGTTTCTTAGAGTATCCTGTTTTACGGTTCACTTTCGTAAATGGAGACCGCGTGGAGTTTTGACGTAAAGGAAATGATGTTATGGCTTTCAAGTGATAGTTTCGTGTAAAAATTTCGTGGTCCCCCACCCTCTTCTTTAAGAGTGGGTCATGCCCATGATTTGAGAAGGCTATACCCCGCCTTAATTATTTGTTATATTAGTCAATCATCTCAGGAATCAACAATTCCCCTGACGTTTATTTTGGCAAATTGCTTCACAGGATTACGGAGTGTTTTAATCAGAATGTTAACCGATTTTTTTTTCAACTTAATTACAGTTTTTTTTCAGTGCGTTGAAGTTGTATTTATTAGCTGTTTTTACGCAATAATTCTACTGATACTAGCCTCTCAGCCCATTTTCGGCCGTCATTAGTTCTTGATTTGTAGAATATTAATAAAAGTCATAAATTCATGAGATGGAATAAGTCATAAATGTTTTGCTCTCGGGAAATTCTTGGAGAAATTTTAATTACACTTATAGCAGTACAGCATTGAGGTAATTAATAAACACAAATTCCAGTTTTCTTATCAGCAGCTCGTGGTTCGGATGCCTCGTTTAGATACTTGCATGGGATTACAGTCATAAATCTTTCGATAAATAATTTGTCATTTTTTAAAGGTGGGTGCTCTAAAAACCGATTGCAATGCTCTTTCCCTTCACAGTTATATATGTTTACTTTTAGAATAATTTATTCCATGAAGCTATGAATGATTATGTTTATTACTTTTTGATTCATTATTTATTATGTAATTTTATTTTTGTTTTGATGATTATATTATGCATTTTTTTTGTTCATTGTATTCTTTTATTTATTTATTTATCAATTTGATTTTTTTTATTTTATTTATTTAGTTTTAATTATAGAATTTATAAATGAATCGTTTTTGAGAGGGAAGAGGCTCCGCCTACTTTGGGTTGCTTCACCCCGACCCGTAACATGTAAACAACATAGCTCGCAGTATAGGCCTGGCCAGTGAAGCGCATTGGAAGACCCACATGTGCAGGCTGCCATCTCTCCGTCTGAATAGGCCAAAGACCTTGCAAACAGGCAACGGTGTATCAGAAAACAAGGGGATATCTGTCAGGGAATCGGCTTACGAAGGGGGGAAGCCGCTATTCTGTCTGAAATCGGCAAAATAAAGATTCACATGGCCCTAAACCGGATAAGGGACAATGGGTTCCACCAGCACAAATTGTCACCGGGTAAATTCTTCGCTCGTACCCGGCGGTGAAGCTCGCCTTAGCCGGTAGGTTGGCAAAACTTACGCGGATGATGAACCCTCGTGTAGTTATATCTCACATATTCCGCCGCTGCACAGACACAGCCATGTTATGGCGATATAGTTTTGATAAATGATAGAGTACCTAAAATCCGATTTCGTTCTAAAACCGTAAGCTTCTTTCGAGAGAGGCAATAAACTCGTTGATTTTAAATATTGAAGCGTTTCTTCCCCCCCCCCCCGCCCGCTCTCTCTCTCCTCGATGCGTCTGCTACAAATTCACTCCGCGCCAGTTGATTATGAAAAAGCCACCGACTCTCGGACTTGTGTCATTACACGCTTCTGCTACAGATACAAATTTAAAGGACAAAAGAAATGATGTGTTTTTGTTCCACTGTGTGAATCCCAACAAAACTAAGCGATTACGCGAATTTGCCGAATGCGGTTCTAAAAGTAAATCCTTTTTTTTTCATCCGTGAATATAGCACTCCAGTGACAAGCCAGCAGGTCCAACAACAGTGGGTACATAAACGAGCTGGTTTGGTAACAACGATAGGGAACAAGGAGTGAAAATAACAACCACGAGACACAAACAACTCCCAGCCTTGGATACCTGGTGTAAATACCGGGTCCTCTTTACAATCCATGGAGCTTGAGCCACAAGGCTATTGAAGCTTAATTTGATTTTTAAAACCCGCTCTTGCCCTCAATCCCTTAATATTTTAAATCAAGTCCAGTGATCATGATCCTCGCTCGAGGGGCTATCGTGGGGTTGTTATCGGGCCGTTCCGGACCCGATGTTGTCGGCCTGGAGCAAACCTTACTGATCCGCGACAGACGAAAGAAAGAAATAATGTAAGACCCGTCAAGCGGATAATAGTATAAGCAATCACCACCGAAGAAGAGGTACAAAGACAGTGGATGAAACAAGCTGTACTAACGAGGAGATATTGTAACGGGTGACCGTTGGGACATGATCCAAGGGTGGTAAACAGGACCATGGATGAGTCCGGATTGCAGCCATGGCGATCTCATTATGATAAGGGCAGTTCACAATTTACAACCACATCATTGTAGAATTACAACATTTTATAGAATTTGTTTATGTGTTTGTGTGTGATTTCTTTTATTAATGAATTTTTATTACTTGTAATTTTTTGGTTATTACATTTTACAGAATTTGTTTAAGCGTTTGTGTGTGATTTGTTTTCTTAATGAATTGTATTCTTAGTAATGTTTGATGCCTTTTTTATTGATGCTTTGTTTATAATGTAAACTGATCATTTAACAACTTTATTGTTGCCGATCAGGTTTAATGTGAATAAAGCAAACAAATAAAAATAAATAAACTAAATAATGGTTTAGTATATGTCAAGAGAATTTCTTCATTTTTACGAGAAGGCAGGTGTTTTTTTTATCACACAATCTCCTTGAGATAGTCCACCCCTCTCCTTTACATCTGTGTCGATATTATCGCAATTTGTTTTCTTCTTTTCGAATCTTCGTGACATTTTCTTGGCAGATGTCTTTCCCGAGTTTTAACTCAAATATTATGAAATGCGATCGTACCGTTCTTGTGAAATACCAAAATGTGCGATTGCAGGATACTCATTGTTTCCTCAATGAAATGGTGCACTATACGAACGTTCATTTGCTGAACGTTTTACGTGAATAACGAACGGCTAAAACTGCTCTAAATGTGATTCACTGTTTGATTTTTGTTTACTGCCCACCCTCACTGAAAGATTGTCTGGGTTAATTTTACCCCAAAAATGGGTGAAAACTGCAACTACCAAAAATTGGGTTGTACGATAACCAATTGTTTGGGTTAGAGTTTCTGTTAAATTCAATCAAAAGTTGTAGTCATACAAGACCAAATTGAATTTAGTATTGTTTGACCACAAGTTTTGGTTGTATTTAACAGAAATTCTTACCCAAACATTAATTGGGTATAGAACAACCCAATTTTGGGTAGTTGCAGTTTTCACCCTTTCTTGGGTAAAATTAACCGAGGCAATTTTTCAGTGCACTTACTTATAAGTGGTCTTATACTCCGCTACAGATGCACTGTGCTCCTCCAATTTCAGAAACATTCCAGCGCCATTTGACAGTAATGACATTTGCACTCTATTCTGCAGAGTCTCTTGAGGGGGCATTTAATTTGAATTTCTAAGACTAATGTGAGGGTTTCTTTGTTCTAAGAAATGGGTTTCTTTACCTCGACTCTCTCCTCCTTTAGATCCACCTTCATGGCCAGTTCTTCCCTCAGCATCACGTCGGGATAGTGCGTCTTCTCGAAGGTAGCCTCCAACTGCTCCAGTTGCTCCTCCGTAAAGATAGTGCGGTGACGCCGCTTGCGTTTCTGGTTACGGGCGAGTAGGTCGAGGTGAGGGTAACCGGGGAACGGCGCGTAGGCTAAGGTAAAACATGGAGAAGGCCATGGTAAAAATCAGAAGACCGAGGTAAAAACAGATGACCGGGAAGAAAAAATTGACCCTACTTTTTGTATGACTGATTCGTTGGTTTTTATTAAAAATTTAAATTGCTGCCAAAGGCTGAATTTTTTTTTAGTGTTTCCTACCAATTACCGTGGCACGTCGGAAACTTTCAATGTTTTCCTGGATTCTTCGTATAGGCCCATGATAAAACGGCATTTTGACTTGTATTTGTGGACAACAGTGCTTAACTGCTTGTACAAGTAGGCCTACTCTGTGTGTGTGTGTTTTGTGTTTTTATCTTTTTGGGATAAATGGACTGCCGAAGGAAGAGACATCTCTCAAGATGGCCATTATGGACATTAAGAACACTGAAAAATTGCCTGGGTTAATTTTACCCAAGAAAGGGTGAAAACTGGAACTACCCAAATGGGTTGTTCTATAACCAATTGTTTGGGTTAGAATTTCTGCTAAATTCAACCAAAACTTGTGGTCATTCAAGACCGTCTTGTCATGAATGGGCTCAAATTTTGGGTTAAGCAGAGTTTTGAGTTTTGTACTCATCAACAATTGACGGCGATAAGTTTTTACTTTGAGTTAGAAGAGGTTTTCACTTATCGAGATTTCACTGTATTACAAAACAAATGTTGGAAACGGGAGGGAGGGGGCAAGTTTCACACGATTTCATAAATTATCAAATACAGTAATTACTTTTTTTCTGGTTTTATTTTATATTTGAAGTCAAAACCACATCATTGCTGTTTTGTTCATTTCAAACATACAGTAAGCAAGTTTGATTTACTATTTTTGTTACTCCAAATTTAAAAACGAGGACTACATTTCAATAACTCAATAACTTTTCCTTTCTCCACTGTTGAGTTTTAAGCCAATCTCCCACTTTCCCCTACGGTCTATACCCGGCCGTACCCTCGCTGAAAATTACTATCGTCGAAAAGACAAAGTTTTTGACATGTTTATCCGACAGTGAACGAATGCTAATTTTGTTATCGAGACAGAGACAGAATTTTGTCGTGTGTATTGCTATATTATTACGCGAGATTAAAGTGACCATCCAAGGTTTCATGATACATTATCAAGAAAAGTCCAATTACTGAGACGGTTTTCAATGATTCAAACTAAGGGAAGATGTCTTTTGAGAAAGCACATCACAGAAAGAAGATTTTCCGAGAGAGGATATGACAAAAAGACGTCTTTTTGAGATACAATTTCAGGAAAGACTTCTTTCCGCAATGACGTTGAATCTGGAAAAGTATATACGAGCGTCTTTTATCTGAGTACTCAGTATTTTGTGATAATTTAGTTACATTGATCATATTGTAAGTAATTAGAATTTTTTACATTTTCAATGTGTGTTTTTTTAAGCGTGCCGCAGAAAAAGTTGGTAGCCGGGCTACAGCCCTAGACCATGGAAGAAGCCAGAAGACATTCCTTGACAAAGTATAATTTGACGCTTTGCATGCGGTTAGAATTGCGAATGACACCATGAAAAGCAATCTCATGTGATAAATCATTGTGTAGGTTCTGAGAGTGTCCTGAAAGAAACGACCCTAACAACGATTCGTTAAGAACCAGCATTTCTTTACAAAATAAATGTCCTCCGAAAACCTCAATTTGACCGGTCTTAATGGTAAGCCACATTTTCGTACAAAATAATTTATTCAACAGGTTCTATCTAAAGTCAGTATACCTGGCTCGTGCCCTAAAAAAGTAGAGGACACGTATTCCTTTCGGCTTGCAAATTAAGTAAAAAGATGCCTTGTTTTGAACTATTAAAAACATACACTCAGTGTTTTAAAGTAATTTTCCCCAAAATACTGTTCCTACTTTGTACCACGCGCGATTATTTGCCATAAAACGATACTGCTGGAATGTGAACATTTGAAAAAAATACGCTCCGTAAGCAAAATGTATGATTACTTCACTTTGTTATAGTTTACATGTAGTTTTGTGAGAGTTTGTTAAAGTTATTGAGGTTCATATGAACTGTTTCATTTTCATTTAACTGGGACCACAGTTTCTCGAGGCTAAGCGGAAATGAAATTTCTTGCTGAAGAACTGTATGATGAAGTCAGATAGTCTATCACGAGACAACTTCAAAGTTTGCTAGTCCGTGCTCTTCGTGATGTGGCTATTATAACGCGCATAAAGACTAGAAGTAAAGCTAGTGAAACGTTTCTTCTCCCCCTAAACTCGAAGTTCACATACACAGTGAAAAATGGGAATTAAGAAACCCTGACAACTTCTAATATATCTTTTGAGATTTCTTTTGTCATTTCTGCGATTTTTTTTTTATCTTTGAAACGTAAGAAGTAAAAAAGAAAAAGGAAACAATATTGACTCACCCAAATAATACTCCTGGGGTAGCATGGAGAAGTGCGGATGAGAAGCCATTGGGAAATACGGGCTTTGTCTAGTGGTTGGATGGTGTAAGGGATAGGGCCTCGGTGCCAGTATGTTATCAATAGTGAACCGGGACGGAGGGCTAGGTGTACTACCCGCGGTGGCCGCAGCGGCTCCGGCATTGAAGTAGGCGGCTGCCACAGACCCTAAAGCCGATAGGCTGACCGGTGGCTGCGTCCCTATGTTCATCTCGTATCCGAAGGAACTCCTCGCGTTTTAACGTGTGCAGATTATAACAGACGATCCCCTTAGCAGCCTTGCACACGAAGTGTCGTGAAAAGCTTGGTACCACACTCACTGTACCTGACGGAGTTAGTCCTAGGTATGCACTGAGCCGAGGTAAGCTGCGGTTCACCATTTGTTGTTACGGGACAGATCTGCTCATCAGACTTTTGCAGTTTGATTGGCCGCTCAGTCGACCAATAGACAGTCTCGACTTGAGGCCGAGGGCGCGGATGACGGCTGTAACGCAAAGCATCGTGTGTATAGGTTACCCACCTTGACACTTTGGCGACGCTTTTGCACTTAGGCTCCCTATTTAAAGTTGCAACCCTAAAGAAATGTGATTTTAGCCAAACTGTGTGCCGTATGGGGCACTGTTAAAGCGACTCCTCTTCCAGGATGAGCTTTTTGCATATGTATTTAGCAGTATGACAAAAAATTCGATGGCTTCATTTACTGCTGGAAATACGTATAGGCAAACATCGCTGCCGCGTCAGATGTAAACAAAATTGGGATTTTAAAACATTTTCCCCGTAAACGTAAGACACTGTGTTGATGTTTATGTGACCCAAACCCTTCAGATGTGGTTTGTAAACAATAGGAAGGAATTTAATTTGTTTTGCGAACCCTGACGAAAGTACACCTTTAATTTCGTTTGTTAAAAAAAACCACAACTTTTTTCAGGGTTTAACTCGTATCCTAGTTTACGAAATATAATATTTCTAGGGTTCTTGAAAGTAATTAGTCGGTTTTTACCACTGTGGCAGTTTTATCCGGCAAAACCTGTAGGCCAATACTTCGTACGATACTTCATTAATCACAAGTTTGCTAGACTCATATACAGGTACGTGTTATAAGACCACACAAAGGACTGTGCGATCGCTTAACTGATGGTGATTCTGCAAAAGCAATTACGGGAAACAAAGTACGCCTCTAAAGCGTACCCTTAAGTGTGATCGTCTTATTCATTCCACTGTTGTTTTCGGCTCGGAGGAGACTCAAAATCGGATTAGGCCTAACCGTGTTCTTTCACTCTCTCGTGAAGATGAATCGGGGGTTTAAGGAACCCTTTACTCAATGGCCACCTACCGAACAGGACCCTTTTAAGACCCCTTGTTCTTTTTTAAATACCAAAGGTTTCCTCGGATTATCATTATGCTTATAAGTGATGTGCTCTTGTAAGAGGTATCAGGTACTTTTCTGTAGAATCTGTTGTTGGAGAGGTTTTCGTTTGTGGCTTAAAGTGAAAGTCAACAGCACGGCAGGTGGGCCAGGTGATGGTTACATTACATCCCGCTTTGGGTTTGTTGGTGAACCCCGACGGCATAGTCATTTTGCCTACTCATCTTGCCTAAAGGAGACGGAGGCAAAATTTATTTTATGAAAATAGTGGCGTCAATCGGTGGGGGACGGGGGACAAGTTCCCCCCCCCACTTTTGAAATGGGGAGGGGGATATCACATCGTTTGTCCCCCCCCACCTCTTTTATCCCCGATTAAAAACGGTAGCCTATATATGATTCTATAGTCAGAATAGCTGATTCCATGACTCCAAACTTGAAAATGATGTTTAAATGGTAATCTTTTGCAAAAAAATGGCTACATTGGTCAGAAATTGCCTCACATCACACCACAGAGCGTTTAGAATCCAACGTCTGTTTCTGGGCCCCTAGGGGCCCTGAACCCCAGGCCGTTACTTCTCATAAAGGTATGCCCTCTCACTTTTGAAAAGCGATTGACACCCTTGGTTTTCTCTGATGTTTCTTGGGTTTTTGTTTGGGGGGGGGGGAGATGGTAGAGGAGTGGGATAATCAATACTTAAGAAAGAAATGACGATTTGAGAAAGAGTTAAAGACGATCAAAAAAATACTATCGGGAACGAAGAAGCTGTGTGGACAGCAGAAAGTCCCCATTTAATACTCGGTCCTTCCTTCCACTAGCAATAGAAAATTAGGGCATCCATACACACACACACACGCATGTTTACGTTACATACCAAGTGTGGACATTCCCTTGGTTTCGTGTAGTTAAGAAAAACCAGTGAAAACTCATTTTTATCAAACTGTGAAAATTCTTTCAACCCAATTTTGTTCTATGATCCCCTTTAGTGTTTCTCTTCACTTTGCCACAGATAAACCTAACCCCAAATGGGGAACACTGTGTGGACTTGCCCCACACAGCTTCGCCTCTACCTGGTTTATGTGGACCTCTTTTGTTCGGAAGTCCACGCAGTGAATGTAACGCCTACCCACAGAGTTTGGGACGGCAACTTATGACGTTGTCTACTTAGGCCCAAAAAAAAAAGTCTCCGGTTTCTGGTATGGAGCTTGCCCCAAAAGTGGTGCGGCGACGCGGCTTTTTTTTTTGTTTTTACCTGTTTTTTTTTTTTTTTTTGGCTTCAAATGTCGGCTGATGACTGCAAATGGTGCCCGACTAAACTTAGTGCAAATATATGGGAGTCCAGAGAGGCCACATAAATCTTATTCTCGATCATAACCCCATTTAAAAACACGTTAAAATTGCCTAAGGCCAAAAAAAAAAGTCTCCGGTTTCTGGTATGCGCGCGCGTCGACGTAGCCATGCGCGTCGGCAAAATGAAAAAGTTTTTTTTTCAATACAAGATGATGTTTCAAAACCGCCAAACTCACTGGTTTGACTGGAATTCTGCTGCTGCACAATTTTAACGTGTTTTTAGATTGGGTTATGATCGAGAATAAGATTTATGTGGCCTCTCTGGACTCCCATATATTTGCACTAAGTTTAGTCGGGCACCATTTGCAGTCATCAGCCGACATTTGAAGCCAAAAAAAAAAAAACTCGTAAAAAAAAAAAAAAGCCGCGTCGCCGCACCACTTTTGGGGCAAGCTCCATACCAGAAACCGGAGACTTTTTTTTGGCCTTATCCTTCTTTTAACACAAATACGTGAAAAAAGTAAAAAGGAACAAGAGCGCCCCTAGCGTCAAATGATATCCATACCCCCTCCCCCACTTCCATATCTCCAGGCGGCCAACATGAATCGAAATGACGTCACGCACCTGTGCGTTTGCCTACGAGAGCATCCAAGGTCTCATAAGAAAGAGCAAATATGTAAACAAAGCGTGACGTCATCATGATTCAGGTCCATTGGTCTAAAAACTTCTAATTTTACGATCACCCTACCCCACCCCATCCCCAAATAAAAGTTATGCAATATTTTCTGAAAACGTATAAAACGTGATTCCAGAAAAATATACCGATTTTTTTTTTTAATTTAAGTTTTCCCAACTCCATGTTTGTAGATAATTCATTTTATCACTGAAATATAAAATACATTATTCTCCTTCACTTTCTTTTATCAGCTGATGGTTGCTATAGTGTAGGAAAAGTAAACAAAAGTAAACATATCGATTGGCCTAATTGCAGTTAGCCGCCCCTTGATATGATGGCATGAAGCCAAAAACGATATTCTTGGTATAACGATTGATGCTTTTTCTAAGTTGATACAAATGTAATAAGTTCACGCGCACGCGCTGACGCGCTAAGTGCATATAGGGGGGGGGGGGCAAGAAAGGCCAGTTCGGCTTAGCTTTTTGAGACCGCTACATCAAAAATAAACCCACCTCCTCCCCTTCATCCGCCATATTTTACGAATTGATAAATGGCAGTAATGTCATGGGAGCGACGGGCAGTGCCTCAATTCAAACTAAATAAACAAGTTGGGTAATTAGTTCCGAAGTAAGACTTGGAATTTGGACGTTAAACATTTAACAGGCTGTGTTTAGTCTTTGTAAAAAAAAGTACGCCAAGCACCCATTTGTACTGATGGGGCATGCCGACCGCGTCTACGAGCGGTGGACGAAATCGGGGTGCTTTTCCAATTTATTAAGTAATTTTTGCATATATTCAAGTCACGTGACAAAACTTAAATAACACTTTGGCTAGCACCCACTTGTTCTGGTGGGGCTAGTGAATGGTTGGCAATCGTGCCAAGGTTTTGGGTCCAGTGATGCCAAGCATGGCAAGGAGGGGCAAGCGTGCCCCGTTTTATGGCAAGCGTGCCAAAATGTTTAGGCAAATAACTTTAAGTAAATCGAAAGATAATTTTAATTGTTCCGTTAAAGTCTATCAAGGTATTCACTGCCATTTAATCAAGTGAAACATTGACCAAGGAGAAATAAAATAGCGGCTCAAAAACTATGCCAAAAAATCAAGTCATTGTTTCGATGCGTGGTTTTGTGTGTTGTCTGAGAATAACTGTGGTGAAGGGTATCACCAGACCTTTAAACAGATTTTCACTAGATTTTCTTTAAACATCTTGATTGTCTGTGTTCGAATATTGACTAAAATGCCAGCAGTTTTTCGTCGGAATCGATTAAAATGTATGTGTAAAGGCCGACATTAAACAAATAATAACATAAAATACTGAATAATAACACTAAGTAATTTATGAATGCAGTAATGTTGTTTTCAAAAATGAGACTAAATCATTTTTAATGGGTTTTGATATATTAATGCCCAATTATTGAAATCCCATTGAATTTAGTATAATTTGTCACTTGTCAGCGATCATAATAGCGAGGGTTGGAAGCGTGTAACGACATTACGCTTTCATACTGTCCTCTAAATACAATAAACTCTGTATAACTTTGATTAAACTCTGTACAAATAGGTTCATGAAAAGACTGCAAGATTATTTGTTGAAAATTCATTTAAAAATTATTCCAAGTCACAGACCTCTTCAAGAAATACTGTAAATGTCTGTGTGGCCTTCGTTTTGCTAAAGTTCATCATAGTTCAATTCGAAATCTCCCCACCGCTATATGTTATAAAAAACAAAAAAAACCAATGAGCCAATCACGAGATATCAAGCTAAATCAGAATGCATGTCACGGCATTCAGCAGCCAATCAGCAAGAAGGAGGCTGGAAAAACTTATCAACAAGATATAAAAAACACAGGCAAACTTGCCATCACTACATTCTACCAACAACTTCCAGCTTAGACAAGCACGTGAACATTGCCTATACGGGACACAAAATATTACCGCAACTTCTACTTGTCAGGAGCGACAATAATAAGCTGGCAGAATTTCCTCAATTTTGAATCAACGTAAGCAGCAGTCGAGGACCAAGATGGACATGCCATCTACGGCGAGAGAGGCAGGGCTTGTGAATACCAGACGGGAGATGGCAACGGAACGAGAGTACCGCAGACGCCAGAGACTCAACCGAGCATTCAGTGCACTGGCCACCTGTATTCCACCGCGATTCTTGGGCAAGGGGACCAAATTTGAGGTAGGCCTTCAAACATATTAGAGTTAGGGCAACACTGTTTGTAATCTCCCCCCCCCCCCCTCACTAAAACAAAAACTCTTCAGGCCCTTTAAAAATCGCTGCGCTTTTTGTTATTAAGTCGCTGAGTGCATAACATCCCTGAATCCTCAAATTTTAATATGATTTTTCACACACCGTAAGGTACTCTTAATCAGACTTATCCACTCCCTTTTTCTGGATTGCACAACAGAATTATCCTCAAAATGTAAAATCTAGAAAAACGACCTGTGCCCCTTTGTTTATTATAGGCCATGTTTATTGTTTGTCATACAGAGTGAGACCAAAAAAAAGTGACCGAATTTGAAAAATATTTAAAAAATAATTTGGCTCGCTCCAATTCATAAAAAAAAAAATAGAGATAAAGCACATCTTATTGAGTTTTACCCACACAGAAAAGATGACACAGGTTGAGTAAATTGTTTTCATGTTTGCAATGTCCCATACGAACCTCCTAATAGTTAGGTTTAAAAAAAATGTTACACGATCGATGTTGGGTGTAAGGTTTTCAGAAATGTTAAGTGAAATTTTAATTTGAAAATGGGTAAATTAATTTACTTTATATCTTGGTAAATACATATAGTTTTGTAAAACTTACTTTGGAAATCGGTAAATTAAGTTACATAATCTCTTGATAAAAATACTTCGGTAAAATTTTACTGAATCCCTGGTAAACATTACTTCGTTTTTATGTAGAAAGACTAAAAATGTAACTTTCAATTAGGTAGAGTTTTAATAAATGTGTATGTAAATTTTCTGTTTGCCCTTTATTCTTGTAACCGAACTGTTTTTGATTACATAGTTAAGTTGTCTTTTATAGAAACTTAAGGGACGTCTGTTTCAAAGATCTCCTCTCAGTGATCCCAAAACGGCCGTCATCGAGACTCCCCGTTGAATTACTGTTGGTTCAATCTTGTCCAGTTTTTCTGAGAAAACAAAAAGGATTAAATACTCTACATAGTCCGAGAGTCGAATTCAATGTTTTGTTATTACAAACCTAAACCATATAGGACTTTCCGGATCCTTGGAAAATTACTCAGAAAACATGGCAATAGCTAAATATGATGCAAACCGACTCGGTGCCGAGTGCCCAAACCAACACCACCGGTTCGAATTCACAGCAATAACTCTTCCACATGAGTACGTGCATATAGTAACTCAAAAGTATTACGGTCAAATAGCCAACATGATCGTCACGCGTAACTGACGTGTTCTTACATCTTCGGTTCACAATTGCCAAACAATGTGGTTAGTAACTTATAGGCTTGGGTAATTTCTAATCTTACCTTTTATCCACTCGATTCCTAGGCCGACGACGTATAAACTTGGTGGCCTTTATTGTTCGAAAAGTACGAAGAAGCTTCACGCGTTTGTCTTTTGCGAATAGCACACTGCAAACACATGAAAACCACATGGTAATCTTTACACAATGGATGACAACTTTCACTGCAACTGTGTAAAGTTTGCCATTGGAAAAGTAAAACATCGGACGTGTTTACATAATTCGTGTAAATATACGTAACTATTTACAGTAAAAAAAAATCTATCTACATTATAATTCTGTAAATTATTTTCGCCAAGTTTTACTGGTGTATTTGCTTACCAAACTGTTTTTACCAATGATTTCATGAAAATTGAGTTCACAAAATTCTTCAATGAAGCTGTATTTGTTTCCAAAAAGTCTTTAACCCTAACACCCTGTATGTGGTGTGAAAAATTGTAAAGGTTTTCCTTCTCATGTTGGTCAGAATATACTTACTTAAGTGATTTTGATCAAACTGCTTATTCGTTGGTTCTTATATCATTTTCATGGCGTTCATTTTTGTTTATAGACATTCAAATTTGTTTGCCAACACATCCAAATGAGAAATTGAGTCATTCAGTGAAATAGCATGCAATCGTCATTCAATTTGACACACCTTGGTAGAATGAGGTTTCTGCCGTTGATTCTTACTTTCCTCCGTTTATTTATTATTAATTATTTAGAATTAATTTAAATTAATTACATGCACATCAAATGGATTTCAAATGGACATCCAAATTAACAATGAAAACTATTTGAGTTTTTGGACCTTTTAGCCATATCTCACGAACACAATATGCACAATTCAAAATTCTTTTTGTATTTGGTTTGTTAGGTTATAGGTACATGCACACATTTCTGAAAAATGTGTGACGTCTTCATTTTTTTAATTTTTTTATTTTTTTTAACACATATAAGGAAAAGTCCGATCGTCATGAAACTTGGTGGGTAGGTAGATAATGGTACTAGTACGCAAAGTCCGAAGTGACGTCACGATGACGTAATCGGTTGATTTTTTATGATTTTTTAAATATTTATAGTTTAATTCTGCTTCCAAAATTGCACACTTCCTTTCATCAGATTGACTATAAATTGGTTCGTTAGGTAATAGGTATTTGCACAAAATTTTGAAAAGTGTATGACGTCATAATGACGTCATTACAAATTCGATTTTTCAATACATATATAAGGAAAGGTCCGATCATGCCGATCGTCATGAAACTTGTTGGGTTAAATGCGAAAAAGCCCTATGTTCTGTTGTAACAGACAAAGCTCTAGTTGGCTTTTTCGCAATTTTGCGAAAAGCCTTTGTTTTTGTTCTGATTTTTTTGTTTGGCTTTTTCGCCATTCTGCGAAAAAGCCTTTGTTTCTGTTCTGATTTTTTTCCCCCTAGTTTCTTCTTTTTGTTCCTCGCAAAATTCCAATTATTTTGTACACGATTTTTGTACACACAACTTTTGGCATTGAAATTTGTCAAACATCATTCAAATTAAGCATATACATTGTCCTTATGGCAAAGTTGTGTCCCGAAGAGTGACGTCATGATTACGTCATCTGGGGTCACGTGACGTCATCACAAACGTGCATATTTTGAAGTCCTATATCTAAAGAACAGTCAGTCCGATTGGGTTGAAACTTGGTATGTGGGTAGACCGGGATGTGTTATAGATTAAAAAAATAAGGTGAAGTCATGATGACGTCATCGTGCGATTTTATATAAATTTTTGAAATTTTGGACCTTTTAGCCATATCTCACGAACGCAACATGCTAAATTGAAAATTCTTTTTGTATTTGGTTTGTTATGTAATAGGTATATGCATAAAAATGTGTGACGTCATCATGACGTCATCAAAAATGCGATTTTTTAAAACACATATAAGGGAAAGTTCGATTGTCATGAAACTTGGTGGGTAGGTGGATAATGGTACTAGTATGCAAAGTCCGAAGTAACGTCACGATGGCGTCATCGTTTGATTGTTTTATGATTTTTTAAATATTTTAAATTTTATTCCGCTTACACAATTGTACACTTTCTTTTATGGGATTGACGTCAAACTTGGTGCACATCAAGACCACAATGAAAAAAATTGCATTGACAAGTGTTGTTACGATGACGTCATCGCGGGACATGTGACGTCGATCATGTTAAAAGGTGTATATTTTAAAGTCTTATAGAACATCCCGACCGGGATGATTGATGTGATGTCATCATGACGTCATCGTGTAATTTTTATATCGATTTTTGAAGTTTTGGACCTTTAAGCCATATCTCACGAACTCAATATGCTAAATTCGCAATTCTTTTTGAATTATGTTTGTTAGGTAACAGGTATATTCACAGAATTGTGAAAATTGTGTGACGTCATTATGACGTCATCAAAAGTACGATTTTTTTTAAACACATATAAGGGAATATCCAATCGTCATGAAACTTGGTGGGTGGTTAGATAATAGTACTAGTAAACAAAAATATTTACAATTTTGTTCTGCTTACAAACTTAAACATGATTCATCCGATTGGCTTCAAACATGCTAAATTCAAAATTTTTGTATTAGGTTTGTTATGTAAAAGGTATTTGAACTTTTTTTTAAAAATGTGTGACGTCACGATGATGTCATCAAAATTGCGATTGTTAAAAACACTTATAAGAGTAAGTCCGATTGTCTTGAAACTTGGTGGATAGGTACATAGAGTTTAATAGCATGCAAAATCTGAAGTGACGTTATGATGACGTCATTACCTATTTTTAATTAATGTATCATCTTTTTTTCATTTTCTTCCAATACAAAATTTGACGAAGTATTTCTTTCCACGTATTATTTTTAAAATACAGAAAAAGCTTTGTGTCCTGTTAATCGAATAGGCATAGCTGTAGCTGCTTTTCCGCTTAAAAGCGGAAAAGCATTGTTTTTGTTCTGATTTTTTTCTTTTGTTTTCCTTTTGTTCCTATCCCAAATCCCATAGACTTTGTACACGTTTATTCACCGTGGCATTTTGGACCTAAAACAAACTCGTATTCTAATGTTACTTGTATTATGTAAAGACCCCATAGTGACATTGTGTCCTGAAGAGTGATGTCACGATGGCGTCATCATGGGTCACGTGACGTTATCTTAAATGTGCAAACTTTAAGACCCTATATCTAGAGAACCGTAAGTCCGATTGGGTTGAAACTCGGTATGTAGGTAGACCGGGATTTGTTAAAGACGAAAATGGAGGTGATGATTTTATATAGGTTTTTTAACCCAATATGTTAAATTCAAAATTCTTTTTGTATTAGGTTTGTTAGGCAACAGGGATATGTACAAAATTTTGAAAAATGTGTGACGTCTTGATGACGTCATCAAAAAAGCGCTTTTTTGAAACACATATAAGGGAACGTCCGATCATCATGAAACTTGGTGGGTGGGTAGATAATAACACAAGTACACAAAATCTTGAATGACGTCACGATGACGTCATCGGTAGATTTTTTAAGATTTGTTTTTATATTGCCAATTTTATTCTGCTTACAAAATTTGACACTTTCATTGATCCGATTTTTTTCAAACTTGGTACAGACGAAAACCACAATAAAATAATGAGCACTGCCAAGTATTGCTACGATGACGTCATTATTAGACATGTGACGTCATCGTTGACTAGTATATTTTTAGTCCCTATATCTCATGAACAGTAAGTCTGATTGGGTTGAAATTTGGTATGGGGGTAGGTCGGGATGTGTTACAAATAAATATTGAGCAGACGTCATCATGACGTAACCGTGTGATTTTATATAGATTTTTGAAATTTTGGACCTTTAAGCCATATCTCACGAACCCAATATGTTTAATTCAAAATTCTTTTTGTATTAGGTTTTTTAGGCAATAGGTATATTTTCAAAGTTGTGAAAAATGTCTGACGTCATGATGACGTCATAAAAAAATGCGTTTTTTTGAAACACATATAAGGGAATTTCTGATCGTCATGAAACTTGGTGGGTGGGTAGATAATAACACTAGTACACAAAATCTTGAATGACGTCATGATGACGTCATTGGTAGATATTTTACGATTTTTTAAATATTGCCAATTTTATTCTGCTTACAAAATTTAACACTTTTATTAATCCGATCTCACAAACGCAATATTCCAAAATCAAAATTCTTTTTGAATTAGCTTTGTTACACAAAAGGTAAATGCACACAGTTTTCAACAAAACAGAAAAAAAAACTCAATCAAAAAAAAAACATAATTCGGAAAAGCCCTATGTTCTGTTGGAAACAGACATACCCTCTAGTTTTTCTTTTTATTCCACCCCAAATCCCATTGACTTTGTACACGTTTTTTAACCGCGGAATTTTGGACCTTAAACAAACTCGTATTCTAATGAAACCTAACCTATGTAAAGACCCGATATTGAGTTTGTGTCCCGAAGAGTGACGTCATGATTACGTCATCATGAGTCACGTGACGTCCTCTTAAATGTTCAAACTGTAAGACTCTATATCTAAAGAACTGTAAGCCCGATATAGTTGAAACTCGGTATGTAGGTAGACCGGGATGTGTTATAGATACAAATTGATGTGACGTCATCATGACGTCATCGTGTGATTTTATATCGATTTTTGAAGTTTTGAAGATTATCACCATATCTCACGAATCCTACATGCTAAATTCAAAATTCTTTTTGTATTAGGTTTCTAAGGTCGTACTTCTGTGCATAAAAAAATATTAGTGGGTGACGTCATGATGACGTCATCAAAAATTGAATTTTTGGACCTTGAAGCCATATCTCATCAACAGAACAACCTAATTTCAAAATTCTTTTTGTAAAAGGTATGTAAAGTCATACTTATGTGCAAAAAATATATATACGTGTGTGACGTCATGATGACGTCATCAAAAATTGAATTTTTGAGCCTTTAAGCCATATCTCATCAACAGAACAAGCTAATTTCAAAATTCTTTTTGTAATAGGTATGTGAGGTCATACCTTTGTGCACACAAAAATTTATACGTGTGTGACGTCATGATGACGTCATTAGAATGCATTTTTTTTTATCACATATAAGGCTCAGTCCGATCGTCTTGAAACTTGGTGGGTAGGTAGAAATTATTATAAGTATTGAAAACCTGAAGTTTCGAAGTGATGACGTCATAACCTAATGTTAACCTATAATTTTAACAACTTTTTTATATGTTCTTCTAATGCAAAAATAGACAAAAGTACAGTTGTGAAAGTAACTCTTTTACACGTACCTTTTAAAAAGCGGAAAAGCCTATGTCCTGTTCATCGAACAGGCATAGCTCTAGTTGTTGTTTTTTAAGTTACAATTGAACAATGTTCTTGAACTGCATTCAAATTCACGCTAAAATGAATGGCAATGGATGACTCTGAAGCAAATTTGGGTGATAATCTGTTTAAATTAGTAGGGGAAAAATACATTAAAATTGGAGGATTCAGGACTGTAAGGAGTAACAAAGGCGGATCTCTGGGGATGCTGCAACCCCCACCCCTCCCAAACCCCCGTTCAGCTGCCGGAAAAGGATGTAATGATACTAGTAAACTTGGGCCATTAATAATAATTTGACTCAAAGTTCATCACTTTATTCTCAAATTGCCTTAGAATGGGGGAGAGGGAGTGCCCCAGAACCCTTATAGCAGGATCACGCCTTCATTCGCCCCCGTCTCTTATATGCATTTCACGAAAGGTAGATCCGCCCTTGGTTAACTTTACACAGTTTGCTATTACACATGTATATTTTGCTATTTAACCTGTTGTGACTCGTTTTCAGAATCCTGTCATTCGAATTCGTTTTCGGACTTGCACACATTTTGCGGTAGCAGTCATGTTTGAATTCCGTTTGTCAGTTTTTACGTTGTCATTTTTTCGGATTTGTTTCTGTCATTGCTTTTACAGCTTGTGCAATTATTCTTAAATGCGATTAAGTATGTAAATATTTTCGTCATAGGGCCTAATGTTACTCTATTTTTTTTTATTTTTTTTTGCATTGTGTGATTAAAAATGATGATGTTTTGATACATTTTCATTTGTCTCCCATTTATTTTTCTTTAAAATTCAAATAAGAGATATCGTGGACCTGCTATCCTGCCAGTTTAAAAATTGGGTTTTTTTTTGATAATGTATAAAATCCGACACTGTTTTCACGAACTGACAATAACGCGCAGTGTCTGTCAGTTCGTGAAAACCTTAATTACACACTAGTAATGACGTACTACATAATGGATGACGTCCAACTTGGATATTTAAAAGTTGACGCTATTTTTAGATATCCAAATAAAGGTGTGTTATTTAGATTTCTAATTTTGTATCATACATTATGGGGTTTGCCACCAAAAATGAACATCAAACGACTGTCATAACCCGTTATTGAGCAAAATAGCTCTAAAATGGCGGCCATTTCAAAATATCCGAGATGACCGCCATCTATTGTTAGTACGTCATTGTTAGTGTGGTATTTAGATCAGTGTATCAAAAATATGGGGTTTGCTCCCCAAATAAACTTCATACAATCTTCGTAGCCCAATTATTGAGCACGAGTAGGTCTGAAGGCCGCTACGTGGTACACTATCTCAGTAGAGTAAAATCAATCTAAAAATCACAACATTTACTCCCATACACGTGCATTTTAAACTATGTTGGGAATCCAATATGGCTGCCAATTTGGACTAAAGCCGCTTTTAATTTTCTAATTTTCTACAAAATTTCTTTGTGATTTGGGTACTCTTTACAGTCCTTGCATGAATTAAACAAAGCATTTATAACACTACCATTAAGTACATCATACGTGCTGAGTTAGATAGATAAATTCACCTTTTGGGAACAAAACAGCGAATGCAAAATATTTTCCCCAAAATTAGTAGGTATAGCGAACTCTAGCGGTGACGTGATATATGCCAAATATTGTTTGATTGACCCAAAGTTTTTTTTCATAAGAATGTCTAAAGCATTTCATTTACGGTAGAAAATATGCCAAATTACTGTTTTGACCAAAAAAATGCATGGGAGAAAATAGTAAAGCGCCCTCTTGTGGTCACCCGGAACGCCTCACGTAAGAGTGTTAATTAAAATATCAGGCTTTAAAAAAATCGAGCACTATGGACTCTTTGCATAACTACGCCCTCAATTACAAAAGTTAAACAGAAATGATTTACTTCCAAAGCAATTTTGTCCATATTCTGACAGGTTTTTTTAAGCTCAGGTAGCCACCGATATCACGTGAGCGATTGAATACGCGGACGTGTTCCTCTCTTTGTAGGAAAGAAAAGAAAGAATAATCTTCAGGTACACCGACTGAAACTTGTCAATATTTTCAATGTCCATATTTGTTTCCCTATGTGTATGTATCTCTTTTGGATTAAGGTGCTGTGTGGAGCTATCAGTTACATTGACGAACTTGTGGATTTCATAGTACAACACCGTATTACATCTACCTTAATCCAAGAGTGGACTCCTGCGGGACAAGAGGGGGCGTCTCAGGGTGAGGTGCGAGAAGACGGGGATCAAAGGTTCGTGAAATCCCTTCATTGCAACGTGCAGCGGGGTAAACCATTGATTGAGTGGTCGGGCACAACCCGACCACTGTCTGGAATTGTTCTCATAAATCTTCTTTCTTTCCTGTTTTTCCGGACAATACTTCTCCGCGGGTTTTCTCCTAAACGGTATAAGGTATGAACTTGTAACTTTCAACATAAATTGACCCTCATCCCTAGTAGTGCACATTACTCTGAAGTCATGATGACGTCATCGGGTGTCAAATTACAAGCGATATTCGTTGAAAAAATGACGAACTTCTTTCACCTATAACTCTTGAACAACATAATCAATCATGTTCCAACCTTGTAATCAAATAGACCATTAATTGATAAACATTTTTTGTCGCGTACGTGAACTCGCTTGACCTTTATTTCCGGGTCAACCGGAAGGTCAAAGTTAGGCGAATTCAAAATGAAGACATTAGCCTGAAATCAAAACAAAGCAAAATTTCTTCCGAACGGTTCACGGTCTGATCATAAATCCTAGTGTGAACTTGTACCATGTTACAAAGATGTTATAAATTTTGTTATGTCATCATGACGTCATCAGATATCAAATTACAAGCGATTTCAGGGTAAATTTTGACAAAATAGTTTGCACTAAATCTTTTGAACTGAAAAGAGTATCGTGTTCGTTTTTTCGTGAGGTTGTAGACTATGCCGTGAGAAACATTTCTTGTCCCCAGACACAAAACCGCTTGACCTTTTCTTCCGGTGTTACCGGAAGTGCAATAAAAACCGAATATAACTCAAAAGCGGAAGCATTTTACTACACACATATAAATTATGAAAGTGTTTAGTGAGAAATGCCAGTCACAAAAAACAGTGTGATGACGTCATCATTCAAAAGGGCGCCCCCTAGCGGCACATACAATATTGTTTACTTTCTTTAATTTGAAATCCATCCGTTCAAATTTTACAAAATCGCCCCTTGATATTCTCTAATTAACCACAGATAACTTGGCAAGGTTTCAAATTCATGACGTAATCAGACCGGAAGTTACTCCTATGAGAATTTGAAAATGATCATATTTTAAATTAAATTCTATCATTTGCTCCATGTTGTATATCTTCGTAGCCCAAATAACGATATCCATTACAATGTTCACCTTTTGCTTCCAAATACTGTGACGTCATCAAACCGGAAGTTAGGTGTTATGAATACATACACTTATATTTTCCAGATTTTCATGCGTTATTTAACTTCACAATGAATATTTATCCACAAATCAGTATCACTTCCCGTCTTTGAATAATGGCGTCATCAAGCAAGAAATAACTTGTATGTGTACATGAAATGTTTACTGAAATTTATCCCACCTTTAAAGATGCAATTTAATTGATTGTACTGGAAAGGATTTAATTTCGTGATCTTTTGTTCGTACATAAACATATTCATAACTTATCTCGGCAGTGTTTAATGAAATAATTGCCTGCCCGACCACTCTGCGTTTGTAACTCAACAAACGCGAACCTCTAGTTGTTAGTTTGCATCTCTTAATTGCAGCAACCATACCACCGCAAAACAAATAGGTCCCTCGCCGAATTGTGGCAGAGACTGCTCAACTAAATTGGCTGACAACTGTACAGGGTGAGTCACAAAAAGCGGAACCCAAACCCCATAAAATATATTTCATATTTAAAAAATATGTAGCACCAAAAATAATAATGACTGGAAAGCCAATTTTAAAAGGTGCTTTTGGATGAAAAAATTACTGAAATTGCTCAATCCGTTCAAAGAATATCACCATTTAAACACAATGACCCAAAAACCTGTCTCGTCCAAAAAAAAGCAATTCATTTTGTGTTTTGACTGTTTGGAACAACAAAGAAAATGACACAGAATACTTGCTTCAACAACTGTCACCAACTGTAGTACACGAACAACCCTGGTTAGGCAAACAATATGATTTTTAAAATGTATTTTTTTAAAGGACGGGCCTTCAAAGGGATTCTGTTGAATATTTTTTAATGTTTAAACTGAGATTTTATCGCTGGTGATGTTTGAAGACAATTGCGACGACGATTCTTGAAATCGCATTTTTTTGGACGAGACAGGTTTTAGGGTCATTGTGTTTAAATGGTGATATTTTCTGAACGGATTGGCCAATTTCAGTCATTTTTTCATCTAAAAGTACCTAATGAAATTGGCTTTCCAGTCATTTTTATTTTTGGTGCTAAATATTTTTTTTAAATATAAAGTATAATTTTTGGGGTTTCGGTTCCGCTTTTTTTGACTCACCCTGTAGTTACTCCAAGCCTCCTACTTACATGGGCGTCGCCAGGATTTTTTCTAGAGGGGGGCAAAAAAAAATTTTGCCCAAAAATGCTTGTATTTCTCAACACATTCTCGATTTATCAGTTTTAGAGGGGGGCACGGACATTCCCCCCCCCCCAACTCATTAAATTTACACCACTTTGTCTTCGCGCCTCTTTTTTTTTTTTTTTTTTTTTTTTTTTTTTTTTTTTGCTTTTCCAGGGGGGGGGGCAAGTCCCCCCCCCTCGCGACGCCCATGCCTACTTAGACTGATCCTGTCCAGCTTTCGGGTCCAAATCGACGTAGGCCAGCCTACTTCTTTTTCTTTCCTACCACGTTAAATGTCTTCATGAAATATGGACATTGGGATCCATCAACCCTTTTATCCCCATTGGACACAATTTGCTCAAACCTTCTCATTAGATACAGTGGTGTGTTTTGAAACACCAAGTGGTCCCCCGCCCACTCGATACCGGCCGTGCCGTATTCAGCTTTTGATGTCGGGGGGGGGGGGGGGGGATGGGGGAGGGGCAACCGCACTCGCACATTCGCGCCGAAATGTAGACATGTGTTTCTTTTTCCTAAAGCGGGCGCTCTTCAAATCTGACAACTATTATGCATACTGACACCGATTTTCACAGCGCATTGTAATGGTTTTTTTTTTATGTCAGAACTCTCTAACCATTTATGGAAATAGGGGGAATTAGGGGGAAAAGGTGCCCCCCCCCCCTCTTGGATACGCCACTAGTTACCGCTGTACCTCTTTTAGTACACATTCTTACATGTAACCAAAACGTCAACAGCGCCCTCTTTGTAGGTGGTGCTTTCTGATTTGTTGTCAAGGGACGCGCTTGTATTGTTTGCAGTACAGGGACGAAAAGAGGGGAAAACGCGTATAAACACTGTAATAAGGCAACTACGAGTTTAATATATAACTAAATATACAATTACACAAATGTTGCATAAGTTATGGGGTATCATAATTATGATGCTGGTGGAATTGTGTATGAATTAAACCCGTACATTTTTTTCTCAAAAGACAACACAGCAAAGGTACACTGTAAAACACCTAGTAAAATTTGAATTGAAAACAGTCAAACTGACTACAGCGGCGCGGTCAGCTGCGTGCAGGTTTGACTATTTTTTGGTCATATTTAACTACGGTGTTTTAAGAGTGTAACTGTAAGAGAACAACGAGATTGACTGACAAACGAATGCCAGTCTTGACGTTTTGTACGCCTGCAAAATGGCATCGAAGACGAAGTCAAGGGTGCCCATTACCACCCGAAAGCCGTACGAGGAACTTATGGTACCATATTAACCTGTATTTACATGTATTCTATAATTAAGAACGTTCTTACATTTCCTACACTTATATGAAACAAAGTATTCATTGTTGTTGCGTGAGATTGTACTCGTTGTGGTGGTAAAAAGGGAACATGGTCGTTTGCGGAGTAAAACGCTCAGGCGCGTTTCTATTTAAGAGAATTGATATGACTAATTTCCATTTTAATAACTTTGATGAGGGGTATACAAATAAATTTGGCGATTAAATTATTTGAGTAAATAACACAGAGGTTCTGTCTGGGGATGTTACTGAAAAACTGTTAATTCATAAAATTCAGTTCTATTATTTACGCTTTTTCATTGAGCTGTTATTGGAGATGGCTTTTCCTGGTGCCTACAAATTTGTAATATGAAAGACTCCAAATGGTTACCCAGATTTGAAGCAGGTATGGTAGTTTTGGGCAATACTCAGCAGTTGATTTTTTTCTTTATAATCAGAAATGGTATCAAAAACATACAGCTGTTGAATATTGGGGTTTTTGGTCCCCCCCCCCCCATTTTTATCCCTGCGTATTGGAACACACTGCCATGTGTTTTATTGTTTCTAATGTGTGCTATTGTAGATAGGATAGATTCATTTAATAATCATGTCAGCTTTTGCTTTGGAAATGTATCAAATGATGACATTGGTACATTGCATGCAGTGTAATTTGAGAGAGGAGAATGAAGTGTACGTGTGGTAAGGCTCCAACTTTTAGTCCCCTCACTTTGCTTTTTTTTTTTTACTGACAAGAAGAACACGTTTAAAAAAACGAATTCCTGACATTAAAATAATTCATGTTAACAGCCACATAAAAAAATCAATTCATTTTTCTGATTTTGCTCCGATTATATAAGGGCCGTCTAAATTCATATTCGGGACAAGTTCCAGACAAGTTGCAGACATTGTATCGGGTATAAGTTGCAGGATTCTGAACAACTCCCCCGAAATCTTCCCGCGATGAAGTTATCAGTATTGGCGAGTCAAGCAGTTGCTAATGAATATTTCCCCGGAACATGTCTGAGACAAATGCAGAGCTTGTTCCGGACAAAGTGAATGACTCTACCCACAACTTGTCCGGAACTCTTCCTGAATATGAAGTGAGACAAGCCCCATTGTACTTTAGAAATACATCTGGAAATTGAGCTGAAGGTTTGTACATTGTTATTTATTTATTGTGCAGTATTAGTCAGGAGGCGTTTTCTTTCTTGAATTTCGCAGTCCATCTGTGTTGTTTTATTTATTTTATAATAGATTGCATAATCTCGAACAAAAAAAACAACCTTTTTTCGTTAGCTTAGGGACAGGTGAGACTTCTCAATTCTAAAAGACTTAATTGTCAAAACAGAATGTGCGTTAAACTTAACTTTTATTTGTGTAGAATTAAACAAAAATAAAATTAGCTGGTTAATTTAACTGTGTAGATAAAATTTGTATAAATCTTATCACAAATTGTAGGCTGTCTCTTGGAAAATATAAAAACCCCTTCCATTCCCCAGTGAAACTACCCCTTTGACATTGATCTACATATTTTGGTTTTGAAATTTTTCAACTTGTACACTAGATTGTCCATCAAAAACATTGACAAGGCCCGAACCTCCCCTTCCCCAAACTAGCCCAACTTAAAATCTAAATTTATAACAAAAATGCCGTTGAAATTTTGTAATCAATGAATGTATTAAACTGTAAACTAAACTGCATGTGTAAATGGCTTGCGATTCATGCGGGCGGACACTCAACTTGAAATATGATTCTTAGGTGAATAATGTGACTTGCAGTAGTGACTACGTAGTGACTGTTTTGTTTTTGTTTTTTGTTTTTAATTTGTTCATAAAAGAATTAACCTCTACGTACTTGTACCACTCTGTTTTCCTAACTTTACCCATACTGCCAGGAGAATGTTGTATGCATTTTTTATATCAGTGATCGAGTGAAAATTCAAGTACAAGTATCAAATCTATAGTATTTTTTGTTTGAAGAGAAAGATTTGTTTCATATTTATGTAATTTTTGGTTTCAATCATCCTAATCTAATTGATTGGTCAGTGTCTTAAGAGTTGAGACGTCTTCACAAGTAGACAAAAATAATCATGAATCCCAATCCTAAGGTGATTTTTTTTTGTTTTTTTAACTTGCGTGAGCTCAAAGCACTGAATATGTAACATTAAGGTCTCATTCAACCAATTAATGTTCTCAGATGCAGTAAAATAAAAAGTATTGAACAAGTTGAAAAAGTGCAAATATATGGTTGAAAGAAAATGAAATTCATAAACTCAACATCTTTTGTATTGAAGATAATTTATTTTCTGTATATTTCTTTTTCGTTTTAATACCAAAGGTTACATCTAGGCCTCAATATTTTGGGGGATTTTATCTGAAAGCTCATGTGTGCAAATGGACGAGATTTTAGACAAATTGAAAGGTTTTAAGGATTATCTACTCCTGAATATAAAAAAAAAGAATTCCGTGGAGTCATTTTTATCCCTTTGTTCAAAATGACTAGCTAGATGGACAATCTTTAAGCTCCTAGCCGTACTTATGTGGTCTAGCTGTCGTTCATGTGGTGAGATTAAAAACATTTAAAAAAAAAAAATAAAACAATTACAGGGTAAAAAAAATAACTTAAAATGTTATTGATAATGTACTGGAGTCTAGAAATTGTTGGATCACATCCTAGTGTATCATACCAGTGATAAAGTGACTGTGGTTCAGATCATTAAAGGGAATGTACATCATTGGCTTTTGCTGTAATTTTCAGCATTGAACTATTTGAGGGGTTGGTATAATAGATCAAATATTGTTACACTGACATGTTTGAAGTTTTGTGTTCGAAAATGCTGGAAAAACCGAGAAAAACAAAAATGTTCAAGTAGTCTGGTTCCCTGACTCCACTAAAAATGAAATGGATCAATTTATAGATGCCGGAAAATTGTAAGGTAAGGGGACCAGTCTTGCTAGCCTGCACCCGTTCATAAACGTGTAACCAATAGCAAACAAAATTTGAACTGAAAAAATTAGTAAATTTGGAGCAGAAGTTGAAAAATACTTCCGTTGGAATCTATACAAAAAAAACCATTTTCTTGAAAATGACCACCAGGTGCCATAATTTTACAGGATGCTTTAGACTGTCATTTACCATCATCCTAGTAAGATATTTCTTAAAAACTTGGTAGCTTTATTTTTCGATGTTTACAAATGTGGTTATTTCCCTTTAAAATAAAATTAATGTGCACCTTGTATACAATATCAGCTGGTCTTGTCTTCATTGCTGTTCTTGCAATTTCATTTCTATTGTAATTGCTCATGTTAAGTTGAAAGGCATATAGGATCATTTGCTTTTCATGTATTTTGTTTGTTTCCAATAACACCACTCAAATTCCAGAGAAGAATGTTCAATACCTAACCTGTTGAAGTTTCAGCTCAGTGTATACTACACTTTGCCATGAAAAACCTTGCACAACCTTTTGATCACGAAACACTTTTGTTAAAAGCAGTTTTTACTCAACAAAATTAAAATCAGTGTATTGACTGATTGTTGGAAATCTCCTACATTTCTTAAAACAATTTGGTGGTCGCTTTTGGGGTAAGTGCAAATAATATGTCTTTAAGTCATCTCTGAGTACTGTAACAAAATTTGATTTGATTATGGTCCCAATTCACCTTTTAACTTTTATAGAGAGCGCTTTGGCCACAGTAATCCACAGTAGTCATATATTGCCCCTGTTCTCAAGTCAGATTAATGCCACAAAACTATTTCAGAGCTTCCTTTTTTTTTCAACTTAACCTTCTTTAAAAAAAAAACCCACAATAGATAGTGCATGTATTTGGGCTTCAGTCAAACCACAGATGGAGCTCGCATTGTAGTCTTTATTGGGGCTAGCAAGGTGGATCCAGATTTTTTTTTTTCAGGGAGGCGTGCTGAAATGTAGACCGGTTATTTTCTCCGGACACTTAGGCCTCTGAAAATCAATACGGGTTGGGGGGGATCGTGCCATATTTTCAATAGGGAGCGCTGATAAAATCCTACAATCAGGCACACTATTAACTAAAAGTGTACAAATTGTCGCTTTGCTCACGAAGTGACAAATACCTCGAAAATCGATAAATGTTCGATTTTCGGTTTTACTAGCCTTTTTATTATAGTTGTCTCAAGGAACAATTTGACCAAGTTTCAATGCGAAATATTGTTTACTTTCTTAATTATTGTAAACAAACATTCGACAAAAAACCTGAAATCCGTGTTTTTCGTTTTTACGAAGTGTAAACAAGTGTAAATTGTTCTCACGAAGTGACAAAAAGTCACCTCGATAGCAGGGCCGGAGGAATAATACATTGGTCTACACGCGCCAATGACGCGCAAAAGTAACAAGTTTGTTGCGTCGACAAAAGTACAAATAAGTTAAGCCTCTGCGGTTTCATGTTCCCACGAAGTGACAAAAACTATGTACAAAGTAATGGGGAAAATGTGGGACCCAAAGTATTGACGTTCTCACGAAGTGCAAAAAAGTGTTATCAATGAATTACTGTTTAACTAAGAACTATTTTTAACAAACACCTATGATTAGCAAAGAGCAAATCATAAGCTTTCGGACAATGCATTTCCGAATTCTGTTACTGCCAAGCAGTCCAAAATGTCAGTTTGAAAAAAAATGAATAACTTCAAATGCGATTATCTCGGGATGAACTTTTGTCGAATTTTGAGGGTTTTTTCACTGCGTGAGCAAAGCGACGAAATGCTTCCTTCTCATTTACTGGGATATGTCAAATTCTCACATTTTGCTAGTGCATTTTTTTTATGGATTTTTTTTGGGGGGAGGGGGCTAGACAAAAAAATGGGGGGCCCCAGCACCCCCCCCCCCGTAGAACCGGATGTGTTATAGTTCGAACTGTGTGGCCGGGTAATGTGGGTTCGACTTCCCCAACCCACCTCCACCCTACTTATTATAAGCAACCGGTGTTATGTTATAAACTTGTTAATACTGTCCCATGCAAGTATACCAACCCCTGATTTAATAAGGAAATAAACGGTGTCCGCCCGATAGTCCGAAGGTTTGATAGTCCGAAGGTTCTTTAGTCCGAAGGCTCGTTAGTCCGAATGCACAAAATTCCCATAAGAGGGGGTTCGTTAGTCCGAAAATGAAATAATCCGAACATTTTAAGCAATAGTCCGAAGGTTCATTAGTCCGGAGGTTTATTAGTCCGAAGGTTGAATAGTCCAAAGGTTCGGTAGTCCGAATTTAGAATAAGGTTAATTAGTCCGAAGGTTCCATAGTCCGAAACGAAAATAAGGTTCACTAGTCCGAAGATTCATTATTCCGAATAGACAACAAGGTTCGATAGTCCGAAAAGACTTTAAGGTCCGATAGTCCGAATCGACAATACGGTCCGATAGTCCGAATCGGCAATAAGGTCCGATAGTCCGAATTGCCAATAAGGTCCGATAGTCGGAATTGTCAATTAGCTCCGATAGTCCGAATCGACAACAAAGGTCTTGTCAATTCGGACTATCAAACCTTATTGTCCATTCGGACTATCGAACCTTATCGTCCATTCGGACTATCGGACCTTATTGTCGATTCGGACTATCGAACCCTATCGTCTATTCGGACTATGGAACCTTCGGACTATTTAACCTTCTTCTGTTTTCGGACTAATGGGCCCTTCGGACTATCGAACCTTCGGACTATTGAACCTTCGGACCAACGAACCTTCGGACTAAATGACCCTTCGGACTGAAGAACCTTCGGACTCACCTTCGGACTATTGGGCTGTTACCGAATAAACATGTGCTTTTATGCACTTTTTTATTTTATAAACAAGTACATTTAAAACGGAAGAGTCCATGTCGGTTGAGCGCCCCCAGCGAAGGAATGTGTCTCATTTATGTCCAAGACAGAAGCGCGCACACATCACTGGCAAGCACACCCATTGTAACTGTCCGCAACGCTGTCTGAACTGGGTGTGGCTGCATGGCCCTGTCTATATGGTGTCCCAAATCTGCCATCTCGCATCTCGCATCTCGCCTTCAAAATCTCGCATCTCGCCTTCAAAATCTCGAATCTCGCCTTCAAAATCTCGCATCTCGCCTTCAAAATCTCGCATCTCGCGTCTCGCATCTCGCGTCGCGGTTTCGTGTCACGCGAGACGCTAGATGCGAGATGCGAGATGGCAGATTTGGGACACCAAATTATGTCTACGACGTATACAATATAGAGGTCTAACTAGAGCTATGCGATATCCTATTACAAGCGCCCAACGGCCGTGCGTTGACCCACACACAGCCATCATGCCACACTGACACACAGCGACAGTACTTTTGAGATGAACCATTTTCACTTTCGTCATGTTCATAAATTTGGTAAAAAAACGGTCATGTTGAACTGAGGGATTTCCTTTAGGAATAATGGGAGGACGATAAAGACTGTTTCTTCATACTCTAGTTTCCACCAGTCCATAGAGCATCATTCAAGACGTATGTTAAATTATCCATATATATACGATATTATTCGCTATTATACAAATAATGAATGTTTATGAGTGCAATGGTGGGAATATTTTACATAACATCCAAGTAGATCTTTGCCATTCGACTAGAGGATACAACTTTAAGAACAAACAAAACTCACAAAATTGTATCATATCCACTACTTTTTTTCCAGCTTGTTCAAGGCTAACAAAGGTTTGAAATTAACATTGTAAGTTCTTAAAATAATTTTAAAAACTCATCAAGGCAACTGCATCCACTTCAAAGGCAAGTTTTGTACTGATAAAACGCATGATATGGTCTAATTAGTTCCAAGATAGTGCCGGGCCGCTGCGCGTCTTAGCATGCGCGCGGCGTGCATCAAAAGGGATGGGACCGTCGAAAACACACGGTGAATGGAACCAAAAATGCACGGTTATGATGTAGGCCGTGCAAAGGTTCGATTAGTGAATGCCGCGTGACCAACAATCCTCCAATCAAATGACAAGGATTTGATTTGGTGTTAGGCCAAAAAAAAAATAAGTCGGTCTCTGGTCAGCGCGCGCGTCGATTTTAATCATGCGCGTCAATCTTTTTTTTTTCAAAATGTTCCGCGGTAGCTCCAACAGCGCCCTCTATTGCCGCACCTCCTCAAGTTTTTTACCAAAGAGCACCAAGGAATGGGAAATTGCACCAAGGCAAATGATCGAGAGCACCAAGGCAAATTATGGAGGACACCAATGTACATGAGGACACCTAAAAAGCAAAATAGTACCCCACCTTATCTGTACAATCCAAGCTTGAAGAAAAAGAAAAAAAGAAAAGAAAAAAAAAAGCCGCGTCGCCTCGTCCATTCCGGAACTTTGGTCTGACCAGAGACCGGACATTTTTGTTTTGGCCTTATAATACATTCAAATATTACTTGTATTGTAAGGTGCAATAACATGCATGCAACTGGTGCTAAATGATAGAATTATAAACAAAACGCTCTCAATGCGGAGTTGAAAAGGTTTCATTGTGTCCGTCGAAATTGTCGTTGTCATGTACAGTAAAGGCTATTAAAAATCACCTGGCGGTATTTCCTGACCGAGCGCAGACCGTGCTCGTCGGCTGTGGCAGACGGCGTGATGGCAGGTGCATAGAGCGAGAAACATCACCTTGAAATAGCCCCGAAGGGATCCACAACAAAGCGTTATTGATTAAACTAAACACGTATCTGCAATTCTATTGTTCCTTGGGTCCAAATCTGCATTGGAAAAAAAAAACATTTTTTTCACCTGCTTTTATGAAGAAAACAAATCATGATAAATTGGGGTATCAATATGGAAGTCCTCTACAATTTTGTGAATTATTGTTTCACAATTCTCATATCCCAAAATACTAGTGACTCATTGGCGGATCGGAGGAGGGGGTGGGTGTTACGGGCCATCCCCCACGAGTTTTGTTTTAATCGGAGGAGAGAATTAGACACCTTTTGTTTTACAATTTAGAAAATAAATTACAAGGTTGCTTATCTTCTTTGAAAGCCATCAGTTATAACTTATCCGATAACACATTCCAGTCTTAATATTACCCCCAAAAATGAACGACATTTGAATGTCTCCCTATAATGTTTCAAGTCCTATGTATTAAGGCAAACTGTTAGTGTCGCAAATTAGCTGATTCGATTCCCCGTGATGCAAAACACACATTTACTACAGATTGGTGAGGGTAAAGGATCAGGTTATGTCTCCCTAATCATGCTGCATTCTTGCCATTACTGTGGGCGTAACCCCCCTTCATCCCCCGACAAAACAATATCGGTGATGTGTAATATTTTTTTGTATTGATGTACCATGTTCATTCAAATGAACTTACACCCAATTTAGCCACAGATTTGATTATGATTATTTATATTGGCGTTTTTATTGGGACGCATATTCGATAAGTTCAGATCCTTTGGTCCTTTTTATCGGTCCCTCACTAAGACCAACGGCTTCCTTTCCGACTTGGCGGACACTATGTATAGTCATAAGCTTGTTTCTGCATTCAATAGGGGACATTGAACAATAGTTTAAGAGGACAATAGGGTCCCCAATTCCCGAGAGGTCCCTAACTTTGATTCATGTACAAAACATATGGGAGGTCTTCTTAAAACAAAAGAGCGACAATAGGGGGTCCCCGATTCAGGCAAATACACACGTGTACGTTTTACTTAGATCAGTTCCGTTTGGCTGAGGACATTAAAGGCTTTAAGTGAGTAGCCGAAGATTGAAGCGAAGCTAGAACGAAGCCAAAGTTTCAAAAACTGCCAACGAGACGATTAATTATGCAGTTTCATTATACCGGCTAACAAAATGTTTTCCCCACTGGAGAACAAAGATCTGCCAACTCAAAGGGTAGAGTCATTACAAGAAGGAAGTCCAATTGGACAGGTACTCGTTCCTCTCTAATTATCTCCCCAGCCCATCTGTTGATATCTCCTACGGGAACTCATCAATCCAGATTTCACCTTGCTGATTGGTGAGCCTCGCCGCCATCTCAATTAACCTCGTAATCATTCCGTCTTGAAGAGGTTGGAAATGATAATTACAGACCAGTCCGCCAGCGAGAGAGTGAATAGGAAGAGAAGCAATGTTTATAATTGGAACGCGTCTGAGGTTGCGTACGTCACGTGCACACAGCTGTAGCTAAAGCTCATTAGCTGCACTATGTCTTCGATAATACACGGTACTGTTTATTCGGAACCTATACATCAGAAAACACAACACGAAGTAATTATTAACTGAATGATGCTAGGTTGCAGTTTGTTTCAGGTGAACACTGAAAAGGACTTCTGCCATAAATGTAAGGCAAAAATTTAATTAAATTATCTGAGAGTGTACAGCGTTAACACAGTAATAAGTCATTCATGTGCCACGGCTGGGTATTGCTGATCTGTGTATTAATTTTGACTCAACGGACATAGAGGTTTATAAAACATTGCACGTGCAGACATCGTCGAAAAACCACACGTTTTGTTATGTGTATCAGCATACTGTTCAATAAATATATACAACCGCATAAACAACCCTATTAAACAGATAATGAAACCAATCAAGCAAAAGGAGCAAAAATGCATTGAAACAGACTTTCTTCATAAATTATCGCTTGCAAAGAATATGTTCACAAAGCAAAGAAATCAAAACGACGAAAAAAGAAAATATATGAAATGCAGTACATTCATTAACTTTGCAAAAACCTAATCAATAAATAAATCAATTTTTGTTTTGGGTATAGATCTTTAAAACGATATTTAGCACCTCGGTATTAAACTCGCTTGTATATATATAGACAGCTTTTTTTTACAACTTGCTTAAGTTGAGTCATAATGATCAATTTCCACATAATTATGCGAGTAAACGGCTTAATGTCCACCGACTGTCAACACTTCAAATGTGATAGGTTTGTTATGCAAATAGACCGCGAGTTTTATGCAAATAGTCTCCTCAAATAGACATGCAAGGAAACATATGCAGCAGGCCAGCATCATATCAGATGGTACGAGAGCACTTGCATAATTTATTTTCGAGAGATTTGCAAGCATGCGTTGAATTATATCGTTGTTTCTCGAAACGCTCTTGATATGATCTGCGACGATTACTCCCAAGGTATTTGTAAGAACATAAAAATACAAAATATATTAATGTACACACATTGAGGATATACATGACTGAGATTTTAGAGTTATGGAAATTATTGTGAGATGTTTTTGTTGGAGTATTGATGTCAGGTTTGAGAACAAATTATTTTCTGTTTGTTTTCCTCATTAACAATTACATTTTCATCAAGTCCAATTTGAAGGTAGAAAAAGTGTGAAATGGACTTTCTGCTTCCATGAGGACGTCATGCATTATGCTTCGCTCGACCCCACCCTAAATACACACCTCATTATTCCCATAACATCCAGTTCTCTCAGCACTCACGGATCACATATGATATTGTCTCTATCGTCATTTTTTTTTATAAGAAAAAAAAATTGTTTAATGAAAGTCGTTATTAAATCATTTATTTCAATGGAGTAATGATTTCACTCCATCGTGCAATATGTGAATGTGCATTTTTGGCATATCATTTTTTTATAGCAAGAAACATAATTTTATTTTTGCAGTCATCGCAGTAATCACGCGTACATATATGCGGGTGCCCCGTAGCACGACTTGACACGTACACGCACGCATAAACTTAGGTCCCAGGAAGATCTATTGTAGATGCACGATAGGCAAGGACGGGAGGCGGGTTAGCCTCTGACAGGAGAGGTCACTGCACACGTACTATCGGATAGGGCACACAAACTGCCATGTACAACTGAGGGTGAGACTAGCTTATGATCATATTTTCACGAGAAGGAAATTGTGTGGCATGCGCGTTGTACATGTACATGTACTTCAACATATCGAAACCTAGCCGTTCATTGAGGTACAGCTGGTTAAATTTCACTGATGTTTGCCTGGTGTGACAGTGTGTTGTATAATACGGGAAATCGTGAGGATGCTTGCGGGGTCGTCTGTACTTCAGTGCCAACTTACTCTTAATTGGTAAATGACCCAGATTTAGAGTAAGACTCTTGCCTTTGATTTTGATTTTCAGGCTAGAATTTCGCCTTCGCTTTTACTTGGAATCATGGGGTTGGCTTCCCAACGCTTCGTCTCCAAGCCGGATCAGAACCTGCTGTGCGGGATATGTAAGACGGTGATGAAAGATGCCGTGCTCACACGCTGTGGTCACGCCTTTTGCGAGCAGTGTCTTGATACCTGGCTGGCACGACCCCTGAGCGGCTCCTGCCCCCAGTGTCGGGCCTCCGTCAGCAAGTTTCAAGTCAGCCCCGTCTGGGCCATCCGGGAGATTGTCAGCAACCTGACAGTGGAGTGCGACTACGGCGACCGAGGCTGCCGCCTTGTGATGCGGGTTGAATCCCTGGAAAAGCACCGGACCAGCTGCGCTTACGCCCCCGTCGAGTGTGCCGGGTGCGAGACGGTGGTGAGCCGCTACGAGCTCCCCCACCACCAGGGAGAGTGCGCCAAAATAGCGGCTACCGCCAATGAGCCCGACCTGGACGAACCTAGGTCCAGGGAGTGGTCGGATCAGCTGGTCAAGGACCTGGAGAACAAGCTGTCCAGAACCGAACAGCAACTCAAGCAGACCAAGAGGAGGCTGGAGACATCAGAGAGCAGCGGTCGCAAGCTCGAACGAGACTTGTGCGAGGCCCGACTCCAACTCCAACGCAAACAAGGTGAATGTACCTTCTTGCACTTGAACAGCACCCCAGAGTTTGATCCCCAGTATCCCTACGGTTTCTCTCCTGAGAGTATCTCCAAACTGTCCCTGCTGATCGCCTGCCACCTCCTCCGCAAGCCCGACTACATGGACCGCAATCGCATCTTCAACTGCGTCAAGAGGTGCTACGACAGCTACGCCCGCTGCGGCACTCACTTCGAGCAGGATGTCCACATGCTTGTGGCCACCGCCTACGCAAGCAACTGGTTCACTGAGAATCAGAGGATCAACTTCCACTGCTGGTTGCAGAGCATCGCGCGGTACCGCAAATATGCCGACCTGAGCGGTCCCCCGCACCCTGGCTGCACCGCTAGTGTCATCAGGAGGACCACATCTCTACGAAGCTGAAGTTTATTCATCACTGTTCCCTCTTTTGGTATATTAGAAAGTGTTAAATTATGTGATTGTCTTGTAAAGTGATTCTAAAAACAATCTGCATGTAGGCCTACTAGTTCTTTTAAATTAAATGTATAGTGTTGTGATGCAAAGATTGGCGTGTTACGAACCTGCCCCGCCCATGTGCCCCAACCCACGGGGAAATTCAAGAGCCATTTCATTTACTGACGCATGTTTGAAATGAATCCCCTTTAAGCCACGGTGCTAACAATTGGAGCAAGCGGGCAAACTAGCTCCAGCTGAGCACACTATACCCTACTATCTCGGAAATCTCAAAGCCTTTTTATTCTGGACAAAATTCTGGACGAGTGAATATTTGGGAAACAGTTGTGTAACAGAATGCATTCAGTCGTAGTATGAATTGGGTGGTTTCTGACAATAGTCCACGTGTGACAATATTCCACGTGTATAGATTAATTGCCTTACAATGAGTCCAGCAATCCAGTGTCTTGTCACTCATATCATGCCAACAGACAACCGCATTGCATTGATTTGCTGCTGGCTTAATTCCACATTTCACCAAAAGCTGTATTTTCACTGCATGAACTGAGATACGTTTAGTCAAGTTCAGGCCAAATTTTGGGTAGTTTGTTTTATTTCAAAGGCTATGCTGCATCTCCACAACACCACACACCTTGGAATTGACCGAGACACAAAAATACCAGATACAGGTTTTTCTCTACATGCAGTTGTCTAATTGGTGCATCGAATACAAGAGCACTTTGTCGTAGCTAGCTGAGATGGGTCTAACGTTGCCTCTGTTGGATAATAGCATCGAGTGTTTAAAATCACGAACTCGCTCTCGTGTTGATGCCCTCTTTCAGCAACCTTGAATCCATCACCCGGTCACTTATCATTGTTCTGAGAGAGGTAGCTGTCGTGTTGTTTGACAGCGAGTGTTCTCGACGAGTACAGATGATATGAATCAAATTAATCTTCGTGAAATGCCATACCGTATATGAGCTCCGCAGTAACAGTAAAGTGGCGGACGAGGAGGGGGGAGGAATTGTCAGCCATGTCGATTCCGGTGCTGAATTGGAAGTGTAGTATAGGTGTACAAAGCATGCTGCTCTTGTCTCATTGATTAAAAAATGTAGGAGCAAATTTATCTTTTGGTCTGTGACAGAGTTATTGTAAGACCACAGAGTAGAAGTGTTACATGACACATCCGCCATCAGTTTTCTTTGATAGTATTTATGCGATTGATTTTCATGAAGGAGATATATATATATCATGAAAACTAGGAATAGGTTGATCTGTATTATTTTTCTGGTGAGTAACTTAAATTTCACTTAAATTTGAGGCGGGGTGCGTACACGTGGATCGAGGGGAAATTCCGAGAAATAGATGTAGGACTTATTTTCGTGACAGTGGAAAACAAGTATAGTAGATGGGAAACACATGCATTGTGGTATTCTCAAATTCCCAATAGACCATATTCACGAGTCGGCCGTGTTAAATTGAAAGCCATGTAAAGTCTTCATTTTTCTGGGGAACTTGCGAGTAGAAATGAAAGCAATGAATAAACTTAATTACAAATTAAACCAGCCGGCTCTGATGAAAAATTTAAAACTTGTGATTAAACATACCCTAATGATTTAAGCCTCATTTTAAAACAAAAATTAAAGTGAGGCTTGAACGCACGCCAAGTCTGGCACCATCCCATTCAACAGTTTATAATTTATAAAAAAAAATGAATCCGGGAACACGATTGAAAAAGTTTCCTCGTGAATAACGTCTGTATAAGACCACTGGGCTATAATGGAACTATGAACCAGAAAATACAAGAACCGATTACAACTTCAGGGAACACGATCGAAAAAGGTTTCCTCGTGAATAAGGTCTGTAAAGACCACTGGGCTATAATGGAACTATGAACCAGAAAATACAAGAACCGATTACAACTTCAGGGAACACGATCAAAAAGGTTTCCTCGTGAATAAGGTCTGGAAAGACTACTGGGTTATAATGAAACTATGAACAAGAAAATACAAGAACCGATTACAACTTTATAAACATAGAACCACTTTATAATCTAATTGAATTTTGTTTAACCTGGTTCCTTACTGGAAACCTTTTCCGTGCTAAGGGCATTAAAGTTCATGAAATTTACTCCTTTTTTCAGTAGCAATCACTCAGGGACTCATGATGAGCTAAGGATGCAGTGCCTAAACAATAATTTCAAGTTGTTTAGGGCCCATGTAATGTATCTTTTTCTAATGCAATACTTGAAAAAGCACCTTTGTGTTCTATTTAACCCTCTTTTGCTATTTTCATGAGTATTCTGGTAGCTGGTACCTTTTTTGTTTTTATGCTTATGCAAATTTCCATATTCATGTGCAAAAGTGTGATGTCATTTAGGCTGAAACCTCAATGTTGCAGCTATTTCAGCACCAACAGTTGGCAGAATTTGGGATATTTTGCAGCAGTCGTAAAAGTTCTTTTCTTTGGTGATTCGTTGTTGTGTCAGCACAAGACAGTAAGCCAATAGGCAAACGTTTTTCACAAATGTTTTCAATGAGCAAATTGTTGGGTCACACAACAGCTGATCAGTGCCGTCCTGAATGTTGTAAGGAAAAGCATGGACATTTTGTAACGTTTAAAGAAGTGTACTTTTCAGTAAAATTGACCGAAAAGGGATGTCAAAATAGTTTTAATACATTTAAAAGAAGTAGAAAGTTGCTCAAAATATGTTCTTAAGTAAACTTTATGTCATGGACGCTCTAATAAAACCTATATCTGTTTACAGAGACTTGTTTGAATCCACATATTGGTGAAAATATATCGTATGTATTAATTCCAACTCCAAAATACAGAGTGAGTCAAAAAGAAAAGATCGACCGAGTTGGAAAAAAAGTTTTTATAAATATCCGCCTCGCTCCATTTACTAAAAAAATAACACATTAGAAATAAAGTACTTGTTGTTTTCTAGTAACTGTGAAAAGTTCACGTGCTGTATTCACCAGTAATACGAATATCACACTGATCATTAACACTGATCAATTACCCATAAGCATCGATAAATACCCTTTAAATACATGAACAATGAACCATGAAGTTTTTCAAACCTCTATGCATGAACGAAAACTTTACAAAGGAAAACAGACGAAAATCGCCATCATTATTTCAGAAAAAAAAATTGCAATGATTTGTTCCTCATTATGCAAAACACAAAATCAGACAGTAAGACTAATGTTTCAGTGTTTACTAAAATTATTAAAATTTCATTTGTATCTGAATGCTTGTGTGTAATCTCTGGTTCTCACTCGGCTGAATAGCTTCGAAGCATTTATCATCCCGTGGGCGGCTATCAAAGTGTCTTCTTTTAGTAGAACATGCATAACTTCTGACAGCAGGGATCAATTTCAGTGATTTGTTTTTACACATGAGTGGAAGAACATGCTCTTTTAAACACATGCTTCACATGTGTATCAAATTGAATTGCTTTTTTTCTGGAAATAAAATCATTAATCCAGGTACATTTCTTTTTGAATCACCCTGTATGGGAGTGCGCAGACCGAATATAGAAACGGGGGATGAACTGAAAAAAACCTGAAAACCGCAAGTAAACTATTATGGAAGAAAAGTTTTAATGTGATTTGCAAGGAAACTTATCATTTTTCCCCATTGCACTCTTCGTGTTATGTGTTTTGCTATATATATTTACCAGAAAGTTATCTTGTAGGTAATTTATTGTGTGTATACAAAGTTGAAAAAAAGTGTTTGGGTTATTTATAAGATATTTGCACATTTACAGTAAAACTAGAAATACAGTAAACCAGAATACGAAATGTATTTTTTGAAATTGTTGTGAAAATAATTACATCACCCATGACCTCAATCGAGTCCCAGTGTGCAACTCCTGCAGAGAAATTGTAACCGGAAGGGGATGGCATTGTTTTTTAGCTGGGGGCATTCATAAGATACTGTTGCTTAAAGGACATAACTAGTGTTCTCCCACTCCCAGTGATCTTTAAAACCAAATATATTTTCTCAAAATTTTCAAATGGTATGTTTCAATAATTAAAAAAAACAATCAAGTTCCCTTCTCTCGCTTTCACTGGAGCTAATGGAGGAAAGAGTATTAGTTGGCTATGAGACAAATTTCAAATCAACATTAAAACTGGAGCACTCAGATCTTTTTTCTTTCAATCCTTGTCACAACTTGAAGCTAGACCGTCGTTTTCGATGCTAATCTGAAATGTTTCTACATGCGTTCCTTTTCTATATAGGGTCTCGAAGTCCGTGAGAAATTTCGGGCTAACAACAGTCGGATTTCGCTAACAATCGAGATGACGCAAGTTGCAATCACAATAAGGACCGTGGCATTGGAACAAATTCCTACTGCATTGTGAGCAAAACTTGTCGTGTTTTCACAAACAACTACGGCGTCAGGGACGCGGATACTTTCAACAAAAAGGCCAAGCTTTTTTTCATGGTCCGTGAGCCGTCAATGAAAAACCGAGCACAATGCCACAATTTGGGAATTTGGGGGAGTGTCTTTAAAGGTACGCCGTCGTGTGTACAGCTTTTTCAAATCTAGTAGCACAATCTATCTACTATCCGACAAAATGAATATAGATTCACAGCATGCAGGGAGTGAGCCTATCCACGTCAATGTCTGCATGCACGAATACATCGCGTGTTGGGAACTCAGTCTCCTTGCGTGGCTGTGGACAAAAAGGGACATCGATTTTTCATTAATGATTGATTATTATAGGACCATATGTAATTGACACCGTGAAAAAAAAATTAGCAGTTAAAACAAATTACTCTCAAATAGCTGTCCTATATCCATCATCCCCCCAACTCATTAAATTTACACCACTTTGTCTTCTCTTCTTTTTTTTTTTTTTTTTTTTTTTTTTTTTTTTGGGGGGGGGAAAAAGCCCCCCCTTCCCCCCCCCCCCCCCCTCGCGACGCCCATGCCTATATCCTGCAGACTAATCATTCATCGGAGAAGAATCGTGAAAATGAGCCAGTGTTCTATTGGCTTAAAATGACATTACATGGTTTTTTTTTCCTTCGCTTTTCCTACCGGGTGTTTGGAGGCGATTTGGTCACCACTTTATCTAAAACTTTTTATTTAAATGAACTAGAGGAGAAACTCTTTTAATTATCAAACACAAGACGGCCGGCGCCCTATATGACGATTTTACCCAACATGACCGAGCTTCGCGTGTTATCATTTCAGCTATAGGCTCGACAGCCATACGTTTAAGGTTTTGTTTTAGTAATTAGCCTGATTTAATGGTAAGTATACTTCTTCTGATATTGGTTCATTTGTATTGCGATTGTGGTAAATCAAACCAATGGACTTGTGCAAGTCGTGGGTTCTCATTCGTTATCAAAAGGCAGGAATGCTATGCTTATTCAATTGCAAATTCCATAGAAATCTAAACTCGTTCACTTTAATGCATCAGTGGCGATGACAGGGGTATCAAAATTTATATCTTGTTTGCTGTGAAGTGTGACATAAGATCGATGTTTGTTTTTTGTGGGGGGGATGTTTTTATTTCATGGTATGTCATTCACGAATGAGGTGATTGAACAAAATGGAGAAAGTTAAATAGAGAAAGGGGCCGAAGGACAAATCCGTGCTTGGGACATATTCGAAACTTTTTGTTTTCCGAAGAGGACATGGGAAAACATTATATGCACGGACGAATAAAGCGAAACATGGACAAAAGCCGAACTGGTTTGCCTCTTTTAACGTCTTAGAAAAGCCTTGATCCAAAGAATTAAAATTCAATCTATTTAAAATTCGCCCTCTGACCGAAACTATACGGGGACAGACGTTTTAGAGTGAAATGTACTAAACGAATAAATCACTCTCAAGGGCGGATCTAGGACACAATTTTTTTGGGGGGGGCCAAAAAAATTTGGTCCCCCAAAAATGGGTCCCAAAAATGACAGATTCTAGATGCTCTGTGCGATCTGAGGCAATTTCTGACCACTTTGACTAATTTTTGGAGGAAAAGATGGTGGTGTACGCAGTGCCTGCCTTTATTGCGACGTCATTAGTAAAAAAACAAAATTGGGTTCGGTTTTTTTTTGGGGGGGGGGGGCATTGGGCCCTGTTCCCCCCCCCCCCGGTCCGCCCTTGATCACTTTTAGACAATACAATTTTCATTTTTCGAAATAGAAAGCGGAAGGGCTAACATGTATATACACATTCAACCGAAGATCGTTACTCTCTAATTTGCAAAGTCACGGGCGTAGATCGGTGGGTGACGAAGGAGACATGTCCCCCCACACTTTTTAAAGTAGGTGATATTATACGTTTGTCGCCCCGCCCCTACCCCCCCCCCCCCCGCACTTTTTTTCCTCCCAGAAAAAAACTCTTCTATAACTCAGAATAGCTGATTCGATGACTCTAAACTCGAAAATGATGTTTAAATGATGATATTTGGCTCCAAAAAAAATTGGTTAAAGTGATTGCAAATTGCCTCAGATCGTACCACACAAATCTTCTGGAAAACAAAATGTTCGGTGGCCCTTCAGCGGGCCCCGAACCCCACGCTGTATAAGGGCTTCGCACTTCGCCTTCGTACGGGCCGGGAATGCAGTTTCACTGGAATAAGTGAATTTTCACTCCTTCGAGTGTTCGTAGCTATAAAGGTGTTAAAAGCGCGCTGCATCACACAGACAGAACACGTATGAAACGCCCGCTATATAAGGCTGCAGCCAAAGAAATAATTCCCATAGACACCAGTGATAAATCCCCATATACTTCCAAATTCTTTTACAGATACTCAGAACTCATAGGTGTTCAGGCTGCACATATTATGGTTAACATGTCGTCTTTCATTTTCCTTTCAATTTTGGTGGGTTCACTGATGACTTTTTGGAGAAATTCTCACCCAAAGAAGACGACCCCTAAAACGAATATTTCCCAAACTGGAAAAGTATAGCAGTTTTTAAAAAGTATCCCTCCACGAATGGCTAAATAGTGCCATTTTCGGATCCAATTGCATCCAAATGCGCAGAATTGGAAGCTTTAAGTCTGGGACAAAGGTGAGTAGCCATAAATTATGTCTTCAATCCCTCAATTCCATGGCTCTAAGAACACACTAAAATATAGAATAATTTGAATGTACAACAATTATTCATGAGCTCGCCGGACGAATTTTTGGTCTATTTACTACGGTTGTACTCATACGATTCCCAAGACGTTGTGATATCGGTTCGTGAGTGAGTGGGTGCAGACGAGTAAATTGGCCCAAATTGGCTAGTTGGCGAGTTGTGAGTATTTTTAATAATTTTTGCAAGTGCGTGTTCATGTTATTATCACTGAGATCTATAGGAGTCGAGTTACTGGTCTGCACTATACTGATTCATTGTGATAACGCCCTCTTGCGGCAAGTGGTCGCGTATACAATAATATACAACAACGTCTTGATCCAAGACTACTGAAGTACACAGCCATCTACATGTACATGTTACACTGTACATGTATTATTGCACGCATGAGTCATCCATCGCGACGATAGCGTGAGAGACTAGCTTGGGTCCTTTCTCTATGGTTTACCGTGTACACATGTACAATGTCATGCCTGTATTATGTAGGCTGTACGTGTCCGGATAGCTAGCCATACATGCACATGCTGCGCTAGTCCATGTTTAGACACGTAAACATAGAGCATGTAAACTTGCAGATAGACCGATTGCAGCCATTATTAGATAACAATTGAGATTATCAAAGTACAACAGCAACAATATTGTGTATGCTGTGATATGCTCCACGATATCTTATTTGACCTCTGGACTATATAGCCTCGGGTACGGTTTGTTTACAACATGGTATGAGCTGTGGATATGCTGATTTTGGAATGATCGACATACAGGGAATAATTTATTGCGCCACGTACGTGATGAAACAGGATTGCACCATCAACACGAAATGGCTGTGAAACAGGATTGCACCATCAACACGAAATGGCTGTGAAACAGGATTGCACCATCAACACGAAATGGCTGCGTGCAATCTATGAGTGAATTTACTATAAAACGGGTAAATTCAGTGAAAGTTCATGATTTGTTCAAAATACGTCTTATGTGTGGTGGACGGCCATCACTTGTTAACTAGAAAAAAACAGACGTCGGGAACTACATTGGCACATGGAGGAAGGAACAGAGAATGATGTACCAGTCTCGTGTATATGGTCCCAATACTTCTGTATTGATTTGAATGACTATGGTTTCTCGCGACTGTGGCTACACTCGCAGGACTAGTTGAAGTCATCAAAGGAACCCGGAAGTATAGTGCGTTGGACAGGCTGCAGATCGACCAAGTCGCCCCATACCCGAACTGAAATGCTGCAGTACAAAAGCACTAAACCCTGATTGGAATAGACAAAGTTACAAGAAGCATCAAACTTGGAATTATCGTGAAATAAGTACGGTATTTGGTTAATTGACAAGAAAACGATATGGCACCGGGCATTGGTGAGAATGGAACTGTGGAGGATGAAGCTGGAAATGGAAATGCTTGTTTGATTGCTAAGGCAACGAATCGGCTGGTTTCAATGGGGGAAAGTAAACCCAAGACCTTACACAAGCTATCTGCAACTCTTAAGTCATGTACGGCAGTCCTTCCGTATCTCAACCCCATGGAAGCACTTGAATTAGCAAACACACTGTCAGAGAGGGCACCACCTCTAGTGGAACTCCTACAATCCAAGAAAAAGGTTTACACGCTTGGCCGCAACGTAGATGAGAAATTCTGGGATCAAGTCAAGCGCGAATATCACGAGGGCAATAAACGCGTTACACGCCCGCCAGCAGACGTTGAGAAGGACATGTGTACAGGTGTTCTCCGGTGGCTTCGGAGCTGCCCAGAAGGAACTGAGGAATCTCTCCTGGAGGAACTGCATCGGCGCTGTCGGAAAGAGTACAAACACGATATGGGCCTGATGATCAAAAGTCTTGAAGACATGGGTTTCCTGCAAGCGGATGGAGACGGAGAGGTCTCGTATTTCCTCCCATTATCCTGTGACCTGTTCCATCTGAAAGATACTCTCCAGAAATACGCGTTGTTCAATTGCCAATGCGGCTCCCATGGGATGACGATGGTTCGCAGGTCAGCTTGCCAGGATTCCTCGAAATATAGGTTTTACAATAAAGAAACCTTCATTTTCGGCAAGTCGAGGCTGCCTGCCAGACTCGAGGAGGCGGAGTTATACGCACTGTGTCTCATGAGTGAAATCGCCCCAAAGAAAAGGCCTCGAAATCTAGACGATTTAGCCTACATTCTGGAGCCAGCACGATACTTCGTGTACATCATCCCTCCTTCGATGTTCCTGACGAAGTACAAGGAACAGCTTCCACATCGACCGATGTTGGAGGTGAGACTGGCATGTAAGCCTAAGAGTCAGAGGCGGCGAATCCGAAAATTGACTGAATTTGCCATTGGAGTTTCGAAAGATAATCCGAAACAGGTAGTAATACCTCTGTCAGCAGAGGGACTACTCGGTGTGACGGAGGAATCCGTGGATGAGTTGAACGGTTCAAGCAAGGCTGCGGAAGTAAGGCGATGGCGCATCACTGGCCAAGCCCAGGGATTTGCGGCAATGGTAGTGAAGCACCTCACATCAAAGATGCAGACGCAGAACGCCGTCCTCGTCCTAACCACGGGAGCACAGAAAAGTGAAATCATCGGTAAAGTCTCGGACTGGCTTGATCGGTACCGAGGTGTAACCCCTTGTGAAAATGACACAGAAACTGAAGGCTATTCCACCGGCGCGCAGACTCACCCGCACCCGGTCCCGCTCAAAGAGCTTCAGCGAGAATTGCTATCACTGTGCGCCGTCAAGGTGGTAAAAATCCCCGTGTCGTCCATTGTAGCAATGCTGGAGGATCATGGGTTCATCCGCATTGACCATGAAGACCCAACCAAGCCCGTGACATACCTCATCCCGGAAGTCTCGAAGACAACACGCCCCACCTGGCAAGTTGCTGCCGATAGGATTTGGAAGACCTCGGTGAAAATGTGCTACTCCGGAATTCTGACCAGGTGTCTTCCTCCAGAGCATAAAATCAAGAAGGAAGATAAAATAGAACCAGAATTGTCGGATATTATATACTACGCAAGTTTTCCATTGTTTGCTGTCATTGTGGGATTGTTGGTTACCTGGTTGGACATCTTTTAAGCAGGGGCGTAAATCCTAGGGGGATGGGGAGAATATTATTCCCCCACTTCTTGACTAGAGGGGATGGGCTATTGAATCATTCCCGCCCCCTTTTTTTCTAATGAGAAAAAAACCCCGCGGATTTCGAGGTATTTTTCGAACAGCCCAAGAGCCAAAATTAATATTCAATAGCACTGAAAAGTGAAGCAACAAAGTACAAAAGCTTTCAAAATGCGCCGTTTTGATGTGAGCGCGAGTATATGTACATATTGATATACATCTAGATCCTGAAGAGAGCCCCCTAGTGTAATGTGGTGTCCAGCCCCAGCCCCAGCCTCCCCCCCCCACCCCCGCTTTGAAGATTTCCACGAAAATTTCCACGGCAAGCCATTTTTTTTTCATTGTGGTCCTCCCCTCCCCACTCGCCGGCACAGGTGTACGCCACTGCTTTTAAGGATCGGGCGTTATAGAGAACAAAACCATTGAAGCTGACTATGTGGCGGTAATTTTGTGCAAGTTAATTTCTGTTGTCAGTTTCGAAATGCAGCAACAAATTCGGCTTATAAAAAAACATTGTACTTCAATATGCCTGTACATTTTCCACCAGTGTATTATGGGATGCATTTTGGGTGTAGTGGGTACAATGAGATTAACATTTTGGAAAACATTATCTTCATTTCGTTTTCAAACAATGTTGTTTGCAATAAAATCGGGCCATGTGTGGGGACCCAACAATGATTCAGTCCTCGGAGGATAGACTGGTTCCCGTCCTCCTGTCAGGATCGATAATGTGGGAACGCGAACCAGTCTACTCGCAGGGCGGATCTGAAAGTGCCCAAAAGCAGAGGGCTGCATGCAAGTCGCTCAATATTGAAAAAAAGAAGGATTTTTCGGTTAAAATGAAAAATAAAAGTTCAAATTTGGATAGGGGAACAAAATTGCAGAAAAGCAAAACGTTTTGATGTAAATCTCCCCATTCGAACCTTTAAATCAGTTATTTGCATGTGCCCTTCGCAATCAACGTGTTAATTCAGCTGCAACTGTTCATTTTTTTTTATTGGCCAATTATTAAAATAAAATACATGCAAAACGAAAACAAAAACAAAAACAGGGGGGGAACTTGCATTATTGTTCGTGTTTTCTTAACAATAACTATTAGAAGGAACGTGTAATTTTTCAATACTCTGGATTTTTTTCCGAAAGTGTATTTGATGTGAAATTGTCTTATCAATTCATAATTGTAACTTCCCATCCAACAATTTGAAAACTATATTTTGTGAGAAAATCAAATTTCAATGTTGAGAGAATCCTTTTTTTTATGCATCTTTTTGCAATTGTGTGAAACATAATAAAATGTCAGATGCCATAATGGGCTGAATGCATAACATACTTATTCCTCCCCCCCCCCCTCCTCAAAGCCATACTTGATGATCACCATAAACCGCGCTTCCTCAAATATATGATGTAATTATAAAGAAAAAAGAGAAGCCAAACAAAAAAAAACAAAAAAAAGATTTCACACACCTTTAGTTTTTTTATCTTTTCTCGGCTACATACCACAATCTATATATCTATGCGCGAGGGAATACGGGCGATTCACAATAGTGCGCCTCCAAGAGTTTGCAACGCGTTGGCCAATCACATTGCGCGAAATCAGTCGACCCAATGCGCGTTTGAAAAAGGTCGACTGATTTCGCGCATTGTGATTGGCCAACGCGTTGCAAACTCTTGGAGGCGCACTATTGTGAATCGCCCGTATTGGCTGATCGCGACTTTTCTTCTAAACGGCACAGAGTAAACACGATCAGTGGAGAGATATCATGAATGAGTCATTTATCGTACCACGCCAGACTTCATGTGTACCGGTAGCTTTCGGTTTGTCTGTGTTGCGGTCCATGGTTCAAATTTGACACAAAAGATAAATAGAAAGTCGGCATGAATAATATAAGTCATTATTTAACGCTCAACACGGGTGCTTAAAGGGTTTTTTGGTAGAATCGATCCTTTCAAACATGAGCACTTTGGATGAGATTTCGACGTGGCGTTATAAGGATTTATATCAAATGTACGTACCTCTGTCGTCTCTCTACAACATTATTCAATCACAAGTCATTCAGTTTCAAGTATTAAAGGGAATATACAACATTTGCAAACATCGAAAAATAAAACTACCACGTTTTTAAGAAATACCTTACTAGGATGTTGGTAAATGAGAGTCTAAAGCATCCTGTAAAATTATGGCACCTGGTGTGAAGTCATTTTCAAGAAAACGGTATTTTTGTATACATTTCCAACGGTGATCGGCCGACCACCGTTGGAAAAACCTAACTATATTTCAACTACTGCTCCAAACTTACCCTTTTTCAGTCTAAATTTTGTTTGATATTGGTTAGATGTTCATGAACGGGTGCAGGCCAGCTAGACTGGTTCCCTTACCTTACAATTTTCTGGCAACTATAACTTAATCCATTTCATCTTTAGTGGAGTCAGGGAACCAGACTACTTGAACGCTTTTGTTTTTCTTGGTTTTTCCAGCATTTTCGAACATAAAACTTCAAACATGTCAGTGTAACAATATTTGATCTATTATACTAACCCCTCAAATACTCCATTTCTGAAAATTGCAGCAAAATCCAATGATGTACATTCCCTTTAAGTGACGCTATTTTTTTCTCCATTTCTTTACCCAGAATACATGTTTTTGGGGGCGTAAGTTCCGGAATCCAAATCGAAAAGGCAACTTGCAGTCTTGAGCTACAAAACGTGCTTTGAACGAGATGATGTTAATCGGAAATAACATTTAAAAGTAGGATATAAACATCCACACAACTATCCTTTCATAACTTGGCGTTTTTGTGTTATTACTGTATTATGCGTGCAAGAATGAATTTCAGGGTCCACTTTTGCGACCCCATAAATTCGAGCTGTTCGGATGCTGGTTGTGATTTCATTCGTAAAGTTGTCGCCTTTTGCGGACGTTGAAGAAACCATTTTTTTTGCATTTTTGATTGGTCACCGCTGTTCCCGAGATGCACAACATGTATACATCGTACACTGCGAACGACACGAAAAACGTACTAGTACTCGGTCATGTCCGATGTAAACAAGCGAGGGGGGGGGGGGGTTGCGTCTTTTCTCGGTAACAGTAAGACCGTGGTTGGTTTCCTTTCAACCAAATGTTCGAAATCGGATAAGTAAACAATCCGAAACATAAAATTTTCGGGGATTTCAGGACCTAGTGCCCTTTACATAGGCGTAGCCAGAGCGGGGGGGGGGGGTAAGGGGGTATTTACGGACTACTGCCTTTTTCCCTTCAAATGCCCTTTATTCAACGGGCTACCCCCCCCCCCAATAATTTGTAAAGAGTGCCCTTTTTTACGAAGTGCTCTTTTTTCTGAACAAGTGCACTTTCAAAAAAGAAGTGGTGCCCTTTTTTGTGGCATCTGCCGTTTGGGTGCCTTTTTTAGAATTTGGCACATGTATCGCCCTGAAAAGCACCATTGGCCCTTTGTGTGCATAATTGTCGGTTTTGAACAGCGCCCCCATCGACAGATGGTACAAGCCCGCAGCCCCCTGCTTTTTGATTTTACGGAGGCCAAGTGTCCGGAGGAAAAAGAACCTGTCTACATTTCAAAACGGATGTGCAAGTGCCCATTTCAAAAAATTGTACACCCCAATGAAAATGACCGTGCTACGCCCCTGCTTTAAGTGAGACATCGAGTAAGTACTTTACACATTCCAAATTAATTGCGGCCCGACAATAATTCACGCTGTTGCTTGTGTGCTAGGGGCACAAAAATAACCTCCAAATATTTTCAGTGATTGAAAAACGTCAAAAATAGCAAAACAAAGGTAAATTTTCGTTTAAATAAAACATTTAAATGGCAAAATTGTTTGGGAAAAATCAAATATACTGAAGAGCACGGGCAGAAAACGTTTAACAATACGGGCGATTCCAAATAGTGCGCCTCCAAGAGTTTGCAGCGCGTTGGCCAATCACAATGCACGAAATCAGTCGACCTTTTCCAAACGGGCGTTGGGTCGACAGATTTTGGGCATTGTGATTGGCCAACGCGTTGCAAACTCTTGGAGGCGCACTATTGGGAATCGCCCGTATTAAGTTATGATTCAGCAGGGGTGACGGCTTGCATGAGTTTCATAGTAAGGCAGATAGGTGATGGGTTTGTGCCACAGTCTGGGTATGTTTTCACGAAAGATATTTGGCTAATTAAGCCTATAGGGCCATCGCATATTTGCCCATTGAAAAAAATGTAAGTGGAATAACAAGCAATGGCAGCTAAAAGTTTGAAAATTGCTTGTCATTCTATATACCTATATATATTTTTTTTCATAGGACAAATCTGCGATGACCCTATATCCAGATATCTTTTTTAAGAGTAGTCTACTCCGACTTCGTGCCAAATGCCATGCTTGAATCCTCAAAGACACAATTCCCCCAAATATTTCCCGTATATACCCCACTTTCATGAAGACTTGGATCGGAATGAGAAGTCGTAGAGATATAGTAGCGTTAGCCTGTTAGGCCTATTAACTTATTCTCTTTGTCGCGGAGGTAATCTGAATCAAGATTAAAGTTGGTCTAGAAATTGTTTCCATGCGAAATACACTTGCCTGTTTGTGTACTTGTCATAGTTCTTTTATTGAGGTTGCGCATTCAGCAATTTATTTTTGATAGCATATTGACACAAGATGGGAATTCGACAAAATTCTAGATCTTACTGTGGTCCTTATTAATAAATTCGATTGTTTTTTTTTTTCCTGACGAAATCTCACTTCTGCAGTCAAGTTATCTAGAAAGAAAAATGTCGTCTGTACTTTTCTGGGGAAAAAAACTTGAGAATTTGGCTTTACAGGGTGGCCCCGCAAAACCGGAACGGCTTACTGTACTTCCACTACCCTGAGACTCAAACAACCAATACATGGGGAATTCTGTTAAAAGAAAAATGATACCAAGACAGCCCGATTCGGACCGTCCAGTAGTAGTAGTTTTTGTTTTAGAGCCTATTTTTGTGAAACAAGGTCCGGAGTCATTTTGTCTGATGAATTACTAAACCGCGCCTATCCTAATTCAGTGGATATAGAGCGGTAATTGTTATTGAATAATACTCACATGAAAGATGTGTGCTTCACAAAACAGGCTCTGCAGCAAAAACTGTAACTGGGTGGGCCGAATCGGGAGATCTTGGTATGTCAGTTCTTCTAAAATAGTCTCCATGTACACAGTAAAGTTGGGCAAAATGGGTTGATAATTCGACCAATGCTGGTCGAATTATCAACTGCCTACACTCTTGGGCAAATTCTTCCCAATAGTTTGACAGTTTTCACCCAATTCAACCAAATATGAGGTAATTTCATACCAATACTGGGTATATTACATTGCAACTGTTTTATCCAACCTTTTTACAGTGTATCGGTTCACGTGGTTTGATAAAGGTAGGCCTACATGTAAGCCGCCTAGTGGAAGTAGGCCGGTCCGGGGTTTTTTTTTGGGGGGGGGGGCGGCGCACCCTGTATAAAGTGCATTTGTTTTAATCCAGAACTCAGAAGGGATGAAGATATTATTGCAAATACTGTTGGCAACGAAAATTTAAAAAAAGGAAGAAACTTTTGTTCTTTAATTTTCAGGAGGTACGTGTACTGTTATTATAGAAAATAAACTGAACCCGAGTATTTTGACTCGTTTCCCCAAAACATACGTCTCGTATTCAGCTCTGAATGGAAATAAAAAGGGATGTATATTTTGAATATGTGGTTTGGATTGAGGGTAAGCTATACATTGTTTGCTATAATAAAATGATATATATGGCGACGAGGATGGGATTCGAACCCACGCGTGCAGAACACAATGGAATAGCAATCCATCGCCATAACCACTCGGCCACCTCGTCTGATAATTGCACAAGAAAATTATCACTTATAAACTATTTGTTTGGAACGTAGTCAGGTTCCGCAAGCGCCATTCGTTTTGGAATATATAGAGTTTATATTGTAGAGGAAACGTGTACAAGACTTATCAGAACGTGCATGACTGAGCAAGTGCTGGCGGATGTATGCGCAAAATGATGAAACATACTGGCAATATTGTTGCAGGTCGTGGACAATCCCAGTACATAACCGTTATTTCATTTTCCCGTTTTGGATTTTCTCATAAACAAAAACAGTAAAAGATCCAACTAGTGACCGTTTAAATTTGTCGTGTTACAGTTTTGTAAAACCGTCAAACGGTATGAAGATAAATACGGTTATTCCATTTTATCAGCTTAGTCAACTTTATTACAGTATAACGATCAATGATTTTTGTTTTACAGTATTACACAAATAACTTTGAAAACAGAAAAAGGTCAGTATTGAAAACAGACTGTTTTTCAGGTTTTTTTCAGCGTCATAGTTAACAGTCCGTGGTGCATTTTGTTGCGATGGGCAAGGGGCCAGGGTGGAGGGGGACCACGAAGCCAAGTGTTACCGTGGTTATCGGCATAATTAATGCGTGGTGTGATTCCTGGCGTAACCCTGACCTCCATCTATGACGGACTGTAGCTTTCAGCCTGTGCTGCACGTACATGTACAAAATCATGTCTGCACGTGTCAAGATAGCTATGCATCCATTTCCCATAATATTTTCAAGTTTCATCCTGCCAAAAATAGATTGCCTTTCTAAATTGCAAATTTTCTGCCAATACAAAGCTATTCACTTTTAGAGACATCGACCGAAAAAAAATGATCGGCCCAGGCATGTTGAATTATTACTGTACAATTTCTAATTATTGGTTGCAAGAGACAATAATTCCCTCCTCGCATATCGGTAGGCTGGTTCCCGCCCTACAATCAGTATCGATACCGGACCGGGAGCCAGTTTGGTCGCAAATCCGATCTGCTTTGTGCCCAAAATTAAAAAAAAAAAACTTCAGAGGGTTGCAGACGTCCAAAAAAGGGGGGAGAAGAGGTTTTTTTGGGCAGGCAAAAAGCATACAGGTTGAAAATGTATGAATAACAAAAAAAGAATTTGCTTGAAGAGGACAGGGAACCCAACTTTAAATCGTGCTTGCACTAGGCCTATATTATATTTAGAGTACACAATTAATAGATCTGCGCGCATGAGACATACATTGTTCAAGCATCCATGGATCAAGCCATGGCCAAACGTGACTTGACAATTGCAGATCTATATAGCTATATACACGTATACGTTTAAAATATTGCACAACACTGCGACATCCATATCAGCCTTTTGTGTACTAGCATGACGTTCCACGATGTAATTGACCGCTAGACGATTTTAATCTCGGTTACATTGTTTACATTGTTTGAATAGCCGTGTACGTTTGTGCGCAGTCAGCTATTATTGGGGTTATCTCATAGTCGGGATTGCACCATCAAATGAAATGGGTTGTGCGAAATGTCTATGGGGAATTTACTATAAAAGCGGCAGACTCGGAGAATTTTGTTCACGATTTGTTCAAAGTCGGCTACGTCATGTGTGGACGGACATAAATAGTATAGTTGGAATAAATTAGGAGACAGGAAATTGGCAATGCAGTCTCGTGTATCCCACTATTTTGTGCCTTGAAATTGACTGTTCCTCGCGACTGTGCAGCCTACAATGTAAAAGCGCACTAACGCGGGATCGTTTCACATTACACGCTATACCCTTCAATACTGTAAAGGACGACAAGAATGAACCGGGAAGTAAATGCTAACCTATAGTGCGCCGGACTGAGTCGCCAACGTTGCAGTACAAAAAAAAAAACACTGTAAACGTAAATATAAGCCATTTTGGAATGGACAAAATTACAAAAAGCACCAAACTCGGATTACGTACCCTGAAATAATTCGTCAGTTTTCAAGAGTTGAACGATGGCACCGGGCATTGGTGAAAATGAAACTGTGAAGGATAAAGCCGGAACTCACAATGCTGGCTTGATTGCTAAGGCAACGAATCGGCTGGTTTCAATGGGGAAAAGTAAACCCAAGACCTTAGGCAAGCTATCTGCATCTCTTCAGTCATGTACGGCAGTCCTTCCGTATCTCAACCCCATGGAAGCACTTGAATTAGCAAACACACTGTCGGAGAGGGCACCACCTCTAGTGGATCTCCTATCCAAGAAAAAAGTTTACACGCCTTACGCCTCTATAGACGACAAATTCTGGGATCAAGTCAAGCGCGAATATCACGAGGGCAAACAACACTTTAAATACCCGCCAGCAGACGTTGAGAAAAGCATGCATGCAGGTGTCATTGGCTGGCTTCAGAGCTGCCCAGAAGGAACTGAGGAATCTCTCCTGGAGGAACTGCACCAACGCTGTCGGAAAGAGCACAAACTCGATATTGGCTTGATGATCAAAAGTCTTCAAGACATGGGTTTCCTGCAAGTGGATGGAGACGGAGTGGTCTCGTATTTCCTTCCATTATCCCGTGACCTGTTCGATCTGAAAGATACTCTCCAGAAATACACGTCGGTTCTTTGCGGACACGGCTTTTCGGAGACTACGATGGTTTTGAGAGCTGTAATATACTTCGAGAACTCGAAGTATAGGTTTCATGATGAAGACACCTTCATTTTCGGCAAGTCGAGGCTGCCTGCAACACTCGACGTGGCGGAGGTATACGCACTGTGTCTCCTGAGCGAAATCGAATCAAACGAAAGGCCTCGAAATCTGGACGATTTAGCCTCCATTCTGGAGCCAGCGCGACACCTCGTGTACGTCATCCCTCCCTCGGTGTTGCTGCTGCAGCACCAAACACTGCTTCAACAACGACCGATTCTAGATGTGAGAATGGCATGTAAGCCTAAAAGTCGGAGCAAACGGCCCATACACGTGAAAGAAGTTGCCATTGGAGTTTCGAAAGAGTGTCCTCAAACGATACCACTGTCAGCAGAGGGACTACTCGGTGTGACGGAGGAATCCGTGGATGAGTTGAACGGTTCAAGCAAGGCTGCGGAAGTAAGGCGATGGCGCATCACTGGCCAAGCCCGGGGATTTGCGGCGATGGTAGTGAAGCACCTCACATCAAAGTTGCAGACGCAGAACGCCGTCCTCGTCCTAACCACGGGAGCACAGAAAAGTGAAATCATAGGCAAAGTCTCGGACTGGCTTGATCGGTACCGAGGTGTAACCCCTTGTGAAAATGACACAGAAACTGAAGGCTATTCCACCGGCGCGCAGACTCACCCGCACCCGGTCCCGCTCAAAGAGCTTCAGCGAGAATTGCTATCACTGTGCGCCGTCAAGGTGGTAAAAATCCCCGTGTCGTCCATTGTAGCAATGCTGGAGGATCATGGGTTCATCCGCATTGACCATGAAGACCCAACCAAGCCCGTGACATACCTCATCCCGGAAGTCTCGAGGACAACACGCTCCACCTGGCAAGTTGCTGCCGATAAGTTCTGGAAGGCCTCTGTGCAAAAGTGCTACTCCGGAATTCTGAACAGATATTTTCCTCCAAAGCCTAATATCAGGAAGGAAAATAAAGTAAATCCAGAATTGGTTGACAACGTGAATCTTCAGTCGGTTGAACATGGGACTCGAGTACCGGATATTATATACTACGCAAGTTTTCCACTGATTGCTGTCATTGTTGGATTGTTGGTTAGGTGGTTGAACATCTTGTAAGGATTATAACTGCCAACGTTGTCAGAGAACAAAACCATTGAAGCCGACCATGTGGTAATACGGTGATTGCTTGCAACAAAATAATTTACGTTTTATAAGCTGTAGCTAAGAAATCGATATGCCTGAAAACATCCTCCAGCATAAAATTATTATTAAAGAATTTCGTGGGTAAAATAAGATTAAAATTTGGAAAACATTCATTTCAATTCGTTTGTAAACAATGTTGTTTGCACTGAAATCAGTGCCCATCTTCAGTTATGATATAGTTACACAAACGTCTACTTATTTGGGGACCGACAATGATTCAGTCATTGGAGGATAGACTGGTTCTTGACCCCTTATCAGGATGGATAATGAGGAGGGAACCAGTCTATTCTCAGGGCGAATCTGATTGGTCCAAAAGCAACCAAGAATATAAACATTTTTTCCAAGGGGCTGCAGGACAATCGAAATTTAATAAAAGTGTGTTTTGGGGTTTTTTTTTTAAATGAAGCATACAGTTTAAACATTGAGATGGTAACAAAATCATATTGTATTGAAGAGCTCGAACGACAGATCTGTTTAACAAGATGCTTTGATGTAAACTATATCGCTTTGATACTTTTAAACAATTCGCCTTCATTGAGCTGCAGATTTCAGATTTTTCCCACAAATCAACATAACAAAAAAAAACCTCGCATTATTGTTCGTGTTTTTAAGCAATAATTATTTCAAGGAATGAATGAGGTTTTTTTCAATAATCTGTAGTGTTGGAGTTTGTAAAGGAATGATGATGATTTTCTCCAAAGTGTATTTCGATGTCGTGAAATTGTTTTGTAAATTCATAATTGCCACTTTCCAATCCAACAATTTAAAAACTCTATTTTGTGAGAAAATGTCAATGTTCGGAGAAATTTTGTTCTTCAGAGAATCTTTTCGACATTATTTGAAATATAATATAGGTTTCCCAGTCAATTTCCTAAAATGTTCATTCACTTCTGAAAATCGGTCATTAAATTTCGTCTAAATTTGGGAATCGCTCTGAACACGCGTTCATTTTTGCAAAGAGCATTCGATTCCATTTCAGTTCAATCTATTGAGCAGCACCTTGTCCATTCAGATTCGTTTACAAGACTTCTTTTTCACCTTAAGGCCAAAAAGAGTCTCCGGTTTCTGGTGCTAACTTAGTGCAAATACATGGGAGTCCAAAGAGGCCACAAAAAGCTTATACTCGATCGTAACCCCATCTAAAACACGATAAAATTGTGTAGCAGCAGGATTCCTGTCAAACCAATGAGTTTGGCGGTTTTGAGACATTATCTTTCATTGAAAAATAAAAACGTTTTCATTTTGCTGACGGGCATGGCCGGCTATGGCGACGCGCACGCATACCAGAAACCGGAGACATTTTTTTGGCCTTAGAGGGCGATTTCAAATATTTACCGTTCTATTTCAATTTTAGTTTGTCATCGGCACCAGATAAAATTAGGGTTTTTTTTCATTAACCGTCAATCAAATTAGCTGTACCTGACATCAGTTTAGAAAAGGTATTCTTGCATAAATGAATGCACAGGTAAGTTACGGTAATTGGCCGTCTGTTTCTCAAAACCGAATGCACGAACGATTGAACTTTCGTTGAATTGAATTCAAATTCAGACGAAACTGAATGACCGATTTTCAGAAGTCAATATTTATTGCAACCATTCCTCGCAAATTTACAAGACCGGTTGGATTACCTAAAAGTTAAAACAAAGTAATAGTTTTCATAAAAACAAAGCCGTAGTTTACACCCAAAAAAACTCGCATTTTTGTTCGTGCACTGCAAAAACTGGAGTGTTACATTTACACCATTGGTATCTATATAGGACCATCTGGTTTTAAATTTTACTGGTGTTGTCCTATATAGATACCGAATGGTGTTAAACTAACACTACAGTTTTTGCAGTGTGTTTTCAGATATGTAATTAAATGTCTGTTGCTATATAGTGGGATAAATGCATAAAACTTGTTCCTCCCCCTCCTCTTCTCATAGCCATACCTGTTGATCGCCGCAAACTGCGCTCCCTGAAAAAAAAATGCTATGTAATTATAAAAGAAAAAGAAAAACACTTGTATGTACGCGTGTATCAATTAGTAAGGGATGATGGCATGGTGCACCCCTTCCCCAACCCGCCTTATGCCCCACTCAGAATTTGGAAAAGGCACAAAAATGAGCTTTTTATTATTTTATTAGTAATCAAACACATTGAGTCTCTCCAGAAGATGAGCCCCTCCCCCTCAAGTACCCCCCCCCCTCCAAATTAGGCCCCAGCTACGCCATTGATATGATTAATTATATCCTATTATTTGACTTATATTAAATAATAAAACTGGTCAAACATATAAATTACGTTGTCAGGATTCTTACGAAACTGTCAAAGAAGTACAATTCAATGCTGCCACTTCCTTTCACATACCTTTGATAAAGTGAAATTTTTCTGTCGGCTTCATTAATCTATTCGATAGGGAATTTGAATTTCCTTGAGGGGGGGAGGCGCTCTTTTTCCGCCGGGAATGCAAATTGATCAGTGTGTGTCTGCATTCAATAGGGGACATTGAACAAGAGAGGACAAAAGGGTCCCCAATTCCCGAAGGTCCCCAATTTGACGATAATTTGATGAAGCATATAGTCAAAAGAGGGACAACAGGGGTCTCCGATTGCAGGCAAATACACACTTGGGTGTGTGGGGTGGGGCCAGTACATCTATTTTTTTTTACAGCAAAAATATTTTGGGCTGGGGGTCATGCCCTAAGGCCACCCCCTTCCTACACTATGAGTGAGGTACAGACTCCAGACTCCTTAAGCAATGTTGGGTTTGCTCTTTCATCGGAAGAGTGGGACCTGTCGAAGAAATTAAACTTAAAAACATGCACGTATATATAAAGGGAATTTGCAATTACCCGGAAACGTACATACCGATTTAACGAGAAAAAACGTGCTCAAAGTGAAGATAGGACTGGTAGCAAATACCCTGTGAAATTATTCCACCTAAAATTGGTATCAATCAAAAGAAAAGAGTCATTCATCATTGAAGATGGTTTAAGAAAATGTGCCAGCGGGCACATTTTTTTAACGCGCTCAGTTAGCAAACAATATTACGGAATCCAGTTACGTGAGCCCCGTGTGCCTATTTTCTCTGTTTTCTCAAAATGTAGCCCATGCACTGAGCTGAAACTTCAACAAGTAAAGTTGTTATGCACCATATTCTTAAGATTTTGAGCTATTTTGTTGCTTCAAACAAAAAAAGTACACACAAATCTCATGATCCTTTTACCGTTAAGTTTGGATACATTAAACCCCGTCACACGCACACCCAGGAATGAAACTGTATACATTTGTAATTGCAAGTGCGCCCTCAGAGTTCACCGTTGTAACTTTTAAGGGAATTCCCTAGATGAGAAATACCCAGGTTGCGCTGCGAAACGAATTTAGCTGGTTCCCGCTTTAGGCAAATAGCAGATATTGTGTATAACAGAGTCGAGGCAACCGTATTAGCTGGTCCCTCCACAATACGGGGGGAAAAGCAGCACCGTTTGTTATGTTTGCCTTGATTTTGGATAAGCTTATAAACTGTTGTTTCACAATACATGGTACATTATTTTCGCACCTCTCGCAACAATTATTGTAGAATAATGGCTTGCAGTTTGATTCACGAAACTGAACCGACAACAGCTGCTGACGAGCTAACAAGAGAGGCACGAGAATGTCTCATTGAGAAATTACTCCGTGCGCTTGTATCCGCTGGTAGTTCAAAGCCAAAGTTCAGATCGACGCTACAGAATGCCTTGAGTCACTGCACGGTAGTCGTGCCGTACATGAACCCGCTGAATGTGCTGGTTGTGGCTAATAACGAGGCATCCGCAGAACCCGCCGTATCGGTGGGCATATCCTACCCCAAGAAACGGGTGTACACGGAGCTTGAAACAGCGAGGGCAGCACACAGGTCAAGACGCTTTAGGAAACTGCTCGATAAACGCCCACTGGTGGCACCGGTAGACAGCGTTATCGAAAAGAGCATGATGGATGACGTCATTGTTTGGCTGAAGAGCGACCCAGAAGGCACGGAAAAGTCCCTTGTGGAAGAACTAGTCCAGAAATGCGAGAAGGAATTTGACTATACTCCCATTGTTTTGGACTACCTTGGAAAAAGTGGGAGTACTTCTTTGGATGTGGCTGCAGATGCTTTTCATTTTTTCCCGGAGTCCACCAGCAGCCGTGACCTCATGAACAAGGTTCAGCAGGGCGAAGAAAGTACCTTAGCTGAATTTGTAACCGGACGCGCACTGCGTAAACTCTACGACATTCCACCTGCCCGCTTTCCGTTAACTGCTGCAGATTTCTGTGAGCTCGTCCAGCCAGCTTGCAAGTTGCTGTTCACAGTCCCACCAGCTCGTCTGTTCGGAATGAACCGGAGACGAATCAAGCACAGAGAAGTTGAAGATGACAAGACGGAAACACCCACTGCAGAAGCTGCATCTGATCATGAAGCGGCATCCAGCCGGAAACCGAAGCTGGAATTTGCCATCGGGGTGCAGCCTGGAGAGAATGACGTCCGCCAGCGTATTTCACTCACACCTGAGGGACTGGTCGGCATCGAGGCACCGATCACAGACCGGGGGAATGCTACTGCTGGAGCAACAGAGGACCCAGTGTCTGAAGACGAGGATAGCGATAGGATGCGCGCCGTCGGACAAACTAAAGGCCTCGCCGAGTTCTTCACCAACCGTTTGACCGTCGCAGTACGCAGCCATAATGCCGTCCTCGTGCCTGCCAACGAGGAAGAACAGCAGCACATCATCTCCAGAGTGAGGGAATGGCTGATCTCCAAACGCAAGGGTCCAACCACCGGGCCTGATGGTGATCATGATGATGATGAGCAGGAGGAGGAGGTTGCGTCATCAAAACCTCCGCTACAAACGGTGCCCAAGCTTCAACAAGAGCTTGCCAACATGTGCGTGGGAAAAATGCGACGTCTCGCCCCCTCAACCATCACTGACTTGCTCCAGAACGCCGGTTACATCTCCATCGGTGACGATGACAAAGTGACTTACCATCTCCCGACCAACCGAGGAAACAATTCGCCCTCCTGGCAGCAGAAGACAGTTGAGTCGGCCGTCGAGAACTGCAGTCTCTCAAGCCTGATGAGAACAGCCTACCCCCGTCTTAAGAAACGACATTTTCCAGTGATTAATTTATCTAACGCTACTTTCGATTTCAACTTTGACTCGAGTAGCCTCAGGGCTTTTATTAGGGCGAGCGAGTTAATGCCTAACGATAACATCTTCACGAACTGTTTCACAAAATTTCACTAAAAATGTTTTATATATATCAAGCTCAGAGAAGTTGAAGATGACAACAAAATTCCCCAAAAAAGTTATGTATAGATTTGAAATAAACGGTTGATTAACGGCCAAACGTCATTCTACTCTAATAATACGTATTTAAAGTCGTAAATGTTTAGGTTTTTGTGGTGTTTTTAAGATAAATATGTTGTCGATGTACCCTAACGTGGCGCGGCCCCTAACGTGGCGCACTTTGATTTTTCGCCTGTAGCGCCTAGCTAGAGCAAAAAAAATGTTAACGGAAATTGCAAAGAAAGTGCAATTTTATCAAGTTCCAAGTTTATCTACAAAGTTAGAAAAAAAATTATATCGGCGTGATTTTCCGTATTATTTCGAAGTGCACCTTTGAAAATGTCCCCCAAAAATAAGAAAATAATTTTCTGACAAACTTCTAGTTGGGTATGTAAGCATATCAGAATTTATCAAATTTACATAAATTCTTAAATGTTATTTTGGATTTTTCGAGATTTATTCGAGAGCGCCACGTCAGGGAACACTCGGTCGATTTTGTGCCCAATTTACGGACGAAACCGTTTTTGATTTTAAGATTAAAATAAATGACACCGAAATTGTTCAAAGAAGTTATATAGCGAGCATTAACAAGGTAAAAGTACCAGTATTTCACTGAATGAATTTGAAGTTTATAAATAAAGAAGTTTGGCAACACTACATGAGGAAAGTCGGGGTAAACGTCGAAGTGCGCCACGTTAGGGAACACCACTACAGCACCCATAATTGCTTTTCCTCTAGCAGCCGCACAATATTGAGTCGCCGTGAATTTTTACTGGAATGTTTACTTTTTTTTGTAGATAGTCAGCAGATGCAGGGATTGTTTACAAGAGATTAGTTATTTTTATTAAAACCAGTATATATATATTTTTGGTATTCTATAGTTTGTACACATAGGCCCATTATTTTAGCAAGTATACTCGTGTTCTTGTTATTCGCAAGTACATGTATTCTGATTTGTGGCACGGTTATATGGTCTCCATGCATGTAAAAAAAATACCTGGATATTTCGCTGGCGTTTGCGAAATTTACCTAAAATATTTGTATGCACTGGTTCTCAATTTCTCCATTAAATTAAAATAGAATGGTCTAGAATATCAATGAACAGATATTCTATTTAAAAAATAGATAAAAATCTGTTGTCCTAGGAGGCATAATTTGGCGGACGGTGGCGTCAACTTGAACAGCCAATGGACTGTTCTGATTTTCTTCTTTTTTTACATGGAGATCAGTGATAGCTGATGTTGTTTATTTAAGAAACGAGGGGGCAAATTTCTAGAAAAAGGAGGGCAACTTTTCTCTCACCAGCCTGTACAGCCGGTAGGAGCCTGAGCTCCACTGCTTTATGGAGAACATCAATGCCAAGGATTATAAGGTTTATCTTAATGATTTGACTTAATTGCTGTAGGTTTCGTGTATTTTTATTGAATTTTTAATAACTTAAAGTCTTATTGTTCGTATTGTAAGGCGCATGTGATCAATTTTATTTGGAAAATGCGCGGTAGAAACTTTTATATTATTATTATTATTATTATAAGGCAACTTTTAGACTTAGCATCCCGACCTTCTCTAAAGTTCAAAGGACACATGAAATTAGTTTTTATTAGGAACATGTTTGTGCAACTTTCTACTCCTCTTAAAAGTATGAAAACTATTTTACTTCCCTTTTTGGTTGATTTTATTGAAAATTGCACTTCTTGAAACATTTGAATTTTCCATGCTTTTCTGTACAAAATTCTGCCAACTTTTGGTGCTGAAATAACTGTAACATTGAGGTTTCTGCATGCCTGAAATGTATCTTTTATCGATTTGTTGCTGTGATGTCATTTCAGGAAGACACTGATCAGTTCAGGGTTTTATGTTCAAATTGTGAACTCAAAATAATGTGCTCATTGAAAATATCGTGCGAAAAAAAGGTTTGCTCATTGGCTTACTGCAATGTATACTGACACAACTCGGAATCGTCAAAGCACAGATATTTTACGACAGCGAAATATCGAAATTTTGGTGCTGAAATGTAAACTGTAACATTGAAGTTTCTGCCTGAAATTACATCATACTTTTGCTCATTGCTTTTGAAATTAACATTAGTATAAATACCCCAAGAAAGCACCAAAAAATACCCTTGAAAATGGGTTATCAATATTGAACATAAGCTTAAATGTGATACGAAGGTGCATTTTCAATAACTGCATAAAAAAAATATATTGTGCCCATTTTTTCCTTAATAGCTATGTGTAAATTGCAAAATTCACTTGTATTCAGCATGTTATTTTCAACGGTTTCATTTTAATCAATTTGTTGTATATAGTTTTTCGTAACGACATTTTAGCAGTGATGTAGTTCATGTCTGTAAAGTTTGTATTTGGAAATAAAAGAGTTGTTGCGGGATATCTGTTGATAAAAAAAAACCTTTCATAAACATTGCCCTTCCTCATAATACGATAGCATAGACCTTAAAACCTGGAAAATTAAGAATCTCATGTTAGCCCCGACAAAACTAACATGCACACTTGAACGCTGGAAATGTATTTTTGGGTTTTTTCTTTATCATGTTAACTATTTTACCCTTGCAAGTGTTACAGTCAACTGCGCCTATTGTAACTGGTGAAATATTCGTTAAATTTTACAATTCTTCTAAAAGTCACGCATTCTATCAAACGCTGTAAATTCTACTTGGGCAATTCTCACCTGTGATGTCACCAAATTCAGTGCCTATTCATCAATGCCTATTCAATGCTTAACCCAGATAAAGCCTGTCCAGGTGAGAGTAGCCCACGTAAAATTTACACCCTTTCATAGGGACCCAAAATGGAATGGGGTAAAAAGGAGTAGATATAGAGAAATAGATACGCTTTAATGTAATATATATAAATTTCGTTGAAGAAAAAAATATTTGCTTTCTAAATGTTGCACTTTTTGGGCACACTCGTGTACTTTTTCCGCCGGGAATACAAACTGATGGGTGCACGTGCGTGTGTGTGAGGGGAAGGTGTGGGTTTTTTTTACATTTATTTTTTAACAGCAAAAAAATATTTTGGGCTTGGGTCATGCCCTAAGGCCATCCCCTTCCTAAATTCTGCGTGAGGTACAGACTCCAGACTCCCCAAGCAATGTAAGGTTTGCTTTTTCATCAGGAGAGTGGTACCTGTCGAAGAAAATAAACTGAAAGGCACGTATAGGAACAGTTGTAGTTACCCAGAATATCGGGAAACGTACGAGAAACGAGAAAAACCTTGATCAAAGTGAAGATAGAACGGGTACCAAATACTCTGTGAAATTATTACGTCTAAAACTGTATCGTTCGGAAGATAACTCTCATTCTGGTTTAAGATAATGTGCCACGGGCTTTAGCAACAATATTACGGAATCATGTTACGATAGCCCAAAAAATTGTACCTACGTTTTCTCTGGGTTTTTTTTTTCAAAATGTAACCAATAAAATCCACTGTACTGAAACTTCAGCAAGTTATTTGTTATGCATCCTTCTTAAGATTTTGAGCAATTTTGTTGCTTCAAACGAAAATAAGTGCACAAAAATAAAATTATCCTTTTACCTTTTAAACCCGGATACTTTATTAGTAGCGTCACACGCACATCCAGGATTGAAACTATTCAATTGCAAGCGCGCCCCCAATGTTCACCGTTGTAAGGGAATTCCCGAGATGAGAAATACCCAGGTTGTGGCGAAACTGTGATATTTAGCTGGTTCCCGCTTCAGGCAAATAATTACATAGTCGAGGCAATTGATCTTAGCTGGTCCCTCCACAATACGAAAGAAAAAGTCGCAATGCCATGTTTGTTATGTTTAGCGTACACAGACTGATATTTCACAATCTAGTTTCTTGGTACATGTACATGTATACATAATTTTCTCAGCTCTCGCGATAGTTAAACTACATGTATTGTAAAATAATGGCTTGCAGTAGGGGTCATGAAACTGAACCGACAGCGGCTGCTGACGAGCTAACAAGAGAGGCACGAGAATGTCTCATTGAGAAATTACTCTGTACGCTCAAATCCGCTGGTAATTCAAAGCCAAAGTTCAGATCGACGCTACAGAATGCCTTGAGTCACTGCACGGTAGTCGTGCCGTACATGAACCCTCTGAATGTGCTGGCAACGGCTAACGAGGCATCCGCAGAACCGACCGTTTCGGTGGGCATATCCTACCCCAAGAAACGGGTGTACACGGAGCTTCAAACAGCGAGGACAGCACACAGGTCAAGACGCCTACTAAGGGCGCTGGTGGCACCGTTGGACAGCGCTATCGAAAAGAGCATGATGGATGACGTAATCGCTTGGCTGAAGAGCGACCCAGAAGGCACGGAGGAGTCCCTTGTGGAAGAACTCGTCCAGAAATGCGAGAAGGAATTTGACTTTACTAGCATTGCTCTGGACTACCTTGAAAAAAGTGGGATTACTACGTTAGATAAAGCTGCAGATGCTCTTTGTTTTTTCCCGGAGTCCGTCAGCAGCCGTGACCTCATGAACAAGGTTCAGCAGGGCGAAGAAATTACCTTAGCTGAAAATGTAGCCGGACGCGTACTGCGTATACTCTACGACATTCCGCCTGCTCGCTTTCCTTTAAAGGCTGCAGATTTCTGTGAGCTCGTCAAGCCAGTTTGCAAGTTGCTGTTCACTGTCCCACCAGCTCGTCTCTTCGGAATGAACCGGAGACGAATCAAGCACAGAGAAGTTGAAGATGACAAAACGGAAACACCCACTGCAGAAGCTGTCAAACCCCAATCGGATTCTGATCAGGAAGCGGCATCCAACCGGAAACCGAAGCTGGAGTTTGCCATCGGGGTGCAGCCTGGAGAGAATGACGTCCGACGACGCATTTTGCTCACACCAGAAGGACTGGTCGGCATCGAGGCACCGATCACAGACCGGGGGAATGCTACTGCTGGAACAATAGAGAAGCCAGTGTCTGAAATCGAGACAATGGTTTCTCTGTTGCTCCAGCAGATGTGGGAACACGGCGAGAGCGGTAGGATGCGCGCCGTCGGTCAAACCAAAGGCCTCGCCGAGTTCTTCACCAAACGTTTGACCGTCGCAGTACGCAGCCATAATGCCGTCCTCGTGCCTGCCAACGAGGAGGAACAGCAACACATCATCTCCAGAGTGAGGGAATGGCTGAACTCCAAACGCAAGGGTCCAACCACCGGGCCTGATGGTGATCATGATGATGATGAGCAGGAGGAGGAGGTTACGTCACCAAACCCACCGCTACAAACGGTGCCCAAGCTTCAACAAGAGCTGGCCAACATGTGCGTGGGCAAAATGCGAGGTCTCGCCCCTTCAACCATCACTGACTTGCTTCAGAGCGCTGGTTACATCTCCATCGCTGGAGATGACAAAGTGTCCTACCATCTCCCGACCAACCGAGAAAGCAAGACGCCCTCCTGGCAGCAGAAGACAGTTGAGTCGGCCGTCAAGAACTGCAGTCTCTCAAGCCTGATGAGGGGAGCCTACCCTCGTCATAAGAGACGACAAAACTTATCAGATTGCGTGCTATCATAATGAGTTCGTTGAAAGAGGGAAGAAATAATCGTGTATATAGATGAAGACATGTCGGAGTTTATGGAGGGCATCAGCGAGTCAATCAGGGTTGTTGATTAAAAAAAAATCGGATTAAAAAAAAAATCAGATTTTTTTTCTTTAAATCAATTTCTTTTGGGAGTCTTTGTGTAAAACTCTGTATATTTTGCATTGTATCTTTACCTTTTAAAACTTCTAAAGATGTTTTGGTTTTAGAAATTATCTGTTCCTAAAACAGAGAAATTAACCATCTCACTAGCTGGGAGGTATTTATGAAATTATGGAACGCTAATAATGAGTGAAGGACCCAGCTTGGAAGACAACTTTGTCATTCAGTGCTATTTCTGTTCAAACAATGAATTTTGCTGATTGTACTTGTAACTGTCTGGACACTACTTCTTTAAACCCTACTTAGGAATATGTAACATGCCTTGCATTCATGCATGAATCAACAATTTGCATACAACACTCATGGGGAAGTTGATAACAGTGTAGCCAACCAGAACACATCAACTGCCAGGAGAACATACTGGATGGAATGATAACATCAGAAAATTGGGTTACAATTCTTAAAAAAGGTTTTATCTACGAGCGTATCATTATTTTGATATCATTTTGAACTTTTACATGACTTTTGATTTGTTTTGAATGATTTGTTCCCCACTGATTTAAATCAATGATTTTAATCAAATGATTAAATCAAACAACCCTGGAGTCAATGTGTAATATTTGAATGCACTTTAAAAAAAAAATCCCTAAAATTTTATAGGGATTTAAAATTAACGGTAACCGTTGATTAACGGTCAAACATTTACTCTAACGTTTTTAAGTAGTCGTAAAGTTTACGGTTTATTCACACTTTGATCGGATCACACACTCTCAAATTTGTGTCCTTGTGGAGACATTTCTTTGTTCTCGTGTAGTAAAGTTTTCAATTTTGAAAGTAAAGTTTCAAAATGCTCTTATTTTAACCAGAATTAATTTCCTTGGCTGAAAATTCGGACTTAATATATATCCCTTTTCTAAAACTCTTCCATTTGCGACGGATTAACCCACCTTGGAATCTCCTTGTTTTTTAGTAAAATCCATCTATTACGTGAAAACCTTGTGGAGACCTATTCATCTATAGAAATTGCCTTGTGGAGACCTTTACAATGTTTTGTTCCCTATTGTGTGCGTGTCTCCACAAGGATACAAATTTGAGCACAGCTGAAATTCCTCGTTTTTCACCTTAACACTTATGCCTTTAAAAATTGAAAGACACTGTATAAAGTCTTGTAAAATTTGGCATTTCCTCTTCTTTTTTTGTTAGCTGTCTATTCCGGGTAGGTAAAGCAAAATATGACTCACATAATAGGCCTATAAATATGCTTTTTCTCAGCCGCACAATAATTCGAAGTGAATTTTTACTGGTATTTTTGCCTCTGTTTGTAGATAGTCAGCAGAGGCAGGGGTTGTTTACATTACATGAAATTATAGTTATAACTAAAATCAGTATATATTGGTACACATGTACATGTTTAGGCCCATTTTAAACTTTACACTGTCATGTTTTTGTTATTCGTAAGTATATTGCTGTGGCTTAATGTATAGTTGATTTAAGAAACTGGGAGGGCAACTTTCTTTTCTTTAATTCACCTCTGAAATCACCACCCTTCACAATTGGAATGAGCCCGAGCTCCTCAGCTAGACCTATACGTTATAGAAACAAAATGCACAGGAAAATACGACATTTTTTCCCATTTAGCAGTCCCAACCTACTCCAGAGTTTTATAGTCCATTGTTGCTTTAGCTATGTGCAAATTGCAAAAATTCACAGTTTGGTATCCAGCATATTATTTTCAACGGTTTCATTTTGATCGATTTGCTTTATATAAGTGTTCGTAACAACATTTTGGCAGCAAGGGGCCCAGCCTCCAAAAAAGAAAACCAATTTTTTTTTTTTTTTTTATATGTGACATCGAAATAGGCAGGCAAGTAAGAGTACACCACAGTTTTTCTCAAAAAAAAAAACATTGGTCAAAGCAAATTGCAATTCGCTCAGACAGAGAGACTAGATCATCTAACACATAAATGGGCCCACATTTGAGCTGAACCCCCCCCGTGTATTTTTTTTTTTTTTTTTTTTTTTACCAAAAAAAAAAATGTTTTGCCGCCCCCCAAAAATTGTGTTCTGGATCCGCCCTTGTTTAGCAGTGATATAGCTCATGTCTTGTAAAGTTTGTATTTGGGAATTAAAAGAGTTGTTGCGGGATGTCTGTCCATATAAAACAACAAAATTTCATAAAAATTACCCTTTCTCATGCATGATACGATGGCATGATGACCATGAAAATTGATGACCTGAAAATTTGGAAAATAAAGAGTCTCGTGTTTTAGCCCGGACAAAAGCAAATTAATCATGCACACTATATTTGTTTTTTGTTTTTTTAATTATAAAAAGTATTTTATCCTGGCAAGTGTTACAGTCACAATGTGCCCCATTGTATCTGGTGAAATATTTGGTATACAATTTTACATTTCTTCTGCAAGTCATTTATTCTATAAACGCTGAAAATACAGCTACTTAGAAATTTCAAACCGGTATGAACATTTATGCCACACTCTAAGCCTTCAGGGCCACAAGAATATAGATTCATTATAATACTCCTCATGTAACGTAAGACCCTGCGATCAGTAGCGTATCCTGGGGGGGGGGGGGCAACCTGGTTAATTCTTTAGAAAGTGGCCACGCACAAACAATTGGCGTTCGTAAAAATTGTTATAAAGGTGGACAATTAGTAGCGCTTTTGAGGTACTGGCGCTATCATTTACCAAATAATGGCAAAATATCCTGTCGCCGGGGAACTATGCCCTTCAGCCCCCCTCCTCCTCAATGGATATAGTGCATATATTTCATTCTTTTATTTGAAACAAGCCCATATCCGGGGAATGGGGCCTGTGGGAGACCACAGGGGGCGTCTACACTCTCCTTAAAAAAATGAGGAACTAACGGTTTTTGCGTGTAATTATCGTGCGAACGAATTTGGTCCATGGGTCTGGGGTACAGAATTTTACTCCTCAACGAAAATCGAACCTTTGAAGATCTATAGTCATAATTCCAGTCGCAAACAGTTCTTTTCAAAAAGATGCTTCAAACGCGGCTTGTTCACTAGGCCTTTTGTGCGGCGATGTTATAGGTTTACTCAAACTACATGTAGTTAGATGGCTCAGTTATCCACTGTTGGAAATACGTATAGCCAAAGCCAACAATCGCTGCCGCGTAAGATGTAAGCAAGTTTGGGTGTTTTTTTTTCTTCAACATTTTCTCGGTAAATGTAAGACATGACCCAAACATTTGAAACATCAGTTTTGGCGATCTCTGAAGTGGACGAAGATACACCTGTTATGAAAGCGCGCCCTCAATGCAAACCCTTACAGGGGATTTCCCGAGATGAGAAATGGCCAGGTTACGTGTGACGTACGTGGAATTTCGCTGGTTCCCGCTTTTACAAAACGAAAGTACACATGCACTGGTAGGTACGATAGAGCCGAAATAATTGATATTCACGCGATTTTCGCCGTGACTTGGGCGTATCCGCCGTCGCACATTGATTTTTGCTCCTCGACACACTGTATTTTTGGAGACCGATAAGAAGTCTTTTGTTAGAATTTGCGCAAAATTATGGCGTTCAACTCGACCCGTGCAGTGTCAACGCAGCCTAGTGAAGGTGGTCAGACAGAAGTTCAGCACGACGAACATCTACCTACAGAAACCCGGGAATGCCTCGTAGAAAAATCGCTGTGTACTCTAATGTCTATTGGCAGGAAAAACTTGCCCCAACGCAGATCGGCGCTCCAGAATGTCTTGAGTCACTGCGCCATAGTCGTGCCATATATGAATCCGCTGGATGCGTTGGCTGCAGCCAACGAGATATCACAACCGACCGTGGCAGTGCACGTTCCTCACGTAAAGGAACGGGTGTACGTAGAGCTAGAAACAGTGGAGGAGGCTCATAAAAAAATCTGTGGGAAGTACCGTAAGCTTGCGAAAAGAGGGAGCGATATTGAGAGAATCATCGTGGACGACGTGGTCGCTTGGATAAACAGTGAGCCGGAAGGCACAGAGGAGTCGCTAGTGCGTGAACTTGTCCAGAGATACAACGAAGCCACCAGCAACTTCACGATAAACCCTTCACGATTGTTCAGCATGAACATGAGACGAATAAAGCACAGGCCGGTGAAAGAGCAGAGTGACGCCGAGGCGTCGGAACCCGAAGAATCGCAAGCCAAGTCTGAATCGAAGCCGAAGACTAAATTCGAATTTGCCATTGGGATTCAGCCTGGGATGAAACATGCACAACAGCGTATAGAAATCACACCAAGAGGATTGACGGGGGTTGAGGTATGGTCCACGGGCAAGGTTAACCAATTGATGATTTTCGTTGGTAGGGCCAAATATAAGCGGGAACGTAAAAGAATGAGAGCTGTCGGTCAAAGTAAAGCACTCTCGGAGATCTTCAATAAAAGGTTGACTGTGGCCACACGCCACCATAATGCCATCATTGTACCTGCAAATGATCAAGAAAATAACGACACCATTGCTAAAGTTATAGCGTGGATTAACTCCATGCGCCACGGCCCAAGCTACACTGACCCGACTAGGCGCGTGGTTGCGAAGGCTACCCCAGCTCATCAAACGGTGCCCAAGCTCCAGCAGGAATTGGCCAACATGTGCGTGGGCAAAATGCGACGTCTCGCCCCTTCAACCATCACTGACTTGCTCCAGAACGCCGGTTACATCTCCATCGGTGACGATGACAAAGTGACCTACTGTCTCCCGACCAACCGAGGAAGCAATTCGCCCTCCTGGCAGCAGAAGACAGTCGAGTCAGCCGTCAATAGCTGCAATCTCTCAAGCCTAATGAGGCAAGCCTATCCTCGTTATAAACGGAATGAGTACGGAGAGAAGATTTTGAAAACGTCTGGGCACTGGCAACTAGTGAAAGGTCCAGGCCAAGAAGAGCCAGTTTGGAAGTTGAGACATAGAGATGATCCAAATCATTGCGCACAGCAATAACATGAGACATTGAAGTCATACAATATCGTAATTTGGGGTCAAAGCGGACAATAGACTGGTTTGGATCAACATTAAAATAGACTTTCGATGAGTGATGCAAGGATAGGAGGGAATCCCACAATGAAAGAATCAAAGAACTAGAAAAGGGAAACAAAATTTAGAAGAACGTTACTTTTTAAATTCTACCTTACTAATTTAGGGAACTTGTCTAAATACATGTATCTCTTTGCCGCGGCGTCGCATCTTTTAAGACTCCTAACGATCCATTCCATATTGACTAAAGGTGAAAAGTGCTCACGGTATTAAAAAAAAAAGGGGGGGACAATCTCACTATTAAAAGAAAGTCTATTTAAAAACGAACCTGGCACTTTCTTGTATAAAACATCGTACAAAGTATTTAGGATAAATGTATTTGTGATTATTTCAGATATCTAGTCATTACTCATCAAGTTTGAGCACTATATCGTAGCTTATCTGATGTTTATAAAAATGTAGAATGTTTTTGTTGTTGTAGATTCCTATTCGTCGTTATTAAGCTAAGCTTTAAAGACCAGTGATTTCTTGGATATTGCAGTTTGGTGCAGTGTACTTGTGGAACTATACGTCGCGACGGATAATCTTTTAATCAGCGACTTTCTTCAGTCAAATAAGATTTACCTAGAAACTTTATCTTATCCCTGTCTAGCTTAAAGGGAATGTACATCATTGGCTTTTGCTGTAATTTACAGAAATGAACTATTTGAGGGGTAAGTATAATAGATCAAATATTGTTACACTGACAAGTTTGAAGTTTTGTGTTCGAAATTGCTGGAAAAACCAGGAAAAACAAAAAAAAGTTCATGTAGTCTGGTTCCCTGACTCCACTTAAGATAAAATGTATCAATTTATAGATGCCGGAAAATTGCGAGGTAAGGAAACCAATGTAGTTGGTCTGCACCCGTTCATGAACATGGAACCAATAGCAAACAAAATTTGGACTGAAAAAAAGTAAATTTGGAGCAGTAGTTGAAAAACAGTTAGGTTTTTCCAACGGTGGTCGACCGACCACCGTTGGAAATTTATACAAAATACCACTTTTCATGGAAATGACTTCACACCAGGTGCCATAATTTTACAGGATGCTTCAGACTTTCATTTACCAACATCCTAGTAAGCTATTTCGTAAAAATTTGGTAGTTTTGTTTTCCAATGTTTGCAAATGTTGTATATTCCCTTTAAGTAACAATTTTGTTGTGGTTACTTTATGTAGGCCCTATAGCTAATTGGTTGAGGTGGGGAAAAAAAACCAAAAATATATTATTGTATTTTTTTTATCCTGTATTGGATATGGATAAAACATTATTTTCATGTTTCTTCCAAAATGTGGCGTCATTGGAATCAGTAATTCGGGGAGAAACAAACACTTGCTGGTCAAAAGAAAAAAAAATCTTATCGAGTACTTTGCAGTTTAACATTAAGTATCAGGCCTCGACATTAAACCGAGACCCACTGAGGCCTTTGGCCGCTTGTCCTCCCGGGATGGCCGATGTGCCCCTTTAAAGTACCAGGGGCGGATCCAGGAATTTTCGCGGAATCATCAGCCAAAAGAAATCTGAAAATGTACACAGGTTTTTTTCTCCGGACACTTGGCCTCCGTAAAATCAAAAACTGGACGGGGGGGGGGGGGGGGCTGGTACCATATTTCAATAGGGGGCGATGTTCAAATTCGACGATTATTAACACTAGATTACAGAATGGTGTACCGCATTTTGTTCGACTAATTTTTTTATGAATTTGTATGATAACTTTGGGGGGGGCAGAGCTGGTTTTTTTTTACCCCCCCCCCCCTCTGGATCCGCGCCTGAGTACACACTGTTCGTATCCAAGTTGGCCAGCCAGCATATGCCCTTTTTATTTTAACATTATGACAATGTACGTCCCAATACAAAAATGGCCTGCCCCCTTGTCGAGGCTTGAAGTATAACTGAATCGAAACCAGTCTTTGTCTTTTTCTATCTGTAAATTTTCCACCCGTCATTCGCGCCTGTCTGTTACGTATGTTATTTCTTGACTAGTGACTTCTGGTATATAAAATTTAATTATACGCACCAAAACCAGTTCACAGGTTGTTCAGCTTTCAGCGAAGGATTGCTACATTATAAATAACCAGCTACCCATACATTTTGTTTTTAATAAGCTTTTTGAGACATTTCGGACACAATAGCAGGGCGCTATTTGGTTTGGGTAAACTCTTTTGCATTATTTTACACTATCCACAAAGTGCCCTCCCGTTGCGTGTGTTGCTCCCTCCTATTCGGAAACTTCATCTAAAAAAATCCACCCCTCCCTTGCCACGGGGGGGGGGGTATCTTTGGAGCTGAAAAAAAGTGGGGTTCGATTGAAACATCCAGAAGACACCTGGCTTGGCTTTTTCACAGTCTCCAGAGTTACCGACTGTTTTTTTTTTCCCGTCGTGTTCTGATTAGATGATATTGATACACACGTCACAGGCACGTATACGCAGGGGTTTGGGGGGGGGGGTGCTACTGGACGCTAACTGACTTCAGGTGGCGCTGTTCAAACCAGTATACATGTAGTAACTATAGACATAAAGTATACGTGCACTTCTCATTTTTACTGAACTTCCCCAGTACGTAATGCTGAATTTACGCAGGGGGGGGGGGCACTATCAGCATCTTGGAGTTGGAGCTATTGTGCAAGAATATTAATATTTAGGTAAGTTTGGATACATCCTATAGCCTACGCAGGAGCGTCTTCCGCCAAAGGTCTCCCCCCCCCCAAAAAAAAAAAAAATGAAGAGGAACACAATATTGTTGGCCCCTACTCCGAAATTCACATAAGAAATAATTACTCGAAAACCACCCTGTTCCAGTTAATGTATTGTTCTGTACACGTTCAAATCGTTCACTTATCAATTGAATGAATTTTCATTAGTAATTTTATCGTTCAAAAACAAAACCCATTCATAGATAGTCTTATAAATATTTTGATTGGTTGGCTGCTCATAAAACTTGCATAAATTGCTCAAAGAGTATAGCAACTTATAATATAGTCCTTTTTTAACTCTTGCCCACATGTTTTCCTATACCTATGATCACGGTAAAAACCCGCTATACAATCGTTTTCTGCAGGAAAAGAAACTTAGAAAGCTGCCATTTGTGTTGTGCAAGCTGTGCAAATACAGCCAGCAGCACCGTACCGAATAAATGACCCATGACACGTATTGTTGCTATGGGCATGGGGAAATCCCTGATGAGAAATACATATACCGGTGATGTCATATGCGTGTCAATATTGATCTGTCCGCATATCCGCAGAGTACCAGTCAATTATTATGCACACGTACATGTACGTACATGTACGTACGTGTACATGTAGTAATATTTTGAATGACAATGCAATCATTTCAATGTGAATAATTCTTGTGTACTGGGTGCGGTTATGAACGTTTGTTACATGAACTCGACTGAAACAGGATCTGTTGTAATAAATTACAAACAAGTGAACTTGGAATAATGGCGTCCACACGTAGCAAACCTATGGAGCATCGGATTGACAGGCAGAAATCGGGTACAGCAGTAACAGGTGACCTGCTGAAAGATGCCAATGATTGTCTCATTGATAAGGCACTGAGCACGCTCGTGGCTATGGCACAGAACAAACCCAAACTCAGTGCAACTCTGCAAAATGCGCTTGTGCCATGCACGGTAGTTGCACCGTACATGAATCCACTGGATGCGCTGGCTGCAGCTAACGAGACATCCACTCGACCAACAGTCTCCGTCGATGTTCCTCACGCAAAGAGGCGGGTTTACACGGTGCTGGAAACGGTGCAGAAGGCAAGCAAAGCATGGCTGGGATTGAAAAGATCGGAGGGGCGGAAGTACGATTTGGCACCGCGACAGAGCGACATAGAGAAGGAGATTGTGATAGGCGCCATTGAGTGGCTACAGAGCTTACCTGAAGGCACTGAGGATTCCCTGGTGGCTGAACTTGTCCGGAGATGCGAGAAAGAAGCAGACTGCTCCAGGTTGGTTCTAAAAAAGTTCCAGAAGGCAGGTTATTTGCGATTGGATGAGCATGGTCGACTCACGTACCACTTGCCGCAAACTAAGCCAGGACCGTCATCTCAACCAAGGGGCGCCCAAGCCCGTGTTCTTTGTCGCCTGCGTGATTGTCCACCCACAATCAGGCCAGTGACAGAAGCCAAATTTCTTGAGTTTGTCCAACCGGTCTGTAAGGTGTGGTTCACTGTCCCACCTGCTAGATTTCTCGGAATGAACATGAAACGAATAAGGCACAGAAATGTCAAAGAGAGCAAAAAATCTGAATCGGGGAAGAACGATTCAAAATCTGAGCCGCAAAAATCGAAACAGTCAGAGACAGAATCGGCATCGCAGATGGAAACCGAATTTGCTATTGGAGTATACACTGGAGAAAATAATGTCCGAGAGCACATTTCCATCACCCCCGGCGGAGTGACCGGTATCGAAGTATCGGTTACTGGTCAGGCCACCCTAGCCAAGAGGCTTAAGAAACCATCTGCCAAGAGACTGGATAATGCCAACAGGATGCGCGCCGTCGGTCAAACCAAAGGCCTATCTGACTGCCTCACTCAACGTATGACCGTCGCAGTACGTGGCCATAATGCTGTCCTCGTGCCTGCTAACGAGGAGGAAAAGAAAAACATCATCTCTAAGGTGACAAGTTGGCTTTCATCAATGCACAACTGTTCATCTACATGTACAGGACAACCTGCACAGCAGCAAACGGTGCCCAAGCTCCAGCAGGAACTGGCCAACATGTGCGTGGGCAAAGTGCGACGTCTCGCCCCTTCAACCATCACTAACTTGCTTCAAACCGCTGGTTACATCTTCATCGGTGGAGATGACAAAGTAGCCTACAATCTCCCGACCAACCGAGGAGACAACACAAGCAAGACGGCGACGCCTACCTGGCAGCAGAAGACAGTCGAGTTGGCTGTCAAGAATTGTAATTTCTCGAGTCGTCTCCGACAGGCTTTTCCTCGCCGTAAGACAAAGGGTGCGAAAGAAGTCCCAGTCAAGAAGACTAAAAATGTCCAAACACAGCAGAGCTACACGGCTGCTATGCTTCAGGATGATGAAGACATCGGTGACGATTATTTGTGTGGTGACTACGGTCTCGATGATTACGGCGATGACTACGATGATAGTATTGGTAACTTTGATGATGTTCTCGACTGTTACGATCCATATGACGATTATGGTTGTGAAGACTATTAAGGTGACGTGATGGAAAAAAGGGGGAAAAATTGAAACAGTGCATCATAGCTCTCTGATTTAGGGGTGTTGGTATAGCTTCGTATACGATCAACAGTAACCTTTGAGACCGGTTGTCATTGCATGCAGTGCAATGTCAGCACTTTATTACTTCGGCCGCGTAGATTTTTTTTTGTCCTCCCCCCCCCCAAAAAAAGGCGAAAAGTGCTTGTGATTTTAGCTTTCTGATGTTTTGGAATCTACTCTACGAAAATGCCTTGCAGATGCATGTATACCACTGAACCCTTGATATACAGGGCGAGTCAAAAAAAGCGGAACCAAAACCCCAAAAAATATATTTCATATTTAGAAAAATATGTAGCACCAAAAATAACAATGACTGGAAAGTCATCATAAGCTTCTTTTAGATAAAAAAATTACTGAAATAGCTCATTCCGTTCAAAGAATATCACCATTTAAACGCAATGACCCTAAAACCTGTCTCGTCTAAAAAAAAAAAGCAATTTATCGTGTGTTTTGAATGTTTGGAACAACAACAAAAAATGACGCAAAATACTTTTTTCAACAACTGTCACCAACTGTAGCACACAATAATATCTTTATTAACAACCCTGGTTAGGCAAACAATATGATTTATAAAATCTGCTTTTTTTTTAAGACGAGCCTTCAAAAGGACTTTGTTGAATATTGTTAACGTTTAAAATGAGATTTTATCGCTGGTGATGTTTGAAGACAATTGTGACGACGATTCTTGAAATCGCGTTTTTTGGACGAGACAGGTTTAGGGTCATTGTGTTTAAATGGGGATATTCTTTGAACGGACTGACCAATTTCAGTACTTTTTTCATCTAAAGGTAGCTTATGAAATGGGCTTTCCAGTCATTATTATTTTTGGTGCACCATTTTTTTTAAATATAAAATAAAATTGTTGGGGGTTTGGGTTCCGCTTTCTTTGACTCGCCCTGTACATATATTTTTTTAAAAATAAGTTACCATGATCAAAAAGGATATAACTTCAATGAACCAACATGCAATGTCAAAAGTTGCATGATGTTGCATGTGATTTGTTCTAATCAAACGTGGTCAAAAATTGAAGTTCATTATTGTGTAAATTTCGACTTATTACCTCATTGTAAATATAAATCCATATGAGCGATCCGATGAAAGTAAATTTTAGGAGAGAATTGTTTTTACATATCCGCAAGGTGTTGAAGAAAATGATAGAATATTGTAAGGCATGCGGTCTTGTGAACATGTTTTAATGGGCGTTTTATACACAAACATAATGGATTTCCGGACTGGATCACACAATGGGGACAGAAGAAACGAATGTCGGACTTAAAGTACTATTTCGACAGGAATGTGTGGCGCGGACTGTATATAATTACTAAATTTTGATGTTATGATTGTAAATTTAATGTTAAAACACAAGATGCTTTTGTAAAGATGGACGTTTACTGATTGACGTTTTACTGGTTGAAACGAGTTACTGGGAAAAATTGTTGTCCTTTATTTTAATCACTGATCTTTATAATGTTGAACAATCTGCCGACAACTTGTGGTGTACGTTTTCTGCTTCTTGCGTCTAATTATCAACATGCCTGGAAATGGCACTATGAAAATTGAAAATATAGTTGCACGAGCTCAATTTGCACTTCAAGGGTTTAATTTTGTATAAAATCTATTACATGGGCCCTTAAATGGTCCATGCGATCAATATTTCTTAAGAACAAAGTTTGCGCAATGTTCTACTCCCCTTAAATGTATGAAAACTATTTGACATCCTATTTTAATTAATTTTATAGAAACATGCACTTATTTGAGCCTAAACTTTTAAAATTGTCCGTGCTTTTATTGACAACTGAGGGTGTTGTTGCTGTGAAGTCATTTCAGGAAGACGCTGGTTAAGTTTAGGGATTTTCTGTTCACATCGTGAACCCAAAATTTGCTCGTTAAAAACATTTGTAAGAGAGAGTAGCTCATTGGCTTACTGCCGTGTACTTTAATACACAAAAATGAATCACCAAAGAAAAGAACATTTATGACAGCAAAATATCCAAAATTCTAGCAACTTTTGGTGCTAAAATAGCTGTAACATTTAGGTTTCTGCCCCGAATGACTTCACAGTTTTGCTCATGAATATAGAAATTACCATTAGCATGAAAATCGAAATACACCAAGATTATAACTTCGTAGATCAGCGCATTTTGAACCAGTATGCATATCACCGACGTATACATTAGTTCTGATTTGAATATGTCTGGGGAATATATGGTTCTCACTTCTCAGTTGTTCATGCAAATTATTCCATACAATTATTTGCACCACTCACTGCGAAACGTGTGGCAGCATTCCTTTTTTTGGCGAAAGGGACTTTCAGTGCCATGTTAGTTGATTATCTTGTTTCACTAATGTTTTGCAGTGTGAAAAGATTCGTCATGTACGAGGAGTCATGTTGTTCAATTAAGTGACTTAAAGTTTATGATTTGTATTGAATTCCCTAAAACAGTAATTTTCTGATTTGACATTGCAGCAACAGCACCTTCTGGTATTGTCATTTAATAAGTCATCATTTTTGTTTGTGGAAATAAAATGAAATGACACCAATGCAGTAGTATTTATCTGAAATGGAAAATTGTCCTGCATGTCGTGTATTTCCAACGTTCGACTAAAATACAATGTAATCTAAACAAGACAGGCGAATCTAAAGAAAAGTTGCAGAAAAGTTGCAGAAAGAAAAGTTTCAGAATGACGGATCAGACTTTTTGGGGGGCGGGGGGCTAGCAGTTGCAGGATCGGCTGCAGCTTATTTGACGCAACAGGCGTGCTCTTTCCTGACATTTTCCATTCCTTCTGTTTATATTTCATGAATCCGTCAAGGAATGGGGATGATTTAGCATCGATTGAAAACAGTTTGTTCACTCCTGTTCTGGTCTCTTACCCCCCCCCCCAACCCCCAAAAAAGATCAAAATTGCCATGGGCCCCTTGCCACACCCCTTTCGGGTCACCAGTGATTAACAAGTGCGTGACCGATGGTGCTACGTCGTAGTACCTGCTCATACGATCTATCAATTCTCCCAAAAATACCTCTTCTTAACCCAGACTTTCAATTTTACGAAGGCGGGTGCCCGTGCCCCTCCCCTTTTGGGCGTGGCTTCAAATCCCACAAACATCGCCCCTCGGCTGGAATTACCTTTTAAATAATTTTAAAAAAATAACAAAGTAATGAAAATGTATAGTTATTAAACGCACTGAAACTAAATGGAATGGTGAATAGGTCTCGGACAAAACGGGAAGTACACAATAAGCAAGGTTGTTTGGCGTAAAGAAGGGAACACAGAATAATATTGCTTGGTGGTGGGGGGTTCAGTATTCTAAAGGTCATCAAAATGCAAAAACAACAATTAGCTTGATGAAGTTGATTCTTCTTTTTTATTGAAATGTAGGATAGCACGTTCAAACTTCTAGTCCCAATGAACTTGAATCATCTATTAGGCCCATTCACAAACGCCCTCCCCGCAAACAACCATTCCCGCCATGAAGCATCTTAAAGGGAATATACAACATTTGCAAACATCGAGAGAAAAAAACTACCAAATTTTTTAGAAAAACCTTACTAGCATGTTGGTAAATGACAGTCTAAAACATCCTGTAAAATTATGGCACCCGGTGTGAAGTCATTTTCAAGAAAAGTGGTATTTTTGTATTTTTCAATTGCTGCTCCAAATTTACCATTTTTTTCAGTCCAAATATTGTTTGCTATTGGTTACATGTTCATGAACGGGTGCAGGCCAGCTAGACTGGTTCCCTTATACCGTACAATTTTCCGGCATCTATAAAATTGATACATTTCATAATAGTGGAGTCAGGGAGCCAGACTACTTGAACATTTTTTGTTTTTGTCTTGGTTTTTTCCCGCATGTTCGAACACAAAACTTCACAAATGTCAGTGTAGCAATATGTTGATCTAATTATACTAACCCGTCAACTAGTTCATTTCTGAAAATTACAGCAAAAGCCAATAATGTATACATTCCCTTTAATTGAAAATTGAAAATGTAACATTCAGTGTGTACAAATATTTACAAGTTCGGAATTATTTAGACAAAAGTGTTTATAGGAAAATTTTCGACAGGAATTGTTAAATATAATTGTAAGAGTGTGAGTGGAACACTGAAAATTAATGTAGGCCGCGCCGGCCGGGGAGGGGGGGTTACGTGGGATGCAGACGCCATTTTCCGTGTTCCACGCACTGATCTCTGAGGCCGTTCACACCAAAATCATAATGAAAAATATATAAATCATTTAGTAATATTGTTGCAAATGCTTACAACAATTTATTTTTATCCATTCAGCAGTTAACAACTGTCGACTGCTGTGATATTGAATGTATGGCGATTTTTAACACCCGAAGGGGCTCAATTATGCGCCCCGATGAGGGTGTTATAAACGGCATTATCCCACTCGCAAGCTCAGCAAAGCTTTGTTATATCGTGCGGTTCGAGCCAATTAGTTAAGAAGATAAAAGTTTTAACTTATCATTGAAGAAATAAAAAATTAACTTCACTGCAGTTTAATCTTTTGTTTACTGTTTGCTTTCTAGTTGGACATGACGGTTAGAGGCGCGCGAGCCCACGCATCATTCACGCGCGCGCAATATTATGCAACGCGATGTGCATAAGATAATTCATATGCAACGCGGTGATGAAGTAATCATTTATCCGGTTCGTAAGTGTGACGTCATCTCAACTTACTGTACATGGTGTAGCATAGCACCAATGGAACCGGAAGTTAACGCAACTCGAGTGTTTAGCCAATTATGGGCGCTCGTAATCAGTGGTGCGTGCGCGTGTATGACGAAGTCACTTACGAACCGGATAGGCAATTTAACGCAGAGTCAAGTATCAACAGTCATTTATATAGACTGAAAACGTGGCCGTTCTAGACCAGTGACATGTATCCAAGACTCTATGTGATAATTCAATAAAGTTCATCATCATCATCACTAGATTCCAAGTGTTTCGGCTTCTTGTTCATTCGGAGGCAAGCCCCGCCCCGTCGTTGCCTCCTCTTTCCGATCTTCGTTCTCGATGATGGCGTACGCGCGCAGATGCCGGGTGGGAATGCACGCTTGAAGTAGACGGAGTAACACTTGCTCACCGATTGCCTGAATTCCTCAGCGTGTTGCTGCCACGGGGCCAGGCCGGCATCTCTGCGCACCGGGCCTAGATGTGTTCTGATGTCAGTTATGTTGTAGGTAACCTCCGGTGATTCTCCACTATGGACGGTAACGTAGCCGCTCTTTTGCAAACAGCGCACGGTGGTCCCCGGGGCAATTCGTCTTGGTCTGATAGCGCAGAGGCCAATGAACTCCCTCTGCAACTGCTTGATGGATTTTAGTTTCCTTGGGACTTTGTCTCGGTCGTCATGGCGAGCGGGTGAGCGGTGTGCATCCACCCACTCCAGTATGCGCGAGATCGTCTCTTCCTTCTCACGCTGAGACGCTAGAACTGGAACGGCATTACTATCCTTGGCCCTACGTGTCAACTGCTCGAGGAGGATTGCCGCGAACTCCTTTGACAAGCCATTGGCGCGTGGCTTATCTCCAGGAAGCCAGCTAGGTGGAGAATCCATGGGCGTGGTTTGATGCTCACTGGGATTGACACATGCCATTGGTTCTGAATTTGGGGTACCGATGTGAGCGTGGATGCCAAGTAGACCCTCTGGCGTCAGAGGGATCAGCTCCTGCGCACTGGTCTCGCCTGGTGCTATGCCAAGCACAACCTCCTTCCGCTCCTGCCTTTTTTGACCACCTCTGCTTCTCCGACGCCCCCCACCACTGCCTCTCTTGTTAGTGATCTGAATCTTCCTGTGTCTTATCCGACTGGAATTTTTGTGTAGAATTTGCGAGGGTGGGACGGCTAAAATCAGGCTCTCCGGTTTGATGAAGTTAATGAGATCGCTGAGGGTATTTGGTCTGTCCTCTGGCGGCAAACAGGACAGCAAATATGCAACAAAAATGTCCCGGAGGACATCTTCAACTCCATCTCTGGACATACTACGAAGGGTGCCATGATTTTCTGCGGCATCGTCGCAAGAACTTTCATCAGTGTGCTGGCGGCGACTGTTGTTGCGGCCCCAGTGCTCGACGTCGATTAACTTGAAGCCACCATAAACACCGTAAACATTCTGCAGCAATGTGTTCGAGTCAATCAGGTAATCTCCCGTGCAATGACTCCGGTACAAGTGAAACAACGTGAAGATATTTTTGCTGGCGCCACTGTTCCGGAAATCCTCCAGTATTCGAGACTGTTCGCTGTCGAATTCCGGAAGGGAGTAGCTTACCTTTTCTTCATTAACCTTCAAGAACCCCCTAGACTGCAGTCTTGAGATGATCTCGAATGAACCGCGGTCTACCTTCTTCTGGCAGCGCTCGAAGAATCCCTGGACAAGTTGTTCTTGCGTCCCCTCTCGCGTTTCCCACTCGCTCAGCCACGCCAAGGCGTTTCGAGTGATTTCATCATGGGTCTCCCCTCCCGGCAAAGCGAGGTCGTAATCTCGCCCAGACTCTTGCGCATTCATAAACACGCTCGTCTGAAAATCGTTGTCACTACGGGGATTGCTGCCGCTGTAAGACACCTTTACCTTATTGTGCTGGACGTTCAGTACATGAGGCTCCAGGTGTTGAGACCTTCTGTTGGCAATCTCAAGCGCCTCCAACGGGTCGACGTAAGGAGCGACCATCGTGCATGGGCGGAGGACATTCTCTAGTTTCTTCAGTGACTTGGGTCTGCCGTGGCTTCCCATGGAGATGAGCATTGACAAGGCTTTCTCGATGAGACACGGAACGGAGGAAGATTCCATGCTCTCAGTTAATTCTGCAAGCATGTTAGCGACAATCTGTTGAAATTGATTTGTACCGGGCTATAGAAGTTAACTTTATAGAGGACCCATTATATAGGCCTATGAAAATCTTGACGTTTTTAAAACGTTTCTTTTATAAGCTACATTGAAGCCTAACGTCAGACTGCAGTTTTGCTGACAACACAAAACTATTGTTGGTGAAGGCCTATATGCTTATTCACCGACGACAGCGAATCGTTTCCGCATGAAGGTGATGACTTTGTATTGTGCAACAGACTATGAGTCATCAGACAGCTGCTAGACTTCACTCGAGTCTGACTCTCGCTCGATCATCATCGTACCTAATTCGCGAGATGTGGCTTTTTAATAACAACTTGAACTAACGAGCAGTGTTTTTCACCCGCTGGTACTATGGCTTTGAAACTCTGCAGTAATAAATACGGTTTGCTCTAGATTCATTTTTTTTGCCGATTCAAAAACAGCAGGCTTATCACAATAATAATGATGATCGAAATTTCAACTCACTAGATACTTTTTTCGGAAGAATTTAAAACTGTGAAAATACATCTTCATTTTTATCGAAGCAAAGCAAAGTCAACCTACAAATTCAACTCAAACTGAGTTGGCCTAAGCCTCGACTATTGCTGAAAGGCATCAGTGGCGCACCTAAGGGGTGCTCGGGGCTTAAGCCCCCAACAGGTTGTTCTTTTTAAAAATTATCGTTTGGTTCAAAAAAAATTTAGTCCCACGATTTGACCGTGGTGATGTATGTGGCTTATTTTCGAGTAGTATAATATGGGTGTAAATGTCGCCACAAATAGTCCTCCCCCCCCAAAAAAAAAAAAAATTACATTTTCTGCGGCCAACAATTTTGGGGAACATTTGGGGAAAAATGTGAGGCCCCCCCCCCCCCAAGCCAAATATCTTGGGTGCATGCGCCACTGTATATCATTTAGGCGCACACCCATGCGGCGTTAGAATTTCTAAATGAATTGTATATTGGTCTCACATTTAATTTTAAGATAAAAACTGAAATGTATTATAGGTTAATAAAGTATATAAGAATGTTTACTACATGTTTTTGAAATGACCTTTTCTCAAAAAGAGGAATTTGCCGTACGTGCAATTTTCGACGTTTATTCCGAAAACAAAATTAGGCATAGGCCTACTTTTTTACATTGCTGTATTTGAAAAGCAATTTCTAAATTTATTCAATTTGAATGCGACTGGGACATCGACCGACAAAAATTAAAGCGGCCGACGTTTGATTATTTCAAACGGTCGGCCGTTTTTATTGTTTCGAGTGGGCATGCATGCACTTGGACCACATAAAATAAATTATAATTATGTCTATGACTTGGGCCTGCAAATGTGCGGCATTCCCGCGGGGTACGTAGGCTGTAGCACGCCCATAGAGCTATATGAGCACGCCCCACTTACGAACGGGATCGGGAGCGTATAGCAGCTCAAGGCGGATTTGTTTGTGTGTCAGAACCTTTTACAGGGGGTTGCACAGACCCCCTCCCCCCCCCCCCCCCCAAAAAAAAGAGAAAACAACAAGTAACAAACAAACAACCCAAAGCGAAGAAGTGTTTTTTTGTTGGGGGGGGGGTGGAATAAAACATACAAAGTGAATCTGTATTTAGAATAAAATCGAATTTGCAGAAGATCACGGGGAATAATTGTCGAGTTGCATTATCACTTCCTTTACGCATTGGAAAAAACAAGAGGACTCCGCTAAAAAAGTAAAAAAAAAAGTGTCCCGCATATCCCGCATGCATGCACCACGCGTAAAGGCAATGTTTCTATGGGAGGTGTATTTTTTTATTCCTCCATGGTTATCATGCAATCTTTATCATGCATCATAAAAAGGCATATCGATGTTGATGTCGTAACCTTGGCCTTCCCCCTTCCCATCATGCATCATTTCAAAATGGCCGCCAACCGGGACTTGTTTCAACGGTTGCCTGTGAAATACCAACTTAAGTCTTACAATTCAGGTCCTTAAGCAGCCACAGACATACCGACGGTAGAGTTAAAGCAGAAGACAGTATGTTTAAGTATAAAGCAAGCAAAAGAAGCTCTTCACAGCTTCCTCCAAAGAAGAAACTCAAGGTGGAATTGGAACCAGCAGCTGTCGACGGTGAGATTTCATTTTTCGCCGTGGATATCGTTACGGCAGTCGACTGTATGGTTCCCTGACGTGACAATATTCGACGTCACGATCTTTTGGTCTCGAAACCAGACTATCAATCGAATGGTTCTTTATTTAAAAAAAAAATACTCTGGCTCTAAAGCCACGGATCATCACAAAAAAATATGAAAAGGAAATATAGCCTAGGCCTAGATCTATGCCTAGGCTACTTCAATAAAAAGTAGGATTTGGAAAACAATGTTGCAACCTCAGAACCTGACGTCAATCTCAGCTCAAGCATTGAGCTTGTGTTGAGGGTCAGTCATTGGCTTGCAAAAATGATGATATTAATATATTAATTGATAAAAATTAACACATGAATCTGGGACTGAGAAACATTTCCTATTTTGTTCGGAAATACTTTAAAAAAATTCTTGACTCTCCATAGACTTTGTACACAACCGCTGAAGTGGTGTCAGGTTGCAACATTTTTTCCTAGGATTGATGAATTTAAAAAAAACTAAAACTAAAACAAAAACTAAACAAAACAAAACAAAGAAGAAATTTAATAAGAACAAACTTGAAGCTAATAAAGGCAAGCAAATGAAATATAATCCTACATTAGTACATATCAACGACACAGCCCAAAACATCAAGGTACGACGCAATTGAAGTACGTAAACCCAATGAAAGAAAGACATCACACAAGTAATTTAGCATGTCAAACGAAAAAAGCAAAAAAGACACCTATACAAACTGCCCAACAAACAAACAGAAAACGAGCAAACCAACAATACCCCAATAAAAAGCAAACAAAAACCCAACAAACAAACATCAGACACCCAATTACCCAGCAAACACCCCAACAAGCAAACAAAAAATAAACAAACAAACAAACAAACACCCAAAAAAATATAGAAACAAAATGCTACTTAGAAACACACACACAAAAGAGGAGTTAGAGATATATTATATCAGGTGAGCACCCATAGAAAAGTTATCCAAGATCTTGGAAGTGGTCAGACAGGCTTCTGTTAGATGAACTTAGAGAGTCAAGTGTAACTGAGTCTTTAATATGAGAGGGAAGGTTGCTCCAAATGCCTTGGAAACGAATGGGTGATGGAGCTCTTGAGGGCAAGAGTTCAGGCGTACTGGTTGTTAAATATCACATGATCTTGGTGGCGAGTGTTTACTGTTATATTGCTACAAACAGAATGGCAGTCAATGAGACCATACAGACATTTCACTACATATGTAATGGACTACTTTGTTCTCCAAAGACATCCAGTTCAGGGCTTGAAGTCTCTCTTCGTACGTACATGTAACTATAGCCATTAGCAGTTGAGAATTGCATTTCGGCTGCCGTAACGCATTTCAACTGGGAACTACGTTGATTTTTCCAACATTCTTTTATCAGGGCCGATCATCGCATATACATGTTCATGTGTGTGTTAAAGGGAATATACAACATTTGCAAACATCGAAAAACAAAACTTTTTACGAAATACCTTAATAGGATGTTGGTAAATGACAGTCTAAAGCATCCTGTAAAGTTATGGCACCTGGTGTGAAGTCATTTTCAAGAAAAGTGGTATTTTTGTACAATTTTCCAACAGTGGTCGGTCGACCAACCTAACTATTTTTTAACTACTGCTCCAAATTTACCATTTTTTTTAGTCCAAATTTTGTTTGCTATTGGTTACATGTTCATGGACGGGTGCAGGCCAGCTAGACTGGTTCCCTTACCTTACAATTTTCCGGCATCTATAAATTGATCCATTTCATCTTTAGTGGAGTCAGGGAGCCAGACTATTTGACAATTTTTGTTTTTCTTGGTTTTTTCAGCATTTTTGAATACAAAACTTTGAACATATTAGTGTAACAAAATGTGATCTATTATACTAACCCCTCAAATAGTTCATTTCTGAAAATTACAGCAAAAGCCAATGATGTAGGCAGCCTTCTGATTTCAGAAGTTGATTTGGGGGGTTAGTATTTTATGACAATTATTGTTACCTGTTTGAAGTTTTGTGTTCATAGATGCTGGGGGAAAAAAACAAGGAAAAAATGCTGTTCTTGTAGTCTGGTTCCCTGACCCTACTTGGCAATTTAAAGCCGTCGGATAGGTCAAGGAACCAGACTAGCTGGCTTGCATCAGTTCGCGGATGTGTAACTCGTTGCAAACAAATTTGAACCCACTAGATTGGGTAAACTGTGGGCAGTATTTGAAAAATTAGTCCCAAAAATTCACTACGCATAGTTCAGTGGGAGTGCCGGTGCAAGAGCCAAAAAACCAGGGACCGGTTCATGGTCAAATACGGTGTGCACTGCTTTTTGGAAAATGAGAAAAATGGAAAAAAATAATAAAATGTCTTGTACATGTATCGACATTTGTCTATTTGCAGCCTTTGAGTTCACAGACTCCGGCAGTGACGATGAGCGGATGCCATCCTTCAATCTGAATCGCAGGACCTCCAGCAATGAAGCGATCAGCCCAAGCCTGGCCCCAGGCCAGGGCCAGAGCCTTGGCCATTTCTCCCCAAAGGTGGACAGTCCTAGTAGCCTGGGTAGCGAGCTGGCCAGCCCAACCTATGCCCCATTTGCTGAGTTCAGGGAGTCCCTTTCCCCTGAGGCCCGGCCCAAGCTAGGCCACGGAAACTCCAGCGGCGACAGGTTTTTCCGGTCAGAGAGCCATTCCTCAACAGACGACTCAATGTCTGAAAAGGAGGTGTCGCCTTCCTTTTCCCATCCGCCACCGCCGGTGCAACGGGACACAAGCCTTGATGGCAACTACAGCAATATGGCGCAGAAGATGATGGTAGGTAGTGTATTGTGACAGTAGATCTCTTAGAAATGATTCATCTCCTAACATTAGTACCTAACTTAGCTTTTGACTGGCAGTGCAGTGAGGTGTCTCTCTCAAGGACGCAAGCATCCCTGATGATTAAAATATTCTCTGAGCATCCTGCATTATTCACTGAGATGTAACCACCACCCCTCCCTGTCCCATTACCACCCTAAAGAATGCTTGTTCTAAACTTCTTCTTTTTTTCCTGACCCAAGGAAGATCTTGTTGATCAATCAGCTACAGTTGACTCTCGTTATAACAAGCTCGTTCGGACCTAGCCAAATTGTTTGTTATATCAGAATTTTGTATTAAGAGGAACATCAGTCCCATTCATTGTGCACATAAATTGCACAGTCAGGACCAAGGCTTTATGTTTGTTGTAACCAAAATTTTGTATTAACAGAGTTTGTACTAACAAGAGTCGACTGTACATACAAGCACTCAATAATTATGTACATTATATAGAGTATCATGTCTATACAAGTAACTTTTTGCTACCAAGCATCATATTGACATGAACGTGAACCTAAACTCTTCGAAGCTTCAAAATAAGTCAAGATGTATTTTCCTTTATTGGGTCACATAGCTCCCGTTTGGTTGTAGCTGGGTCTGTTACACAAATTTCCTGCTTATTCTTGTCAATGCAGTAGGGCCATTCCAGTGTTGTGAAGAAAATGTAATGTAAAGTCTCTATTTTTGGAACTTGCGTTTAGAAATGAAAGTAATGAAACCAACTTTCATTACAAATGGACACCAGTCTGCTGATGAATAATTAAAAAATTGTGATGAAACACACCCTAATGTTTTAAAGCCCGAGTCCATCATTTGCAGCTATCCAAAAAGTAACTGGCGTAATTATTGTTGAAAAGCATACTTGGTTGAAAGATAGTAAGGGGACTAAACTCCCTGTGAAATTATTCTTTCTAGCAAGCTGTCTTTTTGAAGAAATCAACGAAAGAAGGCCTTTCCAACGGTGCGTCTTAAGAAGCACCGTTGGAAATTTCTGTTAGTAGTTCGTTTTTTTTATTCGGCGAAGCGCGCGCAAGTGTTGGCACGATGCACACGTGGCGCAGTTGCTACAATTCGTCAGATCGATGCGCGACATCGCGTAGCTGCAATCGGCTAGTGAGAACGTGTCTCGGACGCTGAATTCAGGCCCAATTCAAAACATGATTCAGCAACTTTTGATTTGAAATCGAGATCTTAGAATGTTGTTTTTCTCGAAATATACAGCTGAAGCTGAGCTGAAACTTCATCAGGTTAGTTGTTCAGCACCCTGCTTTAGATTTTGAGCACTTTTGTTGCTTCAAACGGACAAAATGCACAATTTACAAATGATGGACTATACCTTTAAGCCACATAGTAAGAAAATTTAAAGTGAGGCTTGGAACGCACTCCAATCATAAAATAGTCTGGCACCATCCCATTCAACAGTGTACAATTTATAAAATAGATTCGGTGAACACGATCGTAAATGGTTTTCTCGTGAACAAGATCTATTAGCCATGATATCTAATTCAAAACTGATCCATAACTCCTAGTATATGATCTCCTTGACCATTACTTAATGATGTACGTATACGATTTGAAAAATACATGTTTTTAGTGAGCCCTAAGCTCTGTCACAAACATAACAAATGCTGGATTTCCCAATAGATAAACATTGTCTGCCCATTTCACAAATGTAATGACCCTCTAGTTTCCCATTGCATCTTATGGTCAGTGTAATTGCTAACAACTTTTTTAAATGTCTGCAGCGCAAGAAATAATTGGTGCAAAATAGTTGCTTTTATCCCCAACCTCAGTACCTCACTGCAATCTTTTTGATGCTAAATGACCCAGTTAATGTGGATACCCCCACCCACATGTACGTGTATTTTGTCAGTGGCGGCTTTTAGACGTGATGTACATGTATAACTTCTCACCACGTCCATGTTTTTAATCAGAATTTTTTTTTTTTTAATATCAGGCCAACATGGGATACAAGAAGGGCAAGGGTCTGGGTCTTCGCGGAGAAGGTCGGGTGGACATCGTTGAGTCATCTAAGCAGCGCGGGAGGCGTGGCTTGGGTCATGTGACTGAGGGATTTGAAGCCAGCGATGACCTAGTGTGGGAGGACAACGAAGAGGTAAGGAATTTTTATTTAATGGCTTTGGTACCTGAGAACCACTTCTATTAAAAAAGTGGAAAATTTTCAGAACTCGCAGTAAAATTACAGGCAAAGTATTTTTAAGACAACAGTAATGAAAAGTTTGTTGGACTTAAGATTAACAAAATATGTGCTGTATTGGAACACCTGTATCAGTGATCAGGTGGCCTGTGATGAATTGTCTACAACTCTGATTAACCCTAGTGTCTATACTTTAAGAAATTTGATACGTTTGCACACACAAAAAGATAATTTAAGATAAAAACTAGTTGGTTTGAAAATAAAACCAATACATTCCATTTGTTGTCAATAACCCTAACAGTCTCCATCAAGTCAAAGTCCAACATCAGAGTTTGTTGGAATCTATTGGAGTGAGTACTGCACTAGTAAACTGATCATGCTTTACATGGGGTCAGGCATACCACCATAATCAGAGTCCAACAGTTTGGGTGTTGAGTTAACCATTGTGTTGTTGGACTTTGCAAGAGTGGGGATGGTTCCTAGTAAATTACTCAAGGGGATTAGGGTTGAGTGTACTTAAAAATAATTATCAAACTGCTTTTTGGTACTGTGTGAAAGAAGAATCCTGAAAATGTGTGATAATACCTTAATTTATTTTGAGAATAAAGGGTTAAAAATCTCGGTCCTTTGAGGTTTGTAGGAAATCACAGGACTATGGAAGTAAGATCATAACCATCAGTCATTAAAGGGAATGTACATCATTGGTTTTTGATGTAATTTTCAGAAATGAACTATTTGAGGGGTTAATATATATAGATCAAATATTGTTACTCTGACATTTTTGAAGTTTTGTGTTCGAAAAGGTTGGAAAAACCAAGAAAAACAAATACGTTTAAGTGGTCTGGTTCCCTGACTCCACAAAAGATAAAATGGATCAATTTATAGATGATGGAAAATTGTAAGGCACGGGAACCAGTCTAGCTGGCCTGCACCCGTTCATGAAACATGTAACCAATAGCAAACAAACTTTGGACTAAAAAAATGGTTAATTTGGAGCAGTAGTTGAAAAATAGTTAGGTTTTTCCAACGCTGGTCGGCCGACCACCGTTGGAAATGTATACAAAAATACCATTTTCTTGAAAATGACTTCACACCAGGTGCCATAATTTTACAAAATGCTTGAGACTATCATTTACCAACATCCTAGTAAGGAATTTCGTAAAAACTTGGTAGTTTTATTTTTCGATGTTTGCAAATGTTGTATATTCCCTTTAACTTGAGTCTGCAGATTTGGGGGTTGGAAGGAATGCATAGGGTTAAATGTGATTTAAAGTTCCTTTGTACTGTAGGATGTGCAAAATGAAAGACCTATATGGAAGCAATGCTGTCAGGGACCTGTACGTCTGCCTCGGTTTGACCGGTGCAGATCATAGTATTTTGGTGGTGTTTCCTTATAGGTTTCTGCCCATGAGACATATAAATGGATGCCTCCCTGCAATCCAATAGAGGAAGCGGAGTTGGCTCAGTGGAGAGACTGGAAGAGAGAGAAGGTACATGAATAGCGAACCTAGTTGAAACACGGCCTCAGTATCTCTCACGACAGATATAGAGTCCGACAACGGCCAGTGCATCATTGACTTAATGACCTCTGACATGGGTGTCAACATTGAGCAAGTTGGGCTATAGTATACAAATATTGAATGCTTCGAGTGGTGTAGTAAAACTAGCCTCCCGAGGTGATCCATGGACATTCTATTTTCCCGAGGCGAAGCCGAGGGAAAATAGAATGGTCCATGGATCACCGAGGGAGGCTAGTTTTACTTCACCACGAGATAAAGCATTCAATATTTGTTTTATAACACTTCACACACAGATTCTGCTCGATTTTAATATTTTAAATTATCTTAATCTGAACACAGTTGAAATAAACTTCAATTTCAATACAAAATTGGTGGAAAATGTATTTCTCTCTTCCAAACTACCCCTTCACGAAATGTTTGAACCCAAGTCTGCGGCGCACTCTCTTTGGAACAATACGCGCAACGCGCACACAAGCATCCATTTGCACACAAATACCGCGCAGTGGAAATAGTACTTTGGTTGCTAATGGTATATACTTTGGTTGCTACGGGTATAGTACTTTTGGACGTTCACAGAAAGATAGCAAAATTAGAAAGTAACATGTGACTCGCTCTCGGCCAATCAAGACACAGAATCTGTGGGTGAGGTGTTATAATTAACCATAGTTCGACTAACTTTGCTAGAGCTAAGAATGTACGGACTACTCTATCTAGTCGACTATTTGGAAACTGAGCCTGAGGCACGGTTTCATCACTGGTTACCAATAGCCACGGGCATCGTAAAGCACAACGGGGAGCCAGGACTTTTGTCCATCGTTTGACTAGAGGCATTTGCACGTTGCTGTTAGTGCGCAGGCTTAAGATACGTCACAAATCAACCACTAGTTGACTGATGGTAGACGAAAAAGGAGGCCATGTAGAACAATGTGCTTCACACCTTACTTAAAAGAATTCTCATTGGCTTTGCAACGTTACACATACAATGCAAATGGGAATTCTAGCAATAAGGCCCCCCCAAAAAAGTCACCGGTTTGATGAAAAAGGGTTTTTTTCAATGAAAGATGATGTCTCAAAAACCGCCAAACTCACTGGTTTGACTGGAATCCTGCTGCTGCACAATTTTAACATGTTTTTAGATGGGGTTACGATCGAGAATAAGCTTTATGTGGCCCCTCTGTACTCCCATATATTGGCACTAAGTTTAGTCGGGAACCATTTGCAGTCATCAGCCAACATTTGAAGAAAACAATGGTATTAAAAAAAAGAAAGCCGTGTAGTCACACCACTTTTAGGCAAGCTCCATACCAGAAACTGGAGACTTTTTTTTTATTGGCCTATAAAGGTATGATGCACGTCATTCTAGAGGGCCTCTTTTTCCGTCTACTGGTCCTCGCCTGAACTTGCTCTTTGATTTCCAGGGGTGTATGCGTAGGGCACTGCCTTTTGCATGCAGAAATATGCCAATTATACTAGACAGGGAAGGTTGATCAATCATCATCAAGGCGCATTTGGCAACCAAGACAATAAAAGATACTTTGAGAGCATTGCCCGTCCTCCCATGCGTGTATGACATGCAATGGTGATATATTGTCAGGTCGCTAGTCTATTGTGATCCACCCACTGTTGGTATGCCATTTGTCAAACAGATTTTTGAGACGTTTTGACAAACAGTATCACCAAATCAATTCTTTTATATTATCAGCTTTTATGTTATTTTTGATCAACATTCATTTTGTTGTCCTTTCTTTTTTCCTTATCCTGGTGCTTTTTTTTAGGGTGTCTATCTCTTACTACATTTGTATTTGTATGCTCAGCTCATGCATTAATTACCTGGGTCTTTGTTATTTCTTTGTCAGAGAAAAGACTACATTGATGATGAAACCCACTTCTGTGACCCAGACATTTTGAGAAAACTTTTGAGTGCAAAGGTAGGACAAAGCTGTCTGTATTATGGAATTTGCAAAGGGGAGATGATGTTTTGATGGGTGGTACGTAGGAATCGGGTACCCAATTGAAACAAACACGCAAAAACCTAACCTTCCCAAATCCTCCAAAATTGTCTTTGCATAACGCAGGATTTTGCAGGATTGACGCCCTATGGCAAAATGTACAGCTGATTTTGGAGGACGCACTGTTTCAAGGTCTTGGGCCGGACCTTGTGTTGTTTATGCTCAGCAGTGCATAAATTCAGGCCTATATTGTACTGGAAATCCTCCGTACTGCTCCAGGATGTCACTGGCTCTGCCTCAACATACAGACAGTGATTGCCGGAGGATTTTGCAGGATTGAGGCAGTGGTCATTCCTCCAAGGGCCACACTCAAGGAAAAAATGAGGATTTTGGAGGATTAAGGCAGAATGCAATTTTGACGTGGATGCAGTTGAAGGATTTCACAGGATTGAGGTTGCATCCTAGCAAAAATGCCTAGGGAGTAACATGTAGGATTAAAGGTAGAGAAGATCATTTGCAGCTATCCAAAAAGTAACTGACAAAATTATTGTTGAAAGTAACGGCAATAAGCTCACTGCGAAATTAGTCTTTCTGTCATTTTGAAGAAAACAATAAAAGAAGGCAATTTCCAAAGATGCATCAAGTGACGCATTTTGGGAATTTCCGCGTATGTAGCATGTAGTTGGTTTGTAATTTGGCGAATCAGTGAACAGGTGTTTACACGACGCACACACGCCCGCGGTTGCAATTATTCATCGGCTCTGTGAGTGACATCGCGTACATGTACATGTAGCTGCAATTGGCTGAATGAGAACGTGTCCTGAATGCTGATTTCCGGCATAATTCAAAACATGACTCTGCAACTTGGAATACCGGTATACAGCATTCACTGATCTAAAACTTCATATTAGTTGTTAAGCACCTGTCATCCGATTTTGAGCACTCTGTTGCCTCAAACATTAAACAAGTGCCCAAATGACAAATGATGTACACTACCCATAAATTCATGGATAACAGGAGCATTTTGAAATACACTGCCCCATGGAGGCCACTTTCAACTGGAGACATACGGTGAATTGTATTGAATTATCCTGCAATTAATTATTCTTCATTGTTTTTCACATGTTGGTTACACACAAATGCAAAGGCATTTAGAATTCTTAACACTTAAGGTGTCATCGTTGAGGGAGGTTTAATCCGGTTTTGTTAGTAAAAGCGTCATACACGCGCACGCACCACTGATTACTAGCGCCCATTGGACAAACGCTCGAGTTGCGTTAGCTTCCGGTTCCAATGGTTCCAACGCTACTTTAATACGTCACACTAACGAACCGGATAGGAATGTCATTGCCTTGACACGTGTTCGGCCTAAATACAAATGTATTGGCTGCAAATTTGCAAAGGCTGACCACCACATTTCAATTCGAGCAACTTTCAGCAGAAACATTTTGTGACATAAAAATTGCACTTGTGTTATCATTGATGCTGTGTACGAACCAGTGCTAATAAGAAATAATGTAGGAGTCATCTCAGTCAGTATCTGGGATATGATGCGAACAAGTTTACCTGCAATAGGATGATTGAGTTGAGTGTTGACTGTGGGATTGTGAGCAGCTTCGACAGAAACTTCCTGCAATGAAATTATGAACATTGTCTACAATGTTATTGCGGGAAGATTCCAGAGAAGTTGCTCAGAATCCTTTAACTACATGTAGCACATGATACAATCACAATGGGCCTATTCGGTTCATAAGTGTGACTTCATTTCAACTTAAGCCACACCCACACAGAGAAGCGTTGAAAATCAATGGAACCATTGGGACAAGAAGTACAAAGCTGCGTGTTAAGCCAGTGGATGCTAGTTATCAGTAGTGCGCGAGCATGTATGACAAAGTCACTTACGAAACGGATTGTGGAGAAACTTGTCCACAGCTCCCCAAATATTGAATAAAATGACATCTAAAAAGTACCTGTTGCAACTTGTGAAATGATATGCCGTCCTTGTTGATTCCCAGTCAGCGTTTGACAAGCTTGACGATCCTGAGGAGATGAGACAGGCCAGGACTCGGTCCAATCCCTTCGAGACGCTCCGCGGTGGAATCTTCCTCAACAGAGCTGCCATGAAGATGGCCAACATGGACCAAGTCTTCAACTTCATGTTCACGTCGCCCAGGGATGGGCATGAGGTGAAAGATATTTGCATTTTTTCCCCCCAGAGACCAGAGTTGTGAACAGGTCCCTCACAAGCCAGTCACTAGTCAACAGGCATGCAACTTTTCCTCGGATCAGCTGATTTCCTCTTTTTTTACTCCCCATGTGTGCCATTGAAAATAGAAAAACACTGAACAAAGTCAGGGAAAATTTGAATTTCCTCTTTTTTTGTGATTTCCCAGTTGCATGCCTGAGTCAAATCACAAGTAAGGGGCCTTGTCAAACTTACAGGCTGTTGGCTCCAGAAGCTGCATAAGGAAAGCAACGGGCAAATGGTTATTTTCTGAGGAATTTCCATAAACTGTCAGAAGAGAATGTGTTATTTCAGTGAAGATTCCTTGCATTTGGTTGCCTGTAAAAATTGACTTGTATGACTGGGCCCATGGTCTTAAGTAAAAAGGGATGAACAGTCCATATGAACAACCTGTCACTTGATTAGAATCTGGATGATGTGTCCAGCAGCAGTTTTCACAAAAATTTACGCAATTGCATATTAAAGTTAACACCGCCACAATTATTTTGTAAGTTGCGTCACATTTCATGCTGCGCAACATTTCTGTTATGACAATTTCACAAATATTTCGTAGTGCATAAGTCTACGACTTGCGCAACAAATGATGGCGTAACTTGCATAATTATTTTAGGTGACGTAAGTTGTGGCGTAGCGACTGAAAATGAACTATTTTACCAGCAAATCGTGATCGTCGTGGAGCCTGTTATTGTGTAACTTATCAAGCTTGATACAAGACACTCACAGCTTTGTGCTTGAAGTAAACAATTGCTATTTTACTTGTGACAGATTTTTTAGAGTTGCTGCACGATTCCAAAGAAAGTCGGACAAAAGTATTTTCAAAATGGCAGGCGGAGGTGATTCAATGACTGTTGCATGAATGAACAAAATCATACACAAACAGCTGTCGTAAATGCTGTTATTATCCTCATCCAAGATGTTTAGATTATTTCGTGTAATCGATCGTAAGTTTATTGTGCAGCTGCGCAACAAATTTGTTGCGTAAGTCCTACGCAATGGAAACTACGCACTTTTTCGTGAAATTGGCTGCTGGACTCATGATTGACTTGTGAGGATCTTACCTTCACCTCTGGTCTTTTTGCATTTCATATTTTGGTAATGTGCCAGGGCAGGTGCACTCATTTCAGTATCCTCCAACCTGTACAACAAATCTGGCACCCCGCCAAGCTGTAAAATATAGCTCACGAAGAATGTGAAGCATGTACGGTCAGAACACTCAGGTGCGTGATAGGTCAGGAACAGTGGCAGACAGTGGTTATACAGTCACATTACAGTGATTTCGTAAATTAACTGATCTTTCTCTTTGTGTGTTTGGGCAGAGACCTTTGGTTGGCCACAATGACCTGCTGTACTTTGCGGACATCTGTGCTGGCCCCGGTGGCTTCAGTGAGTACGTCCTCTGGCGTCGCAAGCACAGGACCAAAGGGTTCGGCTTCACCATCAAGGGACCCAACGACTTCAAGTTGGAGGAGTTCTTTGCTGCATCGCCGGAATACTTTGAGCCTCATTACGGTAAAAAGAGATCAATCTGACTCAGACTCAAATCCATCGCAAGTCAGTGATAAGTCAGATAGATAAACAAGATGGAACAAATAGTGACAAATAAATGCCCTTGGCAGACTCAATTTGAAAATAGCTTGTCAATAAGCCATTTTCGAGTGACCTATATCCTTTGGGATATAAATTTGAAAAACGTCTGGTACACTGACTTGCTCAGAATGCTTGGCACATTTTAACTGTGAATTCTCCAGACCAAATACACTGTTGCTAATCACATGATTCGGGGCAAGCTCTTGCATAGTTACGTAAGAGATGCTCAGCACCAATACATTGTTCACAATGGGTGAGAATGGCACACAGACACCAGACCATGCCAGAGCTGGGGGTTGCTAGCATAAAGCTTGCCCCCAATTACGTGATGTAGTAACAGTCTCTTTGGTCGGGAGAATGCAAAGTTAAAACGTGCAAAACATTGGATTAAGTCAGCGTTCCAGATATTATTCAAATGTAACTCGCAAATGGCTTATTGAATCATTTGCCTGGCTATCAGTCGTCATGGCAAGAGCTCAGTTTAATGCTCAAGGGCAAATGATTGCAGTCCCCAACCCAAGCAGCCCCTTTTTTCAAGGTGTCCCTTCACATGCCACCTTGTCTTCAAAGCAGCTTACATAACAAAGCACTGAAAGTGATTAAAGGTGGAACTTGGTCACAGTGTCCAAAAATGTTGTTGTGATCAGTTGACAATTGTGCAGTGAGGGAAATTAAATAAAACTCATAGGTGTTGAGGCCAAGGATTAGGAGTACCTGCACAATTAAACAATTTCAACGTTTACTTCGCAATTTTGCTGTAATTTCAAAAAATATTTAGCCGGACACTTTTTAGGGGATATACTGTAGAGAAGATGCCTTGGGAGATTGACGTGTCAGAACTTTTGAGAACTTTTCTATTTTTCATTTTGTTGGAGGAGGGGAAATGTTGTCCTTTGGACCCACGTGCCTATACTTGTCCATTCTCTTTGTTGCCTAGGTGTGAATGGTGCCAATGGGGATGGGGACATCATGAGAAGTGACAACCAGATGGAATTCAGGAAGTTTGTCTTTGAGAATACAGACAACAAAGGGGTGCACTTTGTCATGGGAGATGGGGTAAGATACTCTGTCATTGACCCCAGACCTCGCCTTTGAGTTGCTGTAGACATGGGCGTCGCGAGGGGGGGGGCAAGGGGGGGCACTTGGCCCCCCCCCTGGAAAAGCAACCCCCCCCCCCCAAAAAAAGGAAGAAAAAAAAAAGAAAAAAAAGAAAAGAAAAAGAGGCGCGAAGACAAAGTGGTGTAAATTTAATGAGTTGGGGGGGGGGGGGCAAAATGTCCCTACCCCCCTCTAAAACTGATAAATCGAGAATGTGTTGAGAAATACAAGCATTTTTGGCAAAAAAATTGTTTGCCCCCCTCTAGAAAAAATCCTGGCGACGCCCATGCCTGTAGACTCCATGCATGATAAGTAGATCATGCTTTGTGACCATCAAGAGCTCCCGTTTGTAGAACACACCTTGTGTGTGGTAAAGCATTCCTGACTTATTGTGCAAACCATGAGGCAACAAAATTAAAAAAACATCATGTGATAGGTATAGACAAATCCGGCGGCAGCCTTTTTCTGTGGTGGCAACAGGCTCGTGTGAGTCACGCTTGGGGAGTACGCACGCACTCTGGGCTCCTTCGACCAATAGGAATACCACGATGCCAGTACGTCTCGTCTTAAAGAACACATGCAGCATGCGCGTGACACCACGGCAATAAAAGCTTCTAAATCGGGTCGCCGGATTCTACTGATCGCAAACTGTTTTGAATGTCAAATGTTTATTCAAAAGAGAGTCTCCCAAAGACCCATCAGTTTTTTTCATAGACAAGATAAGTTTGCGGTAGCACCATGTGAATAAATCTCTTTTGTGAGTATGTTTGGTTCTGAAAAGAACCGGAGGGACTCAACGTTTCGAACAGTATGCTCTGCCCGTCGTCAGTCCAGAACCACACATACTCACAAAAGAGATTTATTCACATGGTGCTACCGCAAACTTATCTTGTCTTTAATCTTTTCACCATGCAAACCTTCAATTCTCAGGTTTTTTTCATGTTGCACAAATGGTGGTGTTTTTCCGCAGGGGTTTTCAGTGGCCGGTCAAGAGAATATTCAGGAGATACTCAGCAAGCAGTTACTACTGTGTCAGTTACTGGTCGCCCTCTCTGTACTCAGGCCAGGTAAATCCTTAACCAAATCTTTCAGATCTCCAAACTGTGTGGCCTTCTCATGAGAGCCAGTGTGTGATGGACACAGTTGAACTGGTTGGTGCATGTAGTGTGTGTATATGTTAATTTTTTTTTTTTTTAACTGTTGGAATCCCTCAGTCTCCTGACGACGGTCAGAGTATACTATCCGAAGCATTGAGTTTTCCCTGGTTCTTTTCATATATCATATCCGAGATGTTCTGAGATATGGTCCAAAGGTCAAAACAAGTCAAAAAATATAAATTTCTAACGGTATTTTTTCAACAATTTTACTTCATGTTTTTCGAAACACCCCTGTAGCTATATTGTGGTAGTGTCCATGTCATAATCAACTCCTTATATGGAGATTGGTGCGTGCGTCGCGCAGAACGCAGCTGTGCTCGTGTAGTGTGAATTGAGGACTATGAAATACTGACTCACTGGTAGTATTGCACATGCCTATGTGTGCATTGTGAACGTTCAACCAATAAAACAGTAACTAAAAGGCACCAGATTTCAAAGGAGTGTAAATTTCATGTGTCACTGGAAAAGTGTTTAAGACCAGCCAGCCATGTCTTTATCAACCATTTAAAACCGGCCACGTGACGGGCTCTCGATCAAAGAGAATGGGTAAACTATCTTAGGTATTTATGAATAGCATTTTACTGATGCTGGGAACTGCCTACTTTACTGAACTTGGAAACTAATAGGTTAGCCCTGGGCCATCACGTTTGATCCTAGTCCATTTCATTGATTGATTTGCATTTGAATTGTCTTTGCAGGGGGTAGTTTTGTATGCAAGACCTTTGACCTTTTCACGCCCTTCAGCATCGGCTTGATGTATCTCTTGTACAAAGCTTTCTACCGAGTATCCTTGTTCAAGCCGGTCACAAGCAGACCTGCCAACTCAGAAAGGTATTGTTAATTTGAAAAAACCCAATTAACATCAACGAAAAAAAGGCATGTGACCTGTTCTGTCAAAAGCAGACGCTTCTAGGCAGAGGTTGAAATTGAGATAGGGCCAAAAAAACGCTGTGGGGGTGATTTTTCTTCCATTTTCAAATTTTTGCATATTTGTAATCCTGAGCATGTCTAAAATATACTATAAAAGTTTGAAACCCTAATTTGATCTCTAATTATAGTATTATTGATGATTTGTTAGGTATATCAGTTAAAGAAATGTCTGTTTTGTGACGTTCGTGTCCATTTTCTCTGTTTTCTACTTTTCGACCCAATGAACTTCAAAATAGAATAACTTTGCGCAGGAATGACCGGTTTCAAAAATTAAACCACCTATTAAAATGAAACAGAACATATTTTAACAATATGCAAAAATCTCATTTTTGACCTTATGCCCAGAAAATCTGATTTTGACAGAACAGGTCACATATAGGGGCAATTCCATGGTAACTTGCCTTACATTTAATGGGGGCCTTCCATCAACTCTGTGCTGTTATCTTATAAAGAAGATCCCTTGAAGTTAAGTGTCTTAACTACAAAAAAGAGGCCAAACAAAATAAAGTTTTGTTGGTTTGGCAATAAGTTTTTTATTGGTGACTCACGTTATAAAGAAAGGACATTGCAAAAATGTTAATATCCCGCATTTGAAAGTTTCTTCATACTGTGCACTGTTGGTAGAATCTTGTCAGTGCCCTTGCATCATTAGGGTGTAATTCGTATGCTACCATAACATTTAATCAAAAAGAGTCAATCATGAAATCTCTTAGAGGGATATATTTCAGTAACTCAAGTTACGGTAACACGTGCAAGTTAACACATGCAAGTTAACACATAAAAGAAACTATAAATAATCAAACAAACAAAACTCTTTTTACGTAGAATATGAACCTCTCTCTCTGCCTACATTTGACCCATATTTCATAATGTCACATATTTTCAACTTTTCAGCCATGTCCACTTTTCCTTGGAATTGCCAAAATGCAAAGTAGTGTTTTGTGCTTGTAAAGCTGATACGTCATTTGATGCACCATTGGGTAGTATACACATACAGCATGGTTTGAGGGGAAGTAGTGGGAATTACTGGTCCTGAGGTGAAGGTCAGCTTGATTACCTCCTTATGGGAAGTAGCCTCACTGTCTTTAGTAGCCTCACTGCCTTGTCGATAACAGCCTACATGTCTAAAACACGGGTTCCAGAGGGAATTTTTGGTGCTACCAGAAAAAAAATATCGCACCGCAGCGAAATGGATACTCCCCAGGATGACGTCACCTGGACGCGTATCATTTTTACTTCCTGGACGCGCGGCGTAATTGGCCAATGACGCGCTGCAATTTGATCATGAATAGTTATGAGGTGTAGTAATAGGTTCTAGGGACAATTTCATAGAACTGCTTAATGGTTAGCAGAAATGTTGTGCTAACTACATGTCCATATCTGGAAAAGCTGTGCTTACCGAAGTGTATTTCAGATGAGCTAATGGTTGCAAGTGCATGGCACTTTTTAAAAAAATTATTGCATGACTATTTGAAGTGCAATTTGGCCGCCTGAAGTTAGTATACTCTTTGCTTTGCTTAATGCTTAAGTTTGCCATTAAATGTGGATGCTATGTAAGCAGAAAATTGTGTGCTTAGCAGCGCCATGAAACTGAGCCTTTGCAAAATGGTCTTTCATTCATGTAAAATTTCTAAGCACAAATTGAGTATTTGAAAGTTGACATGATTATGTGTGTCACAATGGCATTGTGATACACATATTTGACTTGGAATTTTCATTGATGTGAACCTCCCTCTTTCCCTCCTTGCCCCCCCCCCCCCCCCTTTGGCCTCACAGGTACGTGGTGTGCAAAGGCATGCGGACGGGCGCCAACCTGATCCATGATTACCTGTTTGACTTGAACAAGGCGATGAACAGACTGAAGAACACCGGCCAAGACATCTTGGAGTGTGTTCCCCTGGACGTCATCAAGGCAGACGCCCAGTTCACTCAGTACATCAAAGACCAGAATGAGAGGTGAGGCTCCATCATAGCAGTTGAATTTTCTTTCTACACCAGTTATTGTAAATTTCCATAACGAGCGTGCTTCAGTTTCAGCGGAATGGTTCTTGCAATTTATTCACCTCAAAAAGTCCCATTGGATGGATAAGTTCAACCAGTGACTCAGCATCACTGCTTCCATGTATGCATGAAGCAAGGGCATCAAATGCATACAGTGTAATGCATATGCAGTAAACTACTTACAGTGCTGTGCTGCCTGTGCAGGATAAGCGTTATTGACCATTCTGTTGTTTGGCGGCCGCAGACGCTTAGTTATCGGAACGGTTTAATACCAATAAAAACAGTGATCTAAAATGGCTGCCTCCGATAAAAGGCTGGTTTCTGGGGTTTAATCCTGCTTTGAAACGCAGACAAATGGCACATATGTGTTTAACAATTCATCCTCTTTCGATCAAATCATGCATGATTAAATAAGTCATAAAAGAGGGTGAAAAACGACAATTTACTGTGTGTTCCACATTGACGTGTAGGGCGTGATATCCGAGCCATGTACTCACATAGTGGATAGCGAGTTGCGTATGACGTCACAAGACCACAAAACCGATGACCTATCCGGTGTGCTTACTGTGCCTGTTTGCTTGCAAAACCTCTCTAATATGCCCATTCGGTGCTATAGTTTTGTTCATCTGTAGTTCTGTATTTTGTAAAGTGATGTAAAGCAAAATGTTGTATGTTATTGTAATGGTAGAACAAACAGTAATAGTAACTATCTAATAATTGGTCAAATCTGTCTCTCTTCTGCACAGCCAAGCTCGAAGTCAAGCCCAGGGTCTTGCCAAGATTCAAGCCTTCGTCCGCAACACCACACTGATTGAGCCCAAGCAGGCTGATATGAGGGAGGAGTGCCTTAAGCTGTGGGGGGTAAGCATCGCCGGGCCAAAGCCTGTCAGTTGGATTCAATGACTCTAGATGAACTTGGAAACACGAAGCTTCAAGATCTTTAAAAAAAATTCTGACAATATTTAAGATTCCTCAAAAAAGCCCTGAAGAAATGCCGGAAGAACCTTGGAGAGAGAACACAATAAGAAATTTTAGAGTTGGGTTGGAAGCCCCAGATAATTATTGAAGGAGAATGCACTGAATCTGTTAGTGTCGTGTGAAAACCCAGTCCACATGTTGGGATTGAACCCGGGTGGAAGGCAAGGGAAATACTACTCTGTTAAAGGCTCTTGTGAATACTTGCAATTACCAGGAAATGTACCCACCGATTTAACAAGAAAATCCTTACTCAAAGTGAAGATAGGACTGGTAGCAAATACCCTGTGAAATTATTCCACCTAAAAATGGTATCATTCGGAAGGAAACAATCATCAAAGGTGATTTAAGAAAATGTGGCATTAGGCACAGGTATTTTTTTTTACGCTACGAATACAAATCCAGTTACAAGACCCCAAAACGTGTGCATACGTTTTTTCCCCCTTTTTTCCTCAAAATATATACATGTAGTATCCACTGAGCTGAAACAAGTCAGCTATGCACCCTTCTTAATATTTTGAGCAATTTTGTTGCTTTGAAAAAAAAATCACAAAAAGCAAATGATCAGTTTTACCTTTAATGGACGTTGGGCATCCTAAAGAGTCACAATAACGTACGGTGTTCCCATTGTGAATGTTTGATTTACCGTTCAAAAAGCTGTTCATTTTAAGAGCTATACTACATTTTCCAGATGGCATTTCGCGATTAGTTTCTTCTTTACGGTTTTATGCTTATTCCGCAGGTACCAGGCGAGACGAGGTCCACCCCCAAACTCCCAGACCCGATGACAAAGTTTAATCAGCTCAATAAGGTCAGAACTGAATGCTAAGTGGCCTTAGAGAATCTTGTATGGTTGAACTTATTGACTTTGGCATTATTTCCATGAATTCTTCAGAATTGAAGCAGTAAGAAATTGATAATATCCAAGTATGAACCGAACACTGTGGCGCACCCAGGATTTGGCTTGGAAGGGGGGGCTCACAAATTTTTTTTTTTCAATTTTTTTTTAGAAGTTATGAATTATTTTCAAAAAATGTTGCCCAGCTTTTTTGGTCGCAGAAATTTTTGTATTTTTTTTGGGGGGGGGGGGATACTTTTTTGACGTTGGTGGCGCCATTTACACCCCTATTATACTACTCGAAAAAAGGCCACATACATATCACCACGGTTAAATCGTGGGACTAAAATCAAAATTTACCCAACAAATAAACAAATTGACAACCTCTTTGGGGAGGGGACCTCAAGCACCCCCCCCCCTCACCCTTGGTTGCGCCATTGGCTGAATGTTTCCAGCAGGTGCCATCTTGAGCTGTAGGTAAAGTGTTGAAACACTGACTGAATGTTCCAATAAAAAAACGACAACCGAAAGGAAAATTCTGTGCCTATCAAAACTTTTGGCGGGTTGTTAAATCACATGTAATTTAGTTATTTGCGACGCTAAAAATTGAAGTTCCGTTCCATGGTAGATAGAAATTTGCTTGCACAGTCACACTATTTTGGCATTATAACAGATTTTTTGTTTCTGATGACAAGGATTTATTCAGGCGTTGTAAAATTAACGCTTCACGTTCGTGCAATGGAAAGAATAATTTCATTCTGTGACACATGCAATGTTCCATTCCACATGGCTTCACCTCGTAGAATGGAACATTCCATCTGTCACCCCGTGAAATTATTCTTACCATTGCACTCATAATCATTCAGTATTCATTAGTTGTATAGTAACTCTGGCAAATGATCATTTCTATATTCTACTTGTTATGCTAAATTGAGTAGATTTGGAAGAATTCCTTTATTTTGTCTCTAAAAGTCTGTTTAATAGAAGGTTGTGGTCTGATGTTTCTGGTCATTCTCTTCACCAGGATGACAGTATCGAGTTCTTCCATCATTCCCCCACGGTGCTGGACAGGGAGAGCCTAGGTAGAAGCATCCGTAGTATCTTTGACTATCGCTGTATGGTGTCTGGTGGAGAGAGGCTCTTCATCATTGGTATCGGGGTAAGACTTTCACTCAGTCACAAGTGTCAGTGATGTAAATTTTGGGGCTTCTAGGGCTTCTAGGGCTTCTAAATTCACCCTTAATACCTTCCGAGTTCCTTCAAAGCCACCAAAATTTGGAGACTTTTGCAGGTTTCAGGAAAGAAGAGATTAGCAGCCGTGGGATGTACGCCCCTTGAAAGTTCACAAACAAAAATGTGCCGTTGGTTTCCAACACACCAGGAGGATGGTGGAGGATTTAGGATGGATTGTAGCAAAATAACTCTTTGAAATTAGGCTTGACGTGAATATTGATTAATTGTGTCATTGTGGGACAGAGATCCCATGTGTTCCAGTGGGACGGCAGGCCTGGCAGCAAGTGGAGCAAATTGCAGCATTGTAACCTACGGCTTCCTGGAGACACGCTGTTTGAGGCTGAAATGATGGAGGAACTACGAGGAGAGGTTGGTTGGGATCATAAAGCCATAATTATTACCGAGAGCTAACTTACTGTACACAGTGTAGCCTGCTTGGCGACACCATGTCTGCACACAAAACCACAGAGAGCTCAAACGTTTTCTGGGGCATTTGTATTGGTATTGACATATAGATCTACATTTGTGATGCGATCATGCTAAGTGAGTCATTTGTCTGGAATTTTCATTTGGAGATTCAGGCCAAAATAGGGCCACTTCATCACATCACTTCATCACATCTCTTGGTGTTCTGACTTCCACAATTTGTGAACTAAAGATGGTATAAGTATGCGCTTTTCACATCATCAATGCTGAGATTGTGCTCTTTTCAAATCTGTTAAAAAAAATTGACAAGTCACCAGGGTCAACAAACGACTCATTTAGCTTGATCGCATCACATTTGTGTTTGAAACTGATACACATGTACGTGAATAAAGCTGATATCTTCAAAACTTCCAAAGTCTCAGATGATCAGAGCATTCCACTTGTTCTCTCAGGGCTATGGCCAGAGAAGGATGAATGCCTTACACATGCTGGATGCTATGTGGTTGGGAGGTGAGGACGTCAGGCAACTTCATTTCACTGAGAGGTAAGAGACGCACACACTGTGTGTACCTGCCACTGTGTCATGCCCCAGGGGTTAGGATGCAACCATACCTTGCACTAATAGCAGACTTCTTCTTGAGTCACCAAACATCGAGTCCGAGTCCCGGTCAACCTCTTTCGAGTCTGAATCCCAGTCCTGAGTCAATGCAGGTCGAGTCTGAGTCCGAGTCACGAGTCATAAAAGTCTGACTAATAGCCATTCTGAATACTCACAATACAATCAAGAGCACATGGCAGGTCTCACCAGTTTTCACGACGACTTCATGCCAAAAGTAATGTCTACAACATCAGTGTCTATCCATCAACAACTCGACACTGAAATAGCCTGCCATTCCATCCTTCATCAATGCCCCCAAATCTAGAACAATTCAAACATGCCATCCCTGTTTTCTGTGCAACACTAATATCCCTCATGGCTCCTCTGAGTGGATGCAACTGGGTCATTCCTTGCCTACTGTCCTAAATTTATGAGAATTTGTCAGGTCACAGCTTTTTTTTCAGTCTCCATAGTGGCTCCAGGGGGGGCAAAATTTGAAGAAGAAAACAAATTTATCTTGTCATAAAAGTGGTTTTTTGAAGACCCCTAAATTAAAAAGTAAACAAGAAAGTTGACTTTTGACAGCAAAATAATGCAAATTGGATGCAAATCATCCCACATACTTTGCTGCAATTTTGAGATGTAGTCCTTTAAAAGTGAAAGTATTTTTCAGGGGGTCATACCTCCCCAGCGACTTTCAAAATTTCACAAGTTTTCATAAGAACCACAGAAGTATATTTGAAAAAAGTTTCATCCTAATTTGAGCCGGTGACCTGACAACGTCATTTTACTGGAGAAACGCTGACTAAGATACAGATGTTTGGATGTATCAAGCATTAGACTGATCAAGCCCTGTCCACTGGGCACGTAGGCCACATCACGTGGGCCTCGCAAAGGCCTTACTACCTGTTTCAGCTCTTCGTTTCATGCGCAGGTGAAAGCATGTCGGACTATTGTGCATGCATATTAGACTATTGTGCATGCATATTAGACTATTGTGCATGCATGTCAGACTATTGTGCATGCATGTCAGACTATTGTGCAAGCATGTCAGACTATTGTGCAAGCATGTCAGACTATTGTGCAAGCATGTCAGACTATTGTGCAAGCATGTCGGACTATTGTGCAAGCAAGTCGGACTATTGTGCATGCATGTCAGACTATTGTGCAAGCATGTCAGACTATTGTGCAAGCATGTCAGACTATTGTGCATGCATGTCAGACATTAATCGCCGTCGTGATTGGACACAACACCATAGGTCAAGTATTAACGGATCAGTCTTTTGCCATGAAGGAATTTTTTTTTTTTTAAGAATGTTTATCCATTTTCCATTCCATGAATACAAGGATGGTTCATACACCACCCGAAAAGAAGATTTGAATGTGAATTGATGATGTGAATTGATGATATTAACAAGAAATTCAAGGCGTTCATTTACAAAGGTTTACCAACTTTGAACTCCGGTAAATTTTGAAGTAAATGTTTGATGAAATCAAATTGATTGACATCTGCAGTATGAACCGGTCTAAAGTTGAACTGGTCTAAAACTTGTATTAAAATTCACGTGTATGAATTCTGATTTAAAAAAACACAATATTTTGAAATTCAAATGTTGTGCTCAAGGTATGTTCTTGATTGGGTAGTGATTTGTAAATGGGATTTGTTTGTCACAGGATAACCAAAGCCGAGCTGTTTGTCAAGGCCATCCACAAGCCCACCAAACCCACCCTCACTCCTCTCCGAGTCAAAGAAGTCTTCAGGTTTGAAGAAATTCACAAAATCTTTGACAGGTAAGTAAAACCCCCCAAAATATGCAGTCTGTGATTTATCCATAAGCTTCAGAGCAGCGTCCAGAGTGAATATTTTTCAAGTTCTAGGAGCATTGTATTTATGAGTACTTTATTCCCAAGGGGCAATTCCACGGTTTCTCACGTTACATTTTTGATGTACTTTTGAGTTTCCTTGGGCTGTAATTACCTTTCTGAAAAGGTTTAATAACTGTTATCCCCCATGGTAGATAGAGTAGACCTAGACCTACCTAAGCACCAAAGATGACATCCAGAAAAATGTGTTATGTATGATAAACAGCACGCACAAAATCGGTTACTCACGTTACGAAAATGTAGCGTGAGTAACTGTGGAATTGCCCCAAGGCTCTTTTGGGGGGCAGGGATTGAGGACCCTCTCAAATCCTCAAAAAACCTTTGGAGGATTCGAGACAAAATTCTGTGTACTTGAAACTTGGTAGGTGCATCGAGCATCATTTATGTAATAGTGGCTGGGCCACAGACCAATCCAGTCACAGAGTTGCTGTACACTCGCAGTGGCCCCCAGTAATGGTGGAATAGTGGCGGCCATTGTTCAGAGTAACTGTCATGGCATGGTGGTTTTGCACGGTACATGTAGCTGACACAATGCTCCCGCCATCGCTGAGGACTACCGTGAGTGTAAAGCAACTCTGTTCCCAGATTGCTCTTTACCTTCCTTACTCCTGAAAATCCTTCAAACCTCGATGTGGATTTTGGTAGATTTGGGGGTTTTAAGATCGGTCTTGCTTGAGACAGTGTTGAATTTGTTCGTGAATGATAACAGAAATACAACAACAAGTAGCTACAGATTACCCCTTTTCCCCTACTGCTAAAATACAAAGTTTGTTTACAAACATGACTTTTCCTATCAGATTTTACATCACACTACAGCCAGCGCTCTTAGCAATCTAATATACCTGTGAAGACCTGTAAATTAAAATGAACCTCGTAAAGATTGGAGATTTTCAAGCTTCATTGATGAATTTCCTCAATATATGTTCCACTCGATAGACTGGAATTCAAGCAAGTGAAAGGATCTGGAAGGCAACAACGCTTGTGCTTCCGAACCAACACAGAAAGACACTTCATTCCCACCGGTGTCTGCCTGGTCAAAACTATCAACGGTGAGTTGAAAACGTCCGGCAGCTAACGAAACAAGTGTGGCACAATTAGGGGTCAAATTCGTGGAGCTGCTATGCACAGAAATGTGCTGTAAAGCACAGAAATATGTGCTAAGCATTTATGACTATGCAGATTTGTCAGACAATCAGCTCATTGCTTTCTTTACTGATTGACGGCTGATTGCCCAACAGTTATTTTCTGCTTAGGGCCCTAAGCATCTTTCTATCACTATGAACCAGGAATATCTGAAACCGTTGTTTTCCTTACAAACTGTCTGAATAATGAACAATGGCGATTATATTTAAGACATTTGGTCACTGATTCAGACATTTTGTAATCCCCTCAATAGTATTTCAGACATTTTGAATGTTTGAAACGTAAACCTGTTAAAACCACTTACATTACAGACAATCTGTTAACCTCAAAGTATCTGAAACATAAGCCTATCAAGAAAGTGGCCATTTTAAGTTTCAGAGATTTTAGGCCACCTGCAACTAATTACCTCAAATATATTCAATGTGTTCCGACCAAGACAACTGGCCAACCTTGATCCTAGTGATCCTAGTTGTTGGAAGAAATTTGATGATGATTGTTCACGTTTGCGACATTTTGTCCTGAACCAACATGCGTTTTCAGATATTCCTGGGTCATGGTGTTGTAATCCCATTTCTTCTCCAGATCCATGGACGATGCACTGGAGTAGGACCAACCAGAGGAAATACTTCTACAACGCAAGCACTCGGGAGTCCAGGTTTGATTGTCCGCCTGACTGCATTGCATCATTCAAGTAAGTAATTGTTGTGGATGTTGATCAGTGATGTTAGGGGACGAGCACTGGGAATGTGAAATTTACAATATTTGACTGCTGTGATTTGGGTCATTGATGTAATACTAGGACCCATTCTTAATTTTGAGTTGCTACTTTCTGTGATGTTTATTTCTAAAACGAACATTTTGTACTTGCTTGTGATAGAGTTAGAAAGGTTTTTGTTTTTCAGTATTTAACCATTTCAAAACTGATCGCAGATTATTTTGAAAAATCTGACTTATTTCCATTCTACTATATTTTCACTCTGACTTGTTGCATCTCCTTTGGTCATAATTACAAACCCCACAGTTTTCCAGCGGAAAAAAAAGATTAATTATCTTTGATTGAAATATACCAAACTTGAATCTTAATTTTTTCTTTTTTGTATTTGTAGAGCTTGCCATTTGAACAGACTTCAGTGGGTTTGGGAGGAAGGGGTTCAGATCCACGAGAGGCAGTTGCAGTATGACCAAGAGAAGCTATCCAAAGATGACATGCTGGACCTGGTGAACAGACAACGGGTGGTGTGAACCTTGAACCATCCTCAACCAACGGAAAAAGCAGATGTTGACTCCATGCAAAAACAGTCGACGGGCCTGGTACATGTATATTAAACCAAATCATCAGGCTACAGTGCATGCCTGAACTGGTTTGAGCACGGATGGCGTGGAGTACCTACAACCAATATTCATCTGACTGTTCGCCAGCCCGTACCATCTTCCTAGAGGAATGCACCGGACTGTTGGCACATTGCTCCAAGGGTGCTCCAGTGTCCTTTTGGTCGCATTCATTATTTCTCATTGTTGAGGGGGCTCATGTGCATGGAGACCACAAGCAACCAGACAATCACCATGAACATTATTTCTCTTCAAGGAGAGATTGCCAAGGATACTGCGTGAGGCCAGGAGAAAATGATATGCTAGACTTGGTGAATAGACAATACGTGGTATGAATCTGGATCACCCGTTCCCCCCCCCCCCCTCTCCTCCCTCCTAAAAAAAAATTTCTTAGATATTAGCCGCATCCAAATCTCTTGTCAAGAGCTGTTATCTAGTTCTTGGACAATAACACCCATGTGGGCACATGCTGACAATAGACGTAGCCGCAGCTCTAGGCACCTGTTCTAGACACGGCCTTAGATTGGAAGGTTTTTAGGGTCAGGTCAGCATGTTGTCACAACTTTGTCTCAGACTCTTTGGATTTACAAAGCATTGACCTTTTTTATGAAGGGTCTGGTGATGAAAATCAAAAGCGAACTTCAGCTGCCTGATTCCTTCCCCCCAAAAATGTCACCCTCTCAAACTTAGATTCAAAGGTTTCTTGGCGAGATAGCATGGTGTCCTCGCCAATCTTCAAACTATTTTCAGAAGAACAGGTATTGCAAAAAGAAGCAGATTTGTTAATTTGCTCTGTATCGAGGCCAACATATTGAATGTTTCAAGACAGGGCTGAGCCAAATATATCAAATATTCAAATTTCCAGTCATCAACTGAATATCCCGATAGCATTTTTATTTTTTTCATTGATTCAAATATTCGAAAAAGTTTGAGCGGTATTGAGGAGATGATAAAAAAACATCAACAATGTTATATTAATCGTATAAGTTGCGTGGCTGTGCTGTATGTCAAATCCAGATTTGGAAAGCCACTTTTGCCAATGGTTTGAGAGCTTCCATGAGGACTATTAGCTCAAATTGCATCTCTAAACAGGTCAAATATCAGCCAATTCACTCCCTGTTCTCAATATTATATCATTTTAATAAGTTCTTTCACAATTTTCAACAGGTGCAGACGCACGCAAATCCTAATCTGTGGCCAGTTTAGAATGGCGCATGTTAAACCCGATCAGCGGTTTTTCGAATATCAAATATTCAATCAAGTCCAAGTTGGAATAATAGTGTACTAAATTACTCGAAAATGCACAGCGCTGTTTCGGGTGTTTGCAATAAAGGGGTGATTGGACTGCCAACTGACATTCTCATTGACAAAAAAAATGGAGGAAAAGGAAAAGCAATACATGAATGTGGGCAAAAATGATTTCGTTGTACAAACAACCTGATTGTCACCATTGACGATGTGCCTCCTAAAGGGAGAAGAGATTTCCTAGAATACTCTGTGAGTCCAAGTCACTCATTTTCATTAAGGTTTTTTTTAAATTTGTCGTCAAATTTAAAATTGTAACAAAAACTAAGACCATTCTTAATTGATCCATCGACCTAATAATATTAATGCGAATCTATAAAGCACACGTATCCACTAGTATTGGTGCTCAAGGCGCTACATCATTATTACCCCTGCTCATTGGGCCAATGAAACATTCCAAATACCATCTCAGCTCCCTGGGGAGTATACAGCTCGATGCTGCCATTTCGGCGCAGAGCAGCTAAAATCAACCACAATAACCATATCTGTCCTCACAGCTACACATTTACTCCTGGGTGGGGAGAAGCAATGAGTGACAAAGTGCCTTGCCCAAGGACACACGCACCATAAACCCAGGCTGGACTCGAACCCACAACCTGCAGAATTACCCGTAGACCACGAATTCAATGCTCCAGACCACGAAGCCACGGCACTCCACAAATATAATAATTACCATAATAAATATCAAATATTGAAATATCAAATAGTTACCTAAAATTCATAGGCCTGGACTCGCAATCCTGGTACCGATTTTGGAATCAATTCTCAAGCCTTACGCTGAAAGTGGGAATGATTAAAGAGAGGAATTCGGAGAAAGACTTTCCTCCAGATTAACCCGTTACAAGAAAATTGGAGATAGCGATGATTGCAAATTGGACCAAATTCTTGTTTTCTGTTGCATGTCGGGCATAATTATCATGAAAAATAACATCTTGCATATTTTTTTTGCAAGTTCGTTAATCTGGAAAATTTAGGATTTCATATGTATCATTATTTGGTCGAGTTTTTCTCATAGTAGTGTAAATTAACCATGCAAGATGTATAAAGGTTTGATTGATTTAAGGCTGTTCAGGGCAACCTTTTTTTCCATTTGACAGCTAGCCACAGTGATTGACTGCAATACTGTTGAGGTATTAACATGGAACATTCTAGGTTTTTTTTTCTCCAGTTAACATTTTTTTTGGTTGGCTTCATCAATGGTAAAGTTCAGGATAAGAATTTCTTTATAGTAAGTATTTTTTTCATTGTGATTTGTCTCAACATGATTACACTTGTGAAATAATTTAGAGTTTTAGGTCTTTTGTATAATTAAATGAAGCGCTTTATGAAAACTTGCCACTTTTTTATTACATTTTTTTGAAAATTGAACATGTATGCCTGGTCTGTAGAATGCACAGTGAAAAATTAGTCTGGTGCCACAAATTAATCGTACCAACGAGGCTTAGTCTAGTAACCCATATTCCACCGTCCTCTTGGGTTTTTTTAAGCGTGTTTTGATGTGTTCATTTTAAGCTTGCCAACACTCAACAAGAAAACCAACTCTAACACCATTGACACTTTCGCTTGGCTAACTTCCAAATCTTATCCTTCCTACAAGAAAACAAAACTGCAAAACAAAAATATCAGAGATATTTGTGTTTTCACTTACCTCCAGCCATCTTTTCGCATTAGCCCTGAAAATTTTCCAAATATTTTGATACGTATTTGGTCTCTTGACCACCTCTAAAATAAGAGGGAAAAAAGTTTATGTATGTATAACAGAAACATAATACATGTATAGCTTTGCATGTGATGCAACGTATGCTTCAAAGTTCTTTTCTTCAGTTCCATGCATTTTTTCTTTTGTAGTTTCCCCTAGTGTGCAATTGTTACATCTTTTTACCAACTTTTTTGTTTGTTTTTGTTTAATACGTTTCCAAGCTATCACAAGTGGACGTCTTAAATAATAGAACAAGAAGTCCCCCAAGTGACTAGTATAGAACACATTATACATGGAAAATGGAAACAAAGTTAGTTTGTTTGATTTTTTTTTATTTTGTGGGACGGATTGAGTAGTATGGACAGCGCATGTTATATATTTTTTTCAAAACATCTAACTCCACTGCATTCTTACTTATGTTTTGTGGTTGGGTCAAACCAGTTTGACTAGTTTGAGCTATAGACCAATACGAGCATGCTATCGAGACATTGTGCTAGCTGTTGTACAAATCAACTTCCCCATGACAGATTAACAGAAGCCAGCACAATGCTTTGGCCATTGCAGGGGGCCATCTGCGAGTTTACAGTGACAGTGTGCTCACATTTGTCTATATCACTAGCATGGCTTTTATATTGCAGTCGATAGCAGTTTATGTGACTGTAAAGGCCAGAATTTAAATGCTTGTAGCGGCACTAGCATGAAACTTCACGGTGTGTAAAATCTGGGTCTAGTGTCATGGAGTGCTTAATGGCAAATGTTGCAGAGCAAATGTATGTGCTTGGACACAGTCAGCAGCCAAGAAGTACATGTAGCCATAAACAGTGTTTGAGTGCATGAACATTGCATGACAATTTGGCTAGTAGACTTTTTGCCAAATTTTCTGTACTCAACCATGTCAGCGGCACTATGAAATTAGCCCCTGTTGATTTGGCTTCATTTAAGGAAATGCTCTTGGCACACAGCATTGCACAGAAAAAAAATGTGATTAGTAAAAGGATCAATGATTGGTGCACAATTGTCACCACATTGTTGCCTCCCTCATGTGGTACATACGATCCTTCCATGGTCTTTCAGTCAGAATGCTTGCAACTTTCAATGTTTCACGTTGGACAGCCTCTCAGATTTACCCATTTTGTTCACTGTGTCGTTCAGTGTTTCTCTCGTTCCCACGTCACATTCCCAAGACTGGTTTGTGAACCCAGACCCGGAGGGTAGTGACCGACATCTGCCGGGCAGATTAGTCTCAGCATCCATGATTTGCAAATGCAACCCCCCTTCCTTCCTTCCTTCCTTCCTTAACCATGGCACGATACATTCATTTCAAAGAAAACCAATTCACATAGTGTGGTACATCCATCACGGTGACTCACTCAGTGCTGGAAGGAAGAAGGCAATCTTGGTGTGTTTTGGTTTTTTTTTCTTGTGGGGTCCCGCCCCCCCCTCCTTTTTGGTAGATGCATTAAAGACGTCTACCGTTGTATCCAAGATCCGTGCGTGAGAAACCTGTGCCATTTCTTACTTCTGAGTGTCGGCTGTAAATGTTGTCTTCCATTCGATAATAAAGATAAAGGGCCAAGGGGAGTTTTCACACTAACTCGGTTTGTCTGGGCCCCGGGTATTATGACTAGATATCAGGGCTGAAATTAGGGCTAGATTGTGCCCTGGTTTGGGGACGAGTTGACCCAGAATTAAGCTGCTGAACAAGAAAGACTCGAGTCGAAACCACTTGATGCAAATTCCAGAACTCAAAAACAAGTGTCTCCTGTACAATGACATCTGAACCAAATGTTCAGAAAGTTTCTCATCTGGAACTGTGTTTCTTCGGACACTACGAAGTTTGTACTTTTGTTCTATGTCTAAAAAAAAAAATGTCGCTGAGCAGAAAGTCCAGAATTTGTCAAAAAGTGATCAGGGGGCAAATGATTCCAAACGGCCACCTATTGCTTAGCATCTTATTTTATTATGCCATTTGTCACAAATAAAATTAATGCAAAATTACATAGACAGAGTGGCACTTATTTTGTTAGCTGTTGACATTATAGCTTGGCTCATGCTCTCATTTGTTGCATGAAGAAAACACTCGAGATAAAATGCAAAAATCATGCCATGATCAAAAATAATACAGTTGAGATGATAAAGTAGGAGTTATTTCTTAAGGCCCAAGTACAAGTATGGAATATGTTTTGTTACATACTGGACTGTATTTTATATAGTAGCATTGTTTACTCAGATTTTTAACTACCTAGGCGTTAACTGTTTTTTATTTGACCATTTAATAGTTCACTTATCTTAGTTTTTGTTTTGTAATTATAGCATGCATGCTTCTGTGTTTGTATTTATCTGTTGTTGCATTGAATGGCTGTGCATAAAGAATAGCTTCAAAAGCACTTTTGAAGGGTACTGTTTTGGTAGCTGCCAGAAGTAGTTTACTTAAAAATATTAGAGTAAAGTGTCACAAGTTTGTTTGACAACCCAATCATGTTCAGAGACTGGTAACGTTTGGCAACAATTCTAATCAACCAGACGGGTATATTCCGTTGTCATATTTCTTTCTGGGCATTTGCTAATCTGGGCCCAATTTTTGGGGGGAGCTGCCGATTTGAGAATATCATGCTTGGCTAATTTCTGTTCTAAGCAAGCCAGCTGAGAACTATTTACTGGCAATATCTGCGTCACCTGCCAATCATGGCTGATAAGCTGATATTGCGAAGCAATCTGTGCTTTACAACTCCTGTTAAATTTGCCCATGGATTGTTTGCCATTTAGAAATTATTTGTGATTTCAGGCTAGTTATCTGGTGTCTGGGGGCGCTGTGGTCCAATGGTTACGGTGTTCGACTCATGTGGTACGTGGGTGCGAACAATAACGAGGAACTTGGTGCATGTGTTCTCGGGCAAGACACTTTACTGCAATTGCCTCTCTCCACCCAGAAGTATAAATGGGTACCTGTGAAATACCTGTAAAGGTAGAGACTAAATGGCGCATGATCTCGAGCTGCTGCAGAAAAAAAAAATGGTCTCATTCCTGATGAACAGGAACAGTAATTGTAAAGCGCTTTGGAACCTTGGGTATAAAGTGCTGTGTAAGCACCATATTATTATTGTTACCTAAATCAAGCTTAGAATTATTGGCCAATTTGACGTAGTCCTCTCTTTATAATGCCCAGTCACATCTCATGAGCTCAGTTATCAATGTTTTGCAGTTTTGGAGAAAAATTTCACGCTACACCGATCTCTGCATTGTGCAAACTGTACCAGTAGACCTTGTTCATGAGGAGCCATTTTTGATCGTGTTCCCTGAATGTATTTTGTAAGTTGTAAACCTTTGAATGGATGGTGCCAGACTATTTATGCGTTCCAAGCCTCACAATGAATTTGTTTTTAAATGTGGCTTATAACATTAGGGTATACATGTATTTAATCACAAATTTTAAACTATTCATCAGAGCAGTCTGGTATTAATTTGTAATGAATCCTTATTTCATTGCTTTCATTTCTTCTCACAAGTTCTAAAAATGAATATTTTACCTCGCTTTAATTTAATACGGCAACGTGAATAAAGCCTATCAGGCCCAGTTTCATGGTGCAGCAAAAGCAGGCATTAGGCCTATATTACTTGTGCTTCAGTTAACAGTTCAAGAGCAAGTCGTATGGCCTTTTTACTGTGAACATAACTTTTGACTCACTGGTTTCACGAAAATGACCATATTGGGAGTAATAACAGTGTACATTGCATTATCATCAATACTCTTATGCTTTTGTTTAATAATGCATTGTAATCCAAATGCTGCCTGTGTATACCATTGTATATATTAAGTGTAAATAATTTTCAAAGATGCAAAGACACACAGTGACAATGATGAAGATGAAAACTCAACTCAATAAAGTGATCTGCAAGTATGGTTTCCAATCCGAGTGGCTGAATTAGCTCTGTGGTGATTCTGTTTCGCACTATTATGATTTAGTTTTTCAAGTTGGACCAAAAGTAGGGCAGATATTTAGGGGAAATTTTAGGGGGAATCGTGCCTTTGATGATACAAGCGTGGCATTTGGTACACTAATCAGAATATGCCTTAAGAAAGGGGGCGTGTGTGCAAATATTAAGAGGAGGTGGCTGAAAAGGGTATGAAGTTGATTTTGAACAAAAAAATTGTCAAATGATTTGACATGACAAAGGGCACTCTACTTTGGACATAGGACACTGCCCAACCAATTTATTCCTTGTTAATAAACTACTGTACAGTAACTACAAATACTTAAATATTTTCAGTGTTCAAAAACACTCTTAATTACCTGGTGCACTGGCCATACTCCCTTATATACAAATATACATGTCTATTTATGTACATTTTCCCCTGGAATTTTAAATACGCTGAATACCGACTATCAAGGGAGGTCATGAACATAAAACTGCAAGATCAAATCTTTGAGTTATTGTTAGATTCATTCGTTAAATAAAGGTCCTGGCATTGCTCATACAAGTGAGGCACATGAACTTAGATTTGCTTTGAAAAACAAAAAATTAGGAAGAAAAAATCAAAAACCAACCAAATTGTACATATTGAATGAAATCTAATCCTAATTCCATGACTCATTGATTAGGGACATCTGGAGAAGCAGAAAAATTTGCTTAAAAAAAAAAAACATTGCTTAGTAAAAAAGGTTAAAACAAAACTCCATGTGATGTACAGTGCTTTGTGTGTGGCTTTTGCTGTTGTTTTACAATAACAATCGCGTGTGGTTTTTGGGCGGTAACCTGATTTAAGCAAGCACGTTTAGGCTTTAAGCACATTTTGTGCTTAAGCAGCTCTATGAAATTAGCCCCTGGAATAAAATTCAGAAAGCCAAGTGCCATTATTCCAGAGTCGCTGACTTTCAGGCATTGTACTGAGGTGACAGATGTACTATCAATACTTCTCTGAAAGGTGACAATACAAAAAGTTTATCAAGTCAAACACTTGTAAGGGTGAAAGGTTGCTTATCTTTAACTGTCTGCAAGATAGCAGCGACATCTCAAAGCTTGATCGTTTTCATCCGAACTGTTGAAAGTCATGTGTTTTCACTTCCATGTTCAAACCAATAACAACTTCAGGGCAAAAACAAACATCAAAACTCAAAAAGTTCTTTCCCCAGCGGACAACGGCACGAATACAAACAGAAGAAAAAAAAAGTTCAGCAGGGAGGTCGGTAACCGGTGACTGACCACAGCTCATCCCAGGGTACATTCACATGAGAGTGCTTCCAACATGTGTAAGAGTTGCTGTATAGCTAGGCGACTCCCCTTACATTCATTAACCCATATCTCCACAGAGAGGGCCGTGAGTGCAAGCGATGGTAGGTCTTTCACCCTCGTGCGCAAGAGCGAGACGATCCCCACCTGTCAACGCTTTCTCCCCCCCCCCCTTCCTTCGCTGATAGCTTGCAATGGGAGCCTCATGATGTCTAATCTGGCCCAAAACTGACAACAGCCCCCCCCCCCCATGGTGTGCCAAGGTACAGGCAGGCGTCGTAATGAGTTAGTGCTAACATACACAGACCAACAAAAGCCCGACGCTGCTGATGTAGGTGATGATTCCCACTCATGACTCGCTTCATGTAATCCTATCTAAATCCAATCAGATATGATCAAGCCTGCAAAGTAGGGCATCATTACGCACAGTACACACACAGAGGTAACCGTGACTCATCTTTACTTCGCCCCATCGTCCCTTTCTCTACATGTAATTCACACGTATCACATCCCCGGTTTTCTTTCGTCAAGTGTCTGATGTATTTCTGTATTCTTCTTTTGTCTCTTTAATCCTCGTCCCAGGCTCTGTGTCTCTGTCGAGTGATTGCACATTTGGGGGAGGAATCCGGTTTGATGATTTAGTGGATTTATCGCGAGCAGGCAACGGTGGGAAATTTACAATACACCGGGCGTGCCTACTTTCCCCCAAATTTGATTATGCTTCAAGACATAAAAATAAAACATGATGTCCTAGTTACAGCTCTGTAAATCACAGTGACTGAGCTACACATCGGAACGTGTGCTTCAACTACAAATTGGCTGCTGACTATAAAACACAATGTTTCTCCCAGTAATTTGGCTTTCTGTTAACAGGGTCCACATTTTTTTTTAAACTTCTTTTTTTTTCCAATTATAAATACAGTATGAGGCTACAACAGTCCGACAACAAATGTCCAATTAAATAAGAAACTAAATCAATAAATCAAATCAATGGCAGACAGAAAACCAAATTCTTAGGATCTGATGTTATGACAAGAAATGCTACGATAAGAAATAACATTTTAGTCATTGACAATTAAGTTCTGGTTTAACCATCATCCCTTTTGTTTTCAACAAAAACAAAAAAGCTGATTCTGATCTTGCAACTTTTGTGGCTTTACACACACCTCCGGAAAAGTCAGTCATTTGAAACCTGTGGCAGCAAACTAATCAGCAGTTTATTGCAGAATAAAACCTTCCTCCAATTTAGACTCCACTTTTTCTCTGAGGAGACATTATAAAAAACAAACACACAAACAAACAAAAACATAACAATACCCCCCAAGAAATCATCTTCAATAAGTTTTCTGAAACTTGTGGTTACTGAAAGAGTCCAGTTCCATCTGAGAGAACAGAATCAATCAGATGTCAATCACAATTCAAATCTCAAGCCAAATCACAAGTCTGGCCACATACAGGAATGCCTTTGCTGCAGCTAACAAAAACTGGGATCCTGGCTCTCTGCTAGAGTTAACCATATAGTCCTTGCGCGAACTTGCCCTAATACTGCAATAGATTGTGACTTGATAAGACTGGAAGAGTGCTGAACTTGTGATGACTTGTGGCGACTTGTGAATGAGGTCGCATCCAAGATACGTGGCTATGACTGGCGATAACACACGCGTCTATGGGAAGTTGATGCAGCCGCATCTCTGACTCCAGAAAAAAAACAGTAGTCTGGTGTATATAGATGTGCATGCATGTGTGGAATCCCGATCGCATTTTAACGTAGACGCTGACAGATTGAATGAAATACTGTCCCAAGACACGAGTCCCAAAGATCCAGACACTCAAGATGTCAACACTCAACATGTCTGGAATTCGCCTCAATTTCAGTAGCCCACCCAAACTCTACTTGAGTCAAGACCAACTGTAAATGTAGCAGCACCTTTTTTCACGTTGAAGCCCCACCATATTGATATATTTGCATCACTCCAAGTCATCCATTTCAAAGCCATCTTGGTAGTCATCAATTCCTGTATAATGAAAACCAAAAAGAAAAAAAAAAGGCTAGAAATTCTTCATATCAGTAAAGTACATTAAGTACACACCGCACACCAAAACGGTGAACTGGACAACTTCATTGGCAGTTTGGCGTGACGAAATGAAACATTCACAAATAAACAAAGGGCGGGAGAGGGCGATGAATGAATATGCCGACTCATGACAAGTGTTGGCATAGCTGAGAGGTTCCTGCAACATAAAAACACATCAATCTTTGGTAAGCTCATCAGATTTTTTTTCATAACGAAAATTCCTGCCAGCTGTACATTTTCCTTTCACAGGTTTCATCAATCAATTAAAAATGGAAGGTATCAAGGGGGAATTTTAATTGGTGTCAAATGAGGATTTGCCTGGTGAAATATGTGTGCAGAATCATTTGCACTTTAGGCTCAGTGCTCTTTGTCTACACTGTGCTTCTTACTATGAAAATTTGTACTAGCGTAAAAAGAAATAAGATTCCGTTAAAAAGGTCATCAATTACTAAAAAAAAAATGTAATACAATCGTTGTAATACAATGTAGTACGGGGGTTAATCATGGGTTAAGAGTAAGTAGGGCTGTGCATCGCAACCGGGTACCAGAGTACCGACCGTCGATGTCAGGAACCAGTTCCAGATTATGGGATCGGGTCTCCGTAACCAACTTTGCAAATAACTTAGTAACTTCTTAGACAGTGGAAAAGAAAGATTTTGAATGCCATTTGTTGGGAATTTTCAAAATGAAAACCAGGCAACATGGGAAAACACAACAAATTTCACATTTATGACGCTAGCGGAAGTTGCAATTTACACCGTAAAGCTATAAAGCTCACTGTACACAATTTTATCTTGCTGCATTGACGCACCGATGTAGTTGTATTATCATGCAGACCTTTATGAACAATCTGAACAGCACCTTTCCAAGATTTGAATTTTGGGGTTGTTTTCTTTAATGGGCACTCGGGTACCCGGGTACCCGTGTTTATTTCAAACGGATACCCGGTTCCCGTGCTACCTGTAAATGCACACCCCTAATAGAAAGGGGGAAAAAGAAGAAGCAAAAAAATGGTAAAATGGAAATACAGCTTCATACCTAGGAATCTATGTTACAAAAACATCACAACACTTTAAAGAAGAAAACAGAGGAAAAAAAAGTTGATTGGAGAGAGAAACTTTGGGTCATTGACATTTATGTTGTGACGAGCGTCAGCAAAATGCCTGGAGGTGAAACATTTTCCTGAAGAAGTTCAGGTTGCAACAGTAGAATGTGGAATTGAACAAGCGTTCTCCCGGAGATGACAGGGAGAGAGACGGTACTGATTGAAGAAAGGTCAAGTGAAATGGTTCGTAAAAGAGCCATTCTCTGGGGGGAAAAGACTAGAGAAACAAATTCTTATTATCTACCAATCTATTGCTTTGCTAGGAAAATCTCTCTTCTTTTGAGTATTTTTTTAATGGCGTTAAAAACAGATTCCCTAGCCCAAACTTTCCTGTGCCCAAATTGCTAAAATTCACTTTCGCCTTAACTCTTTTATTTACTTTTGATTATTCTTTCTCTTTTGTGGCATTCAATAATAAGTCGTGTGCGGCATACAAATCTTTTCGCCATACCAATGTTGAAAAAACAGAGCTGAACCCCAATTTCATGGAATTGTTAAGCACAAAATTGTTATGTGCTTTGCCAAACAATTAGCCGAGGAAACAGTCACAAACAAAATATCCTGTATGATGTTTTTAAGATGGCAACTAGTTTACCCATTACAAGTACTTAGCAGCTCGGTGAAATCTGCCCCAGATATTAACCAGACACAAGTTTGGAATTATATTTAAGATGCATCTCCAACCAATAAGCAGCACATACACAGATGCAAACACACACTGGAAAAAAAAAGACTATCGGCAAGAAAAGAGAGTCCACTGAAGCATCTAGAGGTTTAATGAGAAGCGACGGTGCATACACCTGCATCGTCGCAAACACTTCTCCTGCCGGGAGGGGGGGGGGGGTGGAGGAGCAAACTTGTGATCCAGAATCAACAGGGGACCTAGGAGAAATGAACATCCGGATATTGAGCAGATGGAACATTTGCCGGCGCGCGGCTTTCATTAAACTGTCTGAGTAGATACGTCACCAACGGCCGGGCATGTCTGGAGGGAGAGAGACAGAAAGAGATCAAGGTGTCTTCTCTCCTGCGAGCTGACAAGTTACCTGCAGCCAGCCGAGGTCAACCAAGATCTGGAGCAGGGGAATCTAGACCAATACACGCAGTGTGTTCTCATTTCTAGAGTGATGCTGATGTACGCGCAGCCTAGTGGCATAGTGACAGAAAGAGGGTTCGACTAGAGATTTGAAAACTAGTACTTTCTCTCCCATCACCCCGCAAACAAATTAAGGAAAAAAGAAAGATAGAAAAGTGATGTCAAGCAAATATTTTAATATGAATTCAATTTCGACTGTAAGGGCAGCTCTCTACATGCATGTACCGGTAGTCTATTTCATGAAAAACACAGCTCTCCCTAGTTACGGAGAATGTTTTCCCAGCCACTATTCCAACAACCCTCCCCCAGAAAACCCAAACACACAAAAACACACAAAAACCAAAACACAAAACAACAAAATCAAAAACAAACACAAACAAAAACCAAAGCACCCAAAAAAACAAATTTAACAAATATTTAAATAATCATTCCATGACTGAACAATGTTTTAGCTTCTAAACTTTTATCAAAGCAATAATAGTTATAAAACAAAAAACACGAGTAATGTTGATGAATCCTCAATCAAAAGGATAATTGGGAGACCAAAAAAAATATGGAAAACCTATTACTATTTCTTCATCTATTAAACAGGAAAATGTTGACCCTATGCAAGAAAATGATTCCGAAATCATCAAAGCTTCTTTGAGTAACGACCACTTTGGCAAAACTTCCATTTTGAAAACAAGTAGGAATTGCAAACATTTAGACCCACAAACAGATGTCAAAATCAGCGATATACAAAAATGAAGAGCTGAGTATACTCGTTTTAATGTAAAGAACTCATTAATTGAAAAAAAAAAGGTCCTTAAGACTAATTTCGTAGGATTCTGTCGCATATAAATGCTTTTGAAGGGAGGGGACTTGATGAAAATTGAAGAAATTAATTCACCTTGATGGCCCATCAACTGTGCAGCACTTTGCAGTGTAGTTTCTTCTTCGAAGTATTCCCCTCCTACTTCCTCCTCCTCCTCCATTCCCACCCCTTCAATGGAATCAGCTGGCCCGTCTTCTGTGGCATACTCCACTGGGCCAGACTCCACCACTACGTTTGAAGGGGTGGATTTCTCCGGTCGAACCCCCAGTTCTAACTTGAGGTGCTTGACAGCAGACATCTGAAATAGAATAGGATGGAATGAATTCACATTTACAAGTCAATCACAAGTCATCCGGTCTCAAGCCAAGCTATTCCAATGAACTTGAACTATGGTAAATCCCCTTTCAACATTTGCCCCCTGTTAAGTATGAGCTCACTTATAACATGACAAGCAATGTGACTTGCAGTTGACTTCAGATTTGACTTGTGATTTCACTTTTGATTGAATTGATATCAATTTGTGACATGACTTGTGATTGACTTGACAACACTGCATTTTGACAAGGGCGGATATTGGTCCCCCCCAAAATGGGTCCAAAAAATTACGGCAAGGGGCTCGGGGCCTGCTTAAGGGCCCCAACATTTTTTTTTTAATCTAGACTCTCTGTGGTGCGATCTGAGGCAATTTCTGACCACTTTAACAAAATTGTTTCGAGGAAAAGATCGTGGTGTACACAGTGCCTGCCTTTTTTTTTCGCGAGGCCATTTAAAAAAAAGAAAAGGGTTTGTTTTGGGGGGGCCATGGCCCCTCCCCCGGATACGCCCTTGCATTTGGATGCATTGCCACATCTCTGGGCACGAAACAAAAACAAATACAGAACAAAACACTGAAAAGAGAGAGATAAAGCAATGTAACCCCAAGCCGATTTACCTCCTTCTTAGCTGAGGCACCTAAGAGGGGCCTGGGTCTCTTGTTTGCAGAGGCAGCCGGTCTCAGCGGCAGGGCCTTCTTGATCGGGCTCTCCAAGATAGTAGGGGTGGTGGGCGTGGATGGTGGCTGCTGACCTATTGCCAAAGAGAAGGTTTTCAAAATAACATTTTCATGAAATTAGAAACAAAATGCACCAAATTGTCAGTTGAACCACAAACTGACGGATCTCGTATGCTGGGTGCACCAAGAAGTGAGATAACTGGTGAATGAATTTGATAGGTGAGTTTGTGGTATACCCAGATTATGTTCATTTTATTGTTATTATCATTTGAAGTGGATTTATTTTCTACTTAGTAAGACTGACCTAATGAAGTTAGATGAGGTCAGAGGTCAAAGATGAGGTCAAAGAGTCTAATACCTCACCTGATGACCTGTTGAGGTCTCGCAGCACCTCATAGTTGATCTTACTGGATATCTTCCTCTCTATCAAGAGTTTCTCGATGGCTTCCCCCGCCGTGCTTGCCTGTATTGGCGGCTTCCGCACATGCTTTTTCCTCTAAAAAAATTTTTAAAAAAGAAATTGTTTGGTAATGTTCATCAAATGTGACTTGCTTCGTAGGAGATCCGTTGTGGAATACCTGTCTTGATTTATGGGGCACTTTACTGTCGGACTGAGCGAGAGATGATGACAGCAGAAAATTGTGAGCCTCTACACACGGGAGTGCTCATAATTGGTGCTTTACCGTAAGTTTTACGAGGACTTCAATTGATGTTTCAGTGTGCATGTATGTCTTGCCTGAAGTTTATTAAGTTCGGCAACTATCTTTCTTTTTTCAAAATAGTGATAACTTTAAACATGAGTTGAGGCAGTTTTAAGATGGTTTCAAACTATTTCTGCAAATTTTGTTTAGCAGGTTTGGAAGTGTTATGGCAAAAAAAAATTGACCATAAATACATTTTTATGGTTTACAACAAATCTAATTTAACCTCCATTAAAATTACCCCAGTTCCCCTTGACATTTCTTTATGAGCTTCTTTGTAACATTGTTTTTTTTTATGAGCTTCTATGTGGGGAGTCAGGTTAGCGCAGTGGTGCTTTCCTCACCTTTCACCTCTATGGTCCGGGTTCGACTCCTTCCCTGGTCCACATGTGGATTGGGTTTTCAGTCCCTACCTGAGTTCGTGGGTTTTCCCTAGAATATTCTTCAGGGGTTTTCCTCCCACGTCTTATAACAATAATAATAGTTACTTCTGTGTCTGGTGCTGGATTATGTAAGTAAAGTCTGTCATGAGCCAACGTGGCCAATCAGACCGGCATGTACATATACATGTATCTCCGGTTTCAGTAGCATGAAACGACTCAGAAAATTTCTACATGTATTTCCCCCTGGATGGGATGCTAGTTAGTCGCAGGTTACTCCCCAGATAATGCCGGAGAGGCGAGTGGGGATGAAGTGGCTTGCCGAAGGACACAACATATGACCAGCAGCTGGATTCGAACCTGTGACCCTCTGATCATGAGTCACGAACCCTAACCACTTCGCCACACTCCCCCTGGATTATGTAACCCGGGTTAATGAAAAATTTTCCTCGGCATAATGATTTTCATAGCAATAGGTCATGTCCCAATTGCTTGGCTACGGGTTGAAATTACACACGTTTCTATGAAAAGTGGCTGCCCCATAGACTGGTGTGTGATATCAGCCAAACAGCCAACCACAACCACAACTTACTAAGCAAATACAATAACTCTTCTTTTTGGATAATTTTTTTCTTTTTTGAGCAGCGCAATGCAATTTCCATGCCGCGATTAATGACCGAAGTCCAAAGCTAGCCACACCCGCAGTTCCACACCATATTAGTTTCCACCTATTAGCATCCTATCCTCTGTCTGCCTGTTACTCCTTACTCTGCCCCAAAAGCCCGTATCCCCGCGCCCTGCAAACAGGACTGGGGATACCTCTATGAGCTTCACAGAATCTTGAAGGAAGTGGCCTATGAGCCTATGTATAAAGCATCTAGCTGCAGCTGTTCAAGACCGGACAATGCGCAAATGCTAAATGAAAACTTCCATAGAATTGCGCACATTCCATACGGATTGATTTCTGTTTCATTGCGGACCATGTGGACACAATTTTGCCCCACACGTATAATCCGACCAATCCTCCCGACGGAAACGGGGCCTGAGCGAGTGCGAGTTACGTTTGAACACAGATAAGTTTTTACAGTTTTTTTTAATAATTATCGCTTTTCAACGAGAAAAAAATCTCTAAATAACTGAATAAAGAGTAATGAATCAGTCTTAACAGCCGTTTCAAACCTTGCAGAGTCATGACCTTGATGACGCGCAGGTCACTGGTCACGCATAATCCAACCAATCAGAGCGTGAATTCATCAGAGTATCCCAGCGTCCTGTTTGCAGGGCGGGGGGTACGAGCGAATGCCCCAAACTGCTTCAACATGCTACATGTATGGTTTTATGGAATCAACGAGGAGTTTAAACAGTGTAGTACAATCATGCTAAAGGGTCTATTACCTTCTTGGGTTCTTTCGTGATTCCTTGTTCTTTCTCAAGCTCCTCTTTCGCTTTTTTCTCTGCAAAAAAATAAAAGACAGAATAGACTTTTCAAATCACTTTCATCCCCTTTAAACTACAGAATACATTGCAGTTTGACAGCACTGTGGTCCAATGGTTACGGTGTTCGACTCACGTGCCGTGGTACGTGGGTTTGAACCCTGACGGGGAACACGGTGCTTGTGTTCTTGGGCAAGACACTTTACTACAATTGCCTCTCTCCACCCAGGAGTATAAATGGGTACCTGTGAAGGTAGAGACCAGAATGCGCTGATCTCGAGCTGCTGCAAAAACTGGTCTCATGGCCTGATAAACAGGGGTAATAATTGTGAAGCGCTTTGAGACCTTTGGTATAAAGTGCTATATAAGCAACACATTATTATTATTACTTCCCCCAACAAAATTCTTTGAAAACCTGTGCAAGGGTTTTTTTTTTTAATCGCGGGTGAAGATTATGACTAGCAACCAATATTACCAATAATTCCTGAAGTGAAAAATTAAATGTGGACAGTACATGTAGGTGTCACAAGTTATTGGGCAAATTCAGCCTATCCATTCCAACTTGTTGAATTTCACTTTGGAATTTGTTTCACTCTTTTTCTCCCCAATCAAAGCAGAGAGTCGTCAGAAAGGTGTGTATATCATTTAAAAGCCCCCCTCCCTTTTTTAAAACTCCAACCTCATCAGGAGCATGCCATTTTTCTAAAGGCTTCCAGCCTTCCAACACAAATCAATTTATGAACCACACCGCGGTCTCGGCTCCTTTGTTGGTTCTCGTCGAATGAAAAAAAGCCACAATTTAGCCATGCCCAGTGTTCCTTAAATGCCCTGGATGATTGGATGGGACTGGTTAAATTGATTCTGGCAGTGGCAAACAAGCCAGACAAATTGATGGCATTAACGGCAGCGAGGTATTCCGAGGGTTTCAGCCCGGACACGGAAGCCCAGTGCCAGACAACAAAACCTGTGAATGTTGGTTGATGCACCCCAGGCGTAGAAATCATCACTATAAATCGCCAAGTGAGAGAGAAATCAGGAATCTGGGAACTCGAGCTGTTTTTTTTTGGTGCGAGTATGTGAGTGTGAAGAGATTGGATGTTTTTGCCTTGGGTGCTTTCTCAACATTCGAGTGCCTTTTTTGCCATAAGATGTGAACTGTAGAAGACATGTTGGGATAAGAAATTACAAGCTCCTGTGAAGTTTGATATAAACAGACACAGGGGACACTTCTAAAGACATGGGGTAAATATCTTAAGAAATATTAGGTCAGTGGGTTTTTTTCATTGGGGGGTGCGTGTCTCTTTACCTTCCATTAGTTTGAGGTACTCGGCATTTTCTTTGGTCCATATCTCCGTTTTGATTGCAACTTCAGCTGGGTTCAATATAAACTGAATGAAATAAAGGAACAGACAATAAATGGTGAAGTCTGTCAACAAGATGTACAAAAACTTAACTAAGAAACAGGACATGTCAATTTATCCCCTCAATACATAACGTCATGTACAATTACCCCTTGGTAGCCATCGTCATCTGTCTTTGTTACTTAAAGTTTATCGCTATTGGGCGGATTAAAGCTCAGAATATTTTGTCCCGTCCAGGGCTCACCTTTGAAGGAGAGACCTCAGTTGCGAATCCAGAGGAGGGGTTGCCCCCCCCCCCCCTGCTCTGACAACCCCCCCCCCAAAAAAAAAAATCATAGCAATAAGTGCATCAGTAACAATGTGTTGCATTACCTATATGTCTGCCTGTCCGCAACAATTGGACATTAACAAATCTGACGGCCAGTACCCCCACCTGCAAAAATTCCTGGATCCGCCCCTGGACCTTCAAAGGACATTTCAGATTTTGTTCTTGTTTTTTTCTCACTATCGTCACGGACAAAATCATATCTTGACCCCAGGTAGGTACATTGGCATAAAGAAAACCACTACACCAGAAAACACTTTGTCATGATACATCAGTTAAATTTGTTCTCCCCTTTTGTAGAGGTGAGATAAAAGTTGGTCACAGGAGCAGCCTAGATGCCGAATACAACCCTTGAATACAGAAGATGGCAAGGTAAAAGCCAAGCCAAGCACTATTCCACATTCATCATGATGGATTAAAGCCGCTGCGGCTGTGACAATCTTCACTTAGCGATTCCCCACTAGCCTCCCGTGCCTGTTATCATCCCCTATCACAGGCAAATTAGCTGGGCAGCGGGACGGATAGACCACAGCATGTCTGCCAGCACCGGCCGTGTGACAAGAGTGTTATGTCTGGCCATGTATACAAACACTCAACCGGGCCAGCCCTGCTAAGACTCTGAACTAACCCAAATACCCAGGGCCGCAAAAATCACACAAGGGCAGATTTATCACACGCCAGCAAATTTATGGCGATTCCTGATTATTTCTGCAATCCCATCTCCGAAACCTTATCGCTGAGCAACATTTTTTCTGTCCCTTTTTTTTTTTTTTTTTTTTTTTTTTTTGGAAAGGTAATTTAAGCATATTGAAAAGTTTCCCAAGCATAATGTCAACAATTTCGGAATAGGACACCAATCATCCACAGAGCTGACATGTGCTCTCTTGAATCGCAAAATCATTTCGTCTTCAAAACATTTAGTCTGGATATTCTGTTTGTTAATATAATATAAACTCAGTGTGATATACTGGGAGCCTGCTTTGGCATTTTGATGTTGTAAAATTTGCCTCGCCTTTATTCTTTGTATTTCTGCCCCCCCCCCCCCACAAAAAAAAATGTACCAGACAAAATTTTAGAAACTTTGGTATGATATATGACCTGCTGCAACAGAATGAGAGGAAGTTCCCAAAGCAATCAGAGAAAGAGCTCACAGTACAGTACGTACCGGTGTACATGTACATTTTTTTTGTACAGTGTATAACACTGCTGATGCGAAAGGTTTTACTGGAATTTTGCAAGAAATTACATCACTTCTAGTCATTACATTTTACAATCTTAAAGAGGTTGTGGAATGCTAGAAGATATTTCCTGTGATTTTTCGGGTATATGTAGCCTAAGGTGTGATGAAATAAAAACGACTATTGTGTCTGTCATGAAATGAGTACAAAAGGTACTTTCGAGAGCTGTTTTTCAGGTCCTGTTTCGACCCGAACGTGCAATTTGTGTAAAAGTTGTCGTTGGGGGCAGCAAACAAAACATAACCAGGACTCCCGATGCAGCGTAGTATAAACGAGTTCTGTTTATTACGTCATGATTTTTCTCATTTTACGAAGAACCCGACGACTGTTGATTTCAATTATGCGCTTGCCGACCAACAAATTACTCAATGAATTTCAGTGAGTAATTTGTTTTATAAACATATAAACGCACATTACAAAAGAATGGGACTTTGTCATTATGATATATATGGGTCTACTCTACAATAACAAAATATAAAAAACAAAACGACTTTCAGCATTCCACAACCTCTTTAATGTAACAAAAACTACAATTGTTTTCAGGCAAAGGACATATGACCACATTTTTTCACACATTTCATTACATTATATACAGCAATACTTTTCCCAAAACTTTACTCGTAAAAATACCATGTCAAACAAATATCGACCACAAATAAAATGGATGAAAAACGTGGAGACAAACCGAATCAATTTCTCTGTCGTCGATATCCGTCAAGTCCAAATCACCTGACTCCTCTTCAGTGCCTGTGAAAGGGGACAAAATACTGTTCCTAAACAGATGCCCCATCTTAATTCTGGTGCCTACATCTGTCTACAATTTGAATATGCATGCAGTTACAAGTAAGTTTGCCCAGTATTGGTTTTGTTGCTGAGTGTGTTTTGTTTTTGGTTTGTTTGTTTTGTTTTGTTATGTTTTATTTTGTATTCATTTGGTCTCTAGTAGAAATTGTACTCAGTGTAAATTGAAGATATGAATTTGTCATGAACTACAAAAATTGCAGAGCATGTTTTTTTTTAAGGTATTTTAAAACAAAGATGAAAGTTTGTTTGCTTGTTTATTTCTGTCCAACCTATATTCCTAAATATTGTTTAGTGATACCCAAACATAATACATGGTATCAAAAAAGAAGGAAAAAACAATAAAAAGGGAGAGTATGAATGGGGGTGTCATCCAGGGAAGGACTGGCCTTCTGTAGTAGGAGCACACAGGACTGCTGGCGACAATTACATGTATGGGTTTTTTTACATTTCAACATAGAAAAAAAATACATAAAAAATGAATTAAGAGCACAGTGACCTGCGTTTCACTGATAAATTATCACAAAGAAGTCCGGCTGACACCACATGCCTGGATACAACACCAGAGAAAGATGTCTTCTAAGATAGGACAGCACAGGAAGAAGTCTTTCTGAGATAGGCTATCACAGAGTGACGTCTGTTTGAGATACAATTTCAGGGTTTTACGCAATGATGTTGAATCCTGAAAGCCACAGACACAGTACATCGTCCTCCCCTGATAATTTATCGTGGAAAGACAGATGGTCTCATACTTGTATATATGACTGCATGACAAGACGAAATTAGCCATAATTTTATTCATGCACAAAATTGCATGCATACATGTACGTACTGTCTTAATGGGTGTATAGATTTTTCCCAACCGGATTACTTTGATTAAACCTGACGGCGTTGATAAGGCCACCCAAAAAAATAGTTCTGCTTCCCTATTTGAAAATAGGGTGGGTAGGTAGGGATTTAAATTTGGGGGGGGGGCAATTTTTTTGTGTACAATCATATGGAGGTGTCTGCGTGTAGTCAAGGGTAAAAGGTAGTAATTGATGGTTTTCAGGGTTTTTCCCTCATTTTTCTCCCAAAAAATAGGGTAGGGGCTGTCAAAACAGGGTAGGTAGGGTAACCGGAAGCAGACGTATTATTTTTGTTGGCCTTAATGACAGTAGCCGACTACCATGTACATGTGTATTTATCTTGTAGCTCTTTTTTCCACATTTAGTTAATCAAACTTTGTTCTAGTACAGTCTTCTTTGAACTACAGCATATAGTTATAAATGTCTTGTACACTGTGCAGCTGAATGCCAACACCATTAAGGCAATGAACATCAAAGGGTCCACAAAACAGAGGGGTAGTAGCTATTACTTTGTGTATACTACCTCCGGCTGATGGATCCAAAGGACTAGAGATGTTAGCTTCAGCCTTGCGCTCGGTAAAGTACGATTGTTATATTTTTTACAAAGGCATCATTCTAGTACCTAAGTTGTAAACGTTTTGTTCTATCCCCTGCACACCCCAGGGAAGCATTCCGTTGTAAGCAAACATGCCACAACGTTACCCAATCTGATGGCCACTTGCGGCTGTCCAAACACCTTGTGAGCTCTGGTGTTGTTGTCATAACAACCTCAATCTAAATAGTGGCATTATGGGCATGAGCGGTCATACTCCCTATAACCACGGGCGGCCACTTAACTTTAAGCCATGGCTCTGATTGGGTCACAACGCTGGTAGGGGAAAAAATAGTTTCTTGTTCTTCACTGTCCTCAACAGATGGAAAGAGGAAAAATTGAGGATTTGAATTCAGTCCAGCTGTATTTTAGGTCATCAGTGTATTGCAGTTTGCAGGGTGCCCACAGAAATCTTAAAATGAAATTCCGTGACTTTTCCCGGCCAAAATTAGGGCTTCCAATGACAAATTGTTACACTGTTTTTGGCATCTGGCCTGCAGTCATCACACTGGGGCAAGGAACGCCACTGCCAGACTTGAAAATACCCAGAAGTGTTAATTGCCTTTCTTTTTTCAACTTTTCAGAAATCTTTTGTGCATACTGCATTGCACACTGAGAGAAGTGGGTCACTAAAAGGTTAAAGATCAGAAATGGATCCTAACTATGTAGTTCTTCTTCTCAAGTGTTCCCATTATCAGGAAGGGAACAAATGTGCCGTTTCATTCATAAAAAAAATAAGTTGACTTGCTTCGTGAGAATAAACAAAGAATTTGTGTTTGTTTTGATAAACCAATGGACCCGGCACCAGACTGGGCATGACAGGCATAACACAATGACAGCTGGTGTAGGTCATGTCTGTTCATGAAACAGAATTCAAAGAATGGTAGGGGGTGAGTTTGGAAAAGGGAATACAAATGTTGAGAGTCTTTTCGAATCAGTCGTTGAAAACTTGAAACTCTTCGTGGAATACCACGTAGGCTCCACCCCAACTCTCCCAGATCTTGAGGTTTTGGCAGATTTTCAAGGATTTCGAGGGATTGAGGAAGATGGATCATGTGCAAAAAATCAGGCATTGGATTCATGCACAGAGGTGGATAAATGAGGATTCAGGAACATCCCTCATCCAAAAACGTATTTGTTAAAGAATTAGTGTAAAGCGCTCATGTAACCAAATGTGTCTTATTAACTAACTATCACTGCAACTTTGCTGAAAGAGTGGGCCAAAAAAAGAGAGGAAAACAGTGTTTGCTTTCCTTGTAATACTTTATTGCAGTTCGTAAGGAGCATGAGAAACAACACAAAGTTTGACTTTGACTCTGACCTTTCACCTCGGGCTGTCGCATGCACTCCTCGATTGTCTCAGTCAGGCCTAGAGACAGGGCCGAGGGGGGCAGGCCCCGAGGGGCCTCTGCCCCATTACTGCCCCAGGGTGGGGGCATCAGCAAGGAATCCAGCACATCACCCGCCCCACCGCAGGAGTCATCCTGGGGAGCAGGGACAGGGTCAACAGCCCCCGAGGGCGAGTCTGTCCGCGTTCTGGCTTTGGCCTCCTCCTCAACCAGAACGGCGGAGGTACATGTTTGCCCTACTTCTGTCCCTGGCACCGGGGTCGAGAGTTCGTGGCCTGATTCCGGTCGGGGTTCATTCCGGGCAGGGGAGCAGCTCTGTCGCTCTGTTGGCGTGTCCTGAGGGGAAGTGGAGGAAGAATTCTCCCAGAGTGCGGCATCTTTGCCGTCCCTCCTCAGAGGATGTGGAATGTGGTTCACATCGTTCAGTCTATCAATGATGTCAGAATCATCCTCGTCATCGTCAGCCATTGATGAGGTGATGCTGGCATCTACGAGTGAGAAGGGAAAAAAAAACAGATTCAGTCCAAATCTCAACGAATGTATACAACTTCAATCTTTTGCAGAGATAGTCAGGTGATGAAATGATAAGAGGGGTGTACATTTTATGAATGTGATCAAATATGACTACATTTGTATTTAATTAAATAGAAATTAATATTCAGTCTCAAAGTGGATTTGCTGAATCAAAATGCATCAGGGGTGAGACAGCAGGAAAAGTAAAAATCCACAAAAATACTTGGCAGAGGGTTTGCGGGTCACCGAGAGCCCCAGAGCAACTTAGTTTGAATATGCCTATTAAAGGCAACCCTTAAAATACCAAATTCTTATGTTTTATAAAATTTAAAAGGTAAAAACAACTTAAGGACTACGGTAAAACCTCAGGAATGAATTTTCTTAAAAATCTTGATATACGGCAAATTCCTCACAAAAATCCTGAAATCAGGAAAAATTGTCACAAATCTCACCCCTGATGCATATATAATGGATATTTGTGTGTCTTTCTTTCTGAATATAAGTTGCAATGGAAACTAAACAGACATTATGGACAAGACGATCTGCACAAGAGCATGAGCATTATTCTATTTTCACTCTTTAGTATTGTCAAGAAGTTTGCAGGTTTTTCATGTTACATATTTCTCAGTTTGACTTGACCAATTTTTCAAAGATTTATTACCCGCACTTTCAGACAACAGTACACACCTGGGGTGAACCACACCAGTGGGGATCCGTGGTAGGAAAATGAAATGAAGGCCTATTCACAAAAATCGTTTAAAACAGTTGCTCATATTTTGTTTCATTCAGTTTTTGTTGAAGATCATATAGGCTCTATACATTCACACCTAAGTCAGATTAGCTTGTCACGTACATGTACACATGTAAACTATAAAACAAGATGTTGCCATTATGCAGTCCATACACAGTTATAGAATGAAAATGTTGGGTGGCTTAATATAAAGTGATATTTGAGGAGAAACTATTGTCTTCAACCGCAAGTAAATTTTGAACATTTTCAGAACATATTGGTTTACTGGATGAATTTCACAAATTGTCAATGCTGAATAAACTTTTCCAATATGTATTTTTTGGGATGGGAAGGTGTGGGGTGGGGATCTACAACATGTTGCTGTGGATAGTTGAATAAAGATGAAGATATTCTAGTGCCATTTACTGTATAATAAGGACTAGAATTACATAGCGTCACTGTCCAACTACATTGTAGGCGTGTATGACAAGTGTGACTAATTGACAAATGCTAAAAAGCATTGGTAGTATCTAAATACTGGACTAGTTGTTATGCCGCGACTAGTCATTCCGATGCGACTAGCGGTTGCGCCGCAACTTCCTATATTTGCTCCGCGACTTGGTAGTCGATCGTACTGCACTGCACTGTAAGTCTGAAGACTACACAGTCCAACACACTGTGCATGTATGCCCCATTGGTGCACATGTAGCGAGCGCTGTGGTTAGACACACAAAGAAATAGGCCTACTGTACTTGCACGGAAGCTGTCTTCAAATTTCTAAAGAAAAAAAAAGACAAATCCTGGAGAAATTCAGAGAAAATGACCAGAATGTTTGTACCCCCATAAATTTTTAGTGGACAACTTTCGCTTCTTTCCGCCAGGCTGTTCATGCGCACATAAATTTGAATCTTATTAGTAAAAAGGTCCATTGACCAGAGGTATTACTGGATAAATAAATCAAGTTACTAGTCTCGACTAGTCGCAAGTTTTTATCGCAACGTGTCGGGACTATTGAAATCACTAGTCGCCCACGCCTATGTCACTCTTGTCACTTGAGGAGGAAACGTGGATGAACGGGATCAGTCAAGAGGAAACATTTCTTGTTGGTCAGGGAAAAAATGGTGATGGATGAAGGTGATTTGACAATCTGATGAGGAAATTGGTTTGACACATTTGCAGTTGCTATGGTGAAAAATGTATCACATGATTGGATGGAGGCATCATGGGCTCATAAATGATGCACACATAGGCCCATCAGAGTGGAGAACATTCATCGTAGAATTAATAGGGTCTAGGATCATGTTAAAGGCTTTGATCACATACATGTGCCTGTATGTGTTCAGTGCGCTCATCAGATAACAGGACAAAATGAGCTAACACCATCTATTTTAATATGCTTTCACACGCAGAGTGTCACATTCCCAAGATTTCATTGAAAAAAAAAAGGTGAGGGAACACATCCATTTTTGCTGAGGCAAATGTAGAAATCGAACCTTTGTAATTGTCTGACCATTACTTTAATCCTCTGTGGTATTAGAAACGTAGGCAAAAGCATACAAATGCTGCTTCAGAAAACTTACTTTTGTTTAGATTATGGAAATTTTATTGAGTTTACACGATACTGTCTTCACTCTGTACAGTAGACTGTCTGGTCGATTCTAAAAGACCATTTTTATTGTCAACATTAGAAAGTGAACCCTCTTTGACATACATGTAGATGCGTATATGGTGCAATTTATTATTTTTTTTAATTCATGGAAAAAAATTAGTTAACTTGGCAAAACTTACATCTGAGCATTTTCTAGCTTCAGAATCATTAAGAAGCCTTTAATTTGCATAACAAAAAATTGAGAGACTCTGGAGTTTGGCCCAATATTATCATGATTATAGGATTTTATGTTCCTGAAGTAAAACATGAATCTATGAGCCAGAGTCCCCAGAACAGAAGGGGGTGGGCGGCTGACGAAATCTCATGGAGCCAAAGCTGAAAAGGAACCATGGTTTTGAAAAAAATTCCCCTGGATATATATATTCAACATTAATCTCACACTCTGCCAGGGTATGTACCGTAAGCTAGAAATCATTGGACTCTCTTATAGAGGGCTTGGAGTGCACAATATTTATTGGGTTCAGCAAAAGGTTTAGGCCTTCAAAATAGATGCCAAATGGAATCCATCTCTAGATCTACATGTATGCACAAATGAAAATGGATCAATGCTCTTTGTGCGATGCCATGAATTACCGGCCAGAGATGATGAGGACAACAATAATTCAAATTTATGGCACGGAAACAATGTGGAATTTACAGTACGGTACGGTATGCTTAAAATAGAAAACCATCTTTCTTAAATATGTACATGTACTTCATTTCAAGCACTACATTAAAATGTCAAAATATTTGAAAATCCCATATTTTTAAACAATCTATTTTGAGGCCAAACTTTACAACAAAAAACAAAAGTATGTATTTTTGCAGTGAATCTTCCTGACTTCTTCAGCAAGGATACGGTATGTACATCGTACTTCCTTCAAGTTCCTTGTTCAACGTTTCATGCTGCCCGATTTCGTACGTCAACAAAAAACAAAGAACCTCAAATTTCCCACATCAGTGTCCCACATCTCCCACAAAAGTTACACATCCCTAATATTTATTTTGTCCCCTGCTTTCCCACCACCACCAGCACCACCACCACCTTTTGGGGGAAAGAAATGTAGGGTCCAGCCCCATTCCTGATGACAGGTCACGTTCATGTTCCCAAGCCTCCCAATGCATTAATAATGAGTGTCATCTAATAACACCGACAGCTCATCCATCACACCATGAGCCACACATATATAACTCACAGCCCAGGGAATGTATGAGCTCTGGTTGCATGCCGACACCCCTAGGGCAATATTTCAACCAGGCTGGAACATTTCCATCCATCTCAACTTTCTCGGGGTAGTTAAAATTCAGAGTATCACATTCTTATTTCTTAATTCCCCTTCTCGTCTGTTTCTTGATATACACGTAAGCCAAGACAGACTTCATGACTTCCTTTGTAACTCGACCGCGTGTCATCAGTAACAAATGTGCAAACTTTTTGCCCTGAACAAGGCTAAAAGCCACTCAAGGTACAGGGCTACAAGAGAAATAAAAGGAAGAGTAGGTACTCAGGAAAACTGAAGGTAGGACTTAACATTCCTCTTGAAACTGGACAGATCATATGTTACAGGGAAACAAGCACCAGGCAAGGAATTCCAAAAAGACGCAGCATGTGGGAAGAAGCTATTGGAATATCCTTTTGCTCAACACGTACATGTAGCTACCGTACTACAACACTCGATGGATGAGAACAGGCAGAAAGCCGAGTTTCTCTCTCAAACACTCTGATTGGTGGAACCAGGTTGAATATAGACTAGTGGAGCAATGACCATGAAAATATCTGTAAAACAAACTGAGGCTGGCAACAGACCTATGGTGGGAAATAAGGCTGTAATAACAAGCCTAACTCCACACCGGCCAGATTAGCTATACGCATGTCTGTGCCCTGCCTAGTAAAGGTAAGTGACAGGCAGAAGCTCCAGCCCAGATGTGGCAGCAGTACTGTATACAGACCCTTTCACACTATTAAAAATTCCCTTGTTGTTCCCCAGTCAAACCCTGAGATTTTAGCCACCCCTTTTCACACTAGCAAAATTCTGACACAGCCTCTACACAGGTCCAACATTCTTAATAGCAGGTGAAATTCAGCCGTGATCGGGACCAATTTGAGAGGCTCTACCCGGGTAGAAAATCCAAAATCTACGGCCTACCCCTGAACAAACCGTGTTCGATTAGACCTGTGTTGATTTCAACACCGAAAGGCAAATTAATTTTTCTTTGAGAACGATAAACAGTGATGTACCCGGGGAAAATTATTTATACCGCAGAGCCTAGCAGCTCGTCATACATGAACTGTTACAGTATGTCACATGAACAGTTCTCAACCAATTAAATTGTAAAATCGATACCATGGTCAAACAAGAATACTTGTTTTACAAGCTGTAACAACTTGGTTCAGAGGACCTCTTGCGTTGGGGAGGAAAAAAAGGCAAGCTGGCTACTGGCAGAGAACTGTGCACAGTGCCCCTGTCAGCCTGTCAGGACAAATTTACGAGTCCTTCTCGGGTACTGCACATTTCTAGCCCAGTTAGTGCATTCTGCTGCTACTACTAATAAGTCTTCATTAGACCGCAGTCTGCAGGCACAGACACAGCACAAACACACATTAGAATGGTTGTGTTTTTCCAATACCTCGAGTGAGAATTGAATGATGGGCATGGGTGATGGCTGGCACGGTTGGACTGCAAGTCGGTCAACAGCTGTCAAACCAAAAAAACCTCAACAACAACAAAATACAAAACTTCTGCGGCCTCTGCAAGATGTGCAAAAGATTTCCTGGTGTTCATGTTATTAAATCATAATATCAGCATTTTCTCATTTCTTTTTATTTCTCTGACTTGGTTTCCTGATTTTAACTTTTAAATTCACTAATGCACATTCAGCATTGTATATTTCGTCATTCGACATTGCATGTTTAACATCAAAGCGAAGGAAAATATGCCTGTGAAAATGATGTTGAACACCATGCTTAGGCTGTTTTGGGATTTTTTTTGGGGGGGGGGGTTCCAGTTAGGTGAAATTAAACAGAAAAAAACTGCATAGTCAAAGAGACCTTACACAATCAATTTTGAGTTGTCTCATGCACTGTAGCATGCACTTTCAGCACCAAATTTTGTCCGGACAAATACAGGTAAATGGTCATCATTTGACTTATGTTCAACTTTAATTTCACCCTCTCAAGGAGTACACAAAGAATGAGACCCATACATGTACATGAGATACCGGTATGCTTCAGACCTGTGTTTCTTCTGGGACTACAATTGAAACAAAACTCTGTTAGTCTCTGCTAACAGTTATTTTCATACCAGAGTGGACATAATTTTATCAGGAATAGTGACCCAATAATTCAGCAATTCCCTGGAGAGTTCTGAAGCATTCAGATCAGGTAAATACCTGGACCAAGTAAAGCTCAACACCCCTCACCCCCCCCCCTTCACACTGTACTGTAGTCCCTGTGGACACCACCCCTAATTGGAACTTCAAAGAGGAATGCCGCCGTACTAGTACGTGCACAAATGGAGGGGCTCGAAACGAAGAAGAAGGGGAAGAAATCAAGAATCCTAAGAATTCCGCCATTTTTATGAGGTCTTTCAATGCGGCTTAGATGAAGACACCTGCCCAGAATACCTTGGCCGTGGCAAAATTACGATCTATTTTCAGCGTTGTGTGGATCTCGGCTACACTGATTGATGGGGCAGAGGAATACTTTAAATAATTTTGTTGGTCTTTTTTTTTATTTTCGTTTTCCTTCCTGGAAGATCAATAGCGGCGACCCAAGTGCTGCATATTCTTTCCAATATCAAATATCAAAAACACTTGTGCTTTGGGTTCGGTTTGATTTTTTTTTGCAGATCTCATTTCCCGATTGAACAAATTGCATATTTCAAGCAAATACCTATTTCTTTTAAATAACACAAACATACAACAAAAAAATAAAACTACCTAGTTTACGAAAATTACTTACCTAATACTAGGAAAATGGTAAATGACAGTCCTCGTAAGTCTCATATTAAATGGTGTGTGAAGTCAAGTCATTTTCAAGAATATTTTTTTTTTTGTATGATTTTTTCGGGTGGTCGTGGTTGTTGGAAAACCCTAACTAAACTTTTTTAACTACTGCTTCAAATTTACCATTTTTTTTTTCCAAATTTTTTTTTTGTAACTGTGTCATTGTAACATGTTCATGCAGGCCAGCAGGCCCAGCTGTTCCCTTGCCTTACAATTTCTCATCATCTATAAATTGAATCATTTTATCTTTGTGGAGTCAGGAGGGAACCAGACTACTACTTATTTTAGTTTTCTTGTTTTTCTTTTTTCGAACAACACAAACAAAAAAAAAAAAAAGTGTAACAATATATCTGATCTACCCCCTCAAATAGTTCATTTCTGAAAATGACAGCAAAAGCCAATGATGTACATTCCCTTTATGAAGAAAACTGTGCACGGATGTAAAAAAATCTTAGAAAAACACTTGTGAGGACTCAGAGCATACAGTACCACTAAAGCATTGGTCAAGTTAAGAAAGTTTAAAAGACTGACAGACAAAAGCAAACAAAGTTTACAAAATAAAAGTATTTTAACAGCTCCGTGACATTTGCCTCCAGGTAAGTACTCACCGTCAGCCAAGCCCGTTTTCCTCATCAAGGCTTTCTCTATCTCTTCCTGCATCGAAGAGATCTCTCCAGATAACTCCTGAAACTGCTGCTTGCTCATCTCAGTCAGCTAACAGCGAGAACAGAATAAGGAAGAATACTGAGGATTTATACCACTTCAATTTTTTTTTTTAAATAAACCTCAAAGGGAAAATTACTAGGTGTAAATTTTAATAATTTAAAAGTTGAACAAAGAAATTGACTGAAGCGGAGTTTGAACCTGCAACCTCCGGATTACCGTTCTGGTGCTCTACCAACTGAGCTATCCAGGCCAATGTTACGTTGGCTGTCCTCATGCTGTCAATGTCTTTGTTCAAGGGGTGCTAGTCAGAAGCACTAAACCTGAATATGTAGCCAGGGATCATCACGCCCAAAGTCAAGATGCTAACATACGAAATACTGCAAACCTCGGAAATGGCAAACGGGGATCAATCGCAGGGATATAGCTTTACATTTACAACTTTTGAAATAAAACACAAAAGGAAACTAGGCGCATTATAATAATTTTAAGTTGAACAAAGACATTATTTTAGGGGATGATGTAATACTCGGACTAGCACAAACAGCAAAGTGTATTCGGTCAACTGACTTGATGACAGAACTGACCTATCGCCATTTGCAAGTTAGCCACGCCCCTTAGACAACCCTATGGAATTTTTGTACACTACGTTTTGTTTGTCTCCGGTTTTGTGAGTTCCGCGTCCATTTGTATATCATGTAATTGGACAATATTTCACAAGCTGCGTTGACGCGATTCTACCGCGATTCTACCGCAATAGGTCAATAGTGCACGGTGAAATAAAGCATTCTTATTGTACACACATAGTTTTGTTCAGAATTTTGTTTCTGAAATTCATGTATGAATTTGTGATATGCTGCTTCTTTTGTTTTTGAAAAGCTTTCTTTTGGTAAGAACTCGAGGGATTTTTAACCCTTTATCACTTGTATGAAATTGTATTTAAATCAATCAAACCATAGAGTGCTGGAGCCGTTTGGGGCGGTTTGAGGAGTAAATGGCAGGGTGGTTGGGGGCGCTGTGTAGAACACTTCATGAATGTAATATGACATGACGTATCACAAACACTTCCACTTTAAGCATTCTTTAAAACTACCACAAATGTTGCACACAGACACCAATGTTGGATAAAAATATAAGTGATGAATTGTCAAATTTACTTGTACAATGTACAGTAACTCATATAAATTAAAAGAAATATCAAATCTTTCCAACATGTATATTCGACAGTTCTACTGTTCTTCCGAGCTCCATAACACACAGAGAATGACATGTGACCCACTTTCACAAAGTGGGTCGATCACTCTGCACAGAACATGATTGTACATGTTCGTGTACAATGTGCGTGTTTATGGTGTACATGTACATTATAAATCGATGACACACACGTGCAACATCATCGATGAATCGAGGACAGGAACTGAATCGAGGACGACCCCGATTAGAAAACGTGTACAAAACCAATGAGAGCTGTTGCAAAAAACTTAAGAGTATCAACAAAGGAAAAGGGAAGAGGAACATAGAAAATCCTTGATTTACACCATAAACAAACGTGCTTGTACATGAACGTGTATCATGCTTCTAACCTCTGGTTATTGATTTCTACAGTCATTTTCCCCATAGCTTTAAACTCAGGATCTACTTTTCCTGGGCGAGGGGGGGGGGAACAAACTTTGTCTGTGTCAAGATCTAACTTTGAGTCACCAAACACCGCAGCCAATGTTTGCTTTGAAGAAATCCAGTGCTCATACCCTCTGGCTTACCGGGGAAATAAATCTGGCCCAGCGCTGTCAAACATTCATGATTTCTAGCTCACAGTCCAGAGTGTCCTCAAATGTGGCTCCGAAACAATTTGCACAACTATAAATAACAGATGAAGCAGAAAAGAAAGCAACCCTCCAAGTTCTCCGAGGAGGATGCTCCATTTCATGTGATACCCTCACAGTTGCCTCAAGTAACTCAAAACCTCCCCGGACACTTAGAGGATGTATGTGATGAGAATGTTCTGCTGGGGAGTGAGAGACGACGGAACACAAGGGAGAGTGGTGATCAGGTTCACTGTCTGACATTTTGTTAAATTAATCATAGTTTTTTGGGTTTTTTTTTCCTTTTTCTTTTCCCTTCTGTCGTCGTTCCCTATCAGTTTGGTTGTTTAGACAGCTACATCACCTCATTGACAAGGGAATCCATTATGACGGAATGCCAAGCTTGCTTTCCTCTGAACACTCAGCAAGCACACGAGTAAATCAGCCGGATGTATCTCTCTCCCCCTCTGCTCCTCTTTCACTCACTCTAAAACATACCGTTACAAAGGCATTCCCCGCATCTCCATCGCCACTCTAATAATGCAGGACCGTCTACATAGCCTAAATGCATCTAGTCTGACGACACATCCCCCCCTTCCCAATGAAATATATGACAAATGTCCAAAGAATGCTACTTGATCATTACTAAGGGAATACTTCTTCTAGTTATTTGTCTTGAGATGGAATAACTCCCTGTCTGAGGGTCTCTGTGGACATTTCAACAGCTTTTTCTGTAGAAACACTTACAAACTGGGCGATTCAATGTTACAAGCCAAATTCATGCAGCACTTCTTTCCCACGTTCCCTCACCGCTTTGGGATGTAGCTGAAGCTGTTGTTAAATTATCTTGTGAGGGAGACGTACATGTATACTACATGTATAAACCTCTAAGATCTTTCAAAATCAGGTAAGATGCTTTACAGGTTTCTGCAAGAAATTTCAGTCCGGGCACTGTTACTTATAAAAACAGGCTGGATGACCCTTCAATATCTTGCTACAAAGGAATATCTTTTTGCAGATTCCTAGCAAAAAGGGAGTTTGGGTTAATTGAAAAATGGCATTGAGAAGTTTCTCCCCTGTATTTGGCTTGTGTTAGGGTAAGAGAAATCACTCCAAACCAAACAATCTAGACACATTGAACTAAAAATCTACACTGTACTTGACATACATTCTTCTTATGCTTATTACTCAATAATGGCTAAAACAGCTCATATACTGGTCCCTATCATAATTGCTGGAAGAAACGTACATGCAGAACGCTAGCCATAAACGGATAGGACAGAAACCACATCCAAACAAAACACAGTGCACCAACTTCACTGTATACAATGTACGTGTACATGGATCTGTGATGATTCATCTCAAGGTTTATGGGCAATTCCATGAGGACAGTGAACATGACTGAAAACTGAAAATTTATGAAACCTTCAAAACTACAAGCATCACAACCTCAAACGTGGTATCAAATTAAAGGGGACAAGACCTTTCATTCAAGTCATGTGGCAGTGAGATGGAATATGGTTAAGTGTATTATTTGTCAAAAACTGGGGTTTTGGGGGCTGAAATTATGGAATTTAGGTAGTCAAAAGATGTTTTTAATCAATGCACAGTATGAGGGAAACTTTCAAATGAAGGGTATTTTAATTTTTTTCTATGTCCTTTTCTTGTAATGCGAGTTAAAGGGAATATACAACATTTGCAAACATCGAAAAATTAAATCCAAAAACCTAAAATATTTTCTCAACTAACTACAAAATTACCAGGTTTTTTTTTTTTTCAGTTTTTTTTTTTTTTTTGTTGGTAACATGTTCATGTGGGCATGAGCAGCCCAGCCCAGCTGTCTCCTTACATTACTGCCACACTTTTTCGGCATCATCTAATTGATCATTTTATCTCTCTTTAGTGGTCAGAGGGAGACTACGCCACCATTTTGTGTTGTTTTTCTTTTTTTTCCAGTTTTTAAAAACGCAAAACTTCAAACATGTCAGTGTAACAATATTTGATCTATTATAGTAACCCCTCAAATAGTTCATTTCTGAAAATTACAGCAAAAGCCAATGATGTACATTCCCTTTAACGTGAGTTACCGATTGCCAAACCAACAGAAGTTTATTTTGTTGGGCTTTTTTTTTTATTTGTCGTTTAGTCATTTAATTTCAAGGGCTCTTCTGTTAGAAAAATACACCTTTTAAATACTTTTAACTTTAGAATAAAGTTGGCAGATGACCCTGCTAAATTTAACATGAGTTGCCATGGAATTGTCCTTTTATCAAATTCATGCTTGAACTCGGTGCATAGTAAGCTGACTTGAACTAGGGGGTATTCAAAAGCAGAGGGGAAAATGATTTTCTTGATTTTTTTAATAATTTTATAATAGTCATCAATTCGAGATATTTTCAATACATTTATGTTATAAATTGTTATACTTTCTTTTCCTTTGGAGCACCCATTTATTGCAATTGATTGGATGGGCCCAGTCAGGACACAAAAGAAATGCAAAAAAAATAGTATGTTACACACATTGCACATGGTGCCCAAATGTGCTGTTTTCTCGTAAAATCTCTCAAGTTTTTGAGGTCAACTTGCACATGTATGCTCTATCAGTATTACTGTATAAAACAGCTAAATATTCTAATTGCAGGAATTCTGTCCTTTTTAGCCATACCTGGGCAATCTTGAGTTTCCTGCGCCCTTTGGTGAATGATGGAGGGTCCTGTTCTTCCTCCAGGTCAATCTTATTGAACTCATCGATGGTCAGCTGGCCGGATGGCGTTTCCTCAAATTCTGTCAGCCTGTCGAAAACGGAAAGAAAGGGGAATCAACGTCGAAAATCAAAATGCGACATTAACACAACATGAAAACAACCCAAACGAGAGAAAAAGGCTACATTGTTATGATTATACATGTTATATAATCCTACAATGCAAGACTACGAGAAAAAGTGTATGTGGAGATGTATATGCAATGTCTTGCATCAGTACCCAATGCGCACATGCTCAAGGGTTAAGTTAATTAAAGAACAAGCCTCTCCTTCAAGAAACTACATGTACATGTATATCCTTACCAGCATTTGATAATTATTACAAATTTCTGTCCCCAAATTGGTTAAAGTTACAATGTACGTTCCCGTGCTCTTCAACAAATTGCCTTTTTGTTTTTTCTTCTTATAACAAATTTTCAAAACAACACCTTTTTTTCCTTGTTTTGAATGTCTACAATCCGCTGAAAAAAAAGGATTTTGTTTTGGGCACAAACAGATTCGTTTTGTGAGCAGACTGGCTCCTCGTTTGTACCAGTACATTATCGACACTGATTGTGAGGCGGGACCCAACCTACCCCGCGAGAATGGAAATTATTGTCTGGCAGCCAAAAAAATTAAAATTGTCAAGTAATAATTCAATAACTAAACATGGGCCAATTGTTTTGGTCGATGTCTCATTCTAATTCTTGTTTTGAACAGGTTTCATATGCAATTTTGCAGTGTACAATTCAAAAACAAAAAAAATACATCCAACAAATGTATACTTGGCACAGTAGCATATCTTGTTAATTAAAAAAAAATATGAAATATTATGAAATTATTTCATAAGGAACCTATATATTTACTCTCACACCGATTTGCATACACATGGGCATGTACATCCACATGCACTCATCAGGGCCAGATTAAGCTCATCATAGGGCCTAGGCTTCAGCATTTTCACGTTATGGAATTGGCTGGGGAAAAAAGCCACGGCTAACTCAATTTATTCTGAGGTTGATTCAAAACAATACCTCGTCCTTATTGATTTGGTGTAAATGTGTGTGTTTTTTTGTGTACCCTAAAAAACAACCATGCTACATCAACTGCAGAACGATATCAGATTATCCGACCGGCCACGAAAATGTCACGAATGACGTTGGTTCCGACAGTTGGGCAAGCAGTTCATCAATTTCAGTGCAGCTTGGGCAACTAATTCCTCAGCGCGAGATCTGATGCTGTGATGATGTGATCATCTATCTGATCAACCACCAATCAAACGGACTCGAAGGTGAGAGAGGGAGTGCAAATTGGGACGGTGAGATTCATGGAACAAACAGCCATAGGCGAGGTAATCAAACTAAATTTTGTGCCGTCCAACAACAATCCGTGTGCAGGGTCCTTTAGACGAAAGGAGATAAACAAGCTGATTTTGCTTTCAGCCACCAGTAAATCCAGAAATGTCAGAGTAATACTAACAACTATTTTTGAAGCTTTGGAAAATAATTAAAGCCTAATTGATGCCATTTCCGCTAGAGATGTCAGGTGTTGGGACCTTTTCTCGGGATCAAGATCATGGTGTTTATTTGACTTTAAACGAGTTGTTTTTATGGGCTGCATTCAAATGCCGAGCTCAGCCATAATAAAAGATTTTATGGACAAAGGCAAAATAAAAGCAAGTATGCGTGCATATTGGGGTGGTTTATATTTTTTTGGCGAATGGAAGCACTTACATTTACATGTACTTGTGATGTCGTAAGGCAAGCTTTTGTTCTCCGAATTTGAAGAAGTTTAAGAATGATTTTGGCCCTCACAAACAGGTTACAATTTTTTGGAGATGAAATTCTACAAATTTAGGATTCAAAATGTGACATTTTTTCCTGTCCCTATTACCTTGGTACTTTGCCTTTCAATAATCATTAAGAATGACTTCAGACAAATGTTATTTGTTGGGGTGGGTAGTTTGCTCAGCTATTCATAATCACTCTTGGAGGAGGGCCGCATTCAGGAGTGCATCAGAATTATAAAATCAAAGATGTCCGATGTAACAGGGACAGGAAAAAACTTGACCCCAAATTTATAAAATGAACCATAGATGCGTCATTGCCTGTCAATTCAAACACTCTCCTATGGGTCAATCTCACAGATTTTCTTTAAATTTGCGGACATTGACCCAAATTTGAGTGTTTTGGGTCAAGCAGTTTGTGAGTTACAGGTCGTCAAACTTTTGACTTTGCAATTTTTCGCTATAAATTTGAATGTTTGTATCTCAGGTTAGAAAGGTCGGACAAAACTGATTATTATCTTTAAATTAAAGTTCTTAACATAAGAAATTATCTAGTTTGCATATTGAAAAGAAAAATTTGAAATTTTCAGCATGAGGTCAAACTAAACAAACTTTGACAATGAATCTTTAATTTTTCAATGTTTTTGGTCCAAAGAAGGCCTCAGGCGTACTCAGTGTGCTTGCGAAATATGAAAATGGGATTTTAAGAGGTTGACAGGGGATGTCTGAGTTTATAAAAAAAAAATGAGAGCAGTACATGTACCTCAAAACGCATTAAAATGTACACGTCCGCCTTTGAAGTTAACTATGGTCATTTAATGCCTATATAAAAATTATTCCATGTGATGCCACGTAATTATATATTTTTGGCAAATTCTTATTAAACTACCTTTTTTTTAAAGTAAACAATCTTGTACGGTATATTGCCATCTGACTCAAACCCACATCCACGTTCAATCCAGGTATTTCAGGATCAAAATTACCTAAATTAATGATTGGAATGGTTACTTATACTAGTTACACGTAGTAAAGCCTGATAAAATTGACATGAACTGGTTAAAAGATTTCTCAAATCATAAAAACTAGAAAACAAAATTAGAAAGTTGTAACAGAAACAGTCTCCTACCTTTTTCTGAGGGTTGCATCGCAGACTTTTACAACTCGAATGATATCCTTCTGTGTTCGATTGAAATTGTGCAGACGTGCTGAAACCAACAATGCTATAAGAAATAACATGCGACACAAAAAAATTGTCACTTCAAAACTTTCTAGAACGGAAAATAATTGAAAAATTCTAAAACTGAGGTTGAGTTACATTCCTCTTACATGTACAATGTACATACACTCCTTTTTTCAAAGGAAGAAAGGAGTTTCCCATCTTGGTGACATTTTATTACAGTGATATTTTTTTAACTTATGATTCTTTTCTGTGAAGGGGATTAAAAAACAAATGAGAGGCAATTTCTGTTTAAGAAGTGAACACAAATTCCAATCAGCCTAGACTCGTGAACTCTAAGAGAGTTGTGAACTGGGCTGCAAAATCAAGCAAACAAATGAACACCAGTTCACCAAGTTATAAAAAATAAAATGGACCACGAGAAAGTTCAACAATTTACAGGATTCCTTCTTTGGAAATTTCTTCATGCAGCAAATTACAACATCATTTTTACATGTACTTTCAAAACATATAAATCTTAAGAGTTTTAAACACCTCCCCCCCCCCAAAAAAAATTCTTCTAAAAGGCCAAAAAAAAAAGTCTCCAGTTTCTGGTATGCGCGCGCACAGTAGCCATGCGCGTCGGCAAAATGAAATAGTTTACAGGATTGTCTCATAAAACCGCCAAACTCACTGGTTTGACTGGAATCCTGCTGCTGCACAATTTTAACAAGTTTTTAGATGGGGTTACGATCGAGTATAAGCTTTATGTGGCCTCTCTGGACTCCCATATATTGTGCAATAAATTTAGTCTGGCACCATTTGCAGTCATCAGCCGACATTTGAAGGAAAAAAAAGTAAAAAGTTTTTAAAAGCCGCGTCGCCGCACCACTTATGGGGCAAGCTCCATACCAAAAACCAAAGACTTTTTGGGGGGGTCATATCTTTTGATTATAATTTTGTTTATTATAATTTGAATTAGCTGATATGTTCATTTAACATCCATTCATAAATACCTCAGACAGTTTAGCTATTCCTATTGGTCGAGAGCCCGTCACGTGGCCGGTATTAAACGGATGATAAAGACATGGATAGACATGGAAAAGTGTTTAAGACCAGTCTTAAACACTTTTCCAGTGTCACATAAAATGTGGACTCCTAAAAATCCAGTGCCTCTTACCGTTTTATTGGTTGAACGATCACAGTCCTCACGTAGGCATGCGCAACACTACCAGCGAGTCAGAATTTTATAGTTCTAAATTCAAAACGCAACGCCCCAGGTGCGTTCTGCGCGACATCGCGTCCATGTCGCGCAGAACATGCTACGCGCGCGTCAATCTCCATAAAAGGGTTGTTTACATCTTACTCGCCAGCTGAACATTCCATTATTTTGCTAGAGGGATGTTTCAAAAAGCATGAAGTGAACTTGCTGAACAAAATCAGGATTTTTGAATGAATTGTTTGATCTTTTTTTACCGAAAAGGTATTTATGAATGGGAATAAATGTGTGCTCGGTCGGTATTTATCACTCTGTTTAATACCACTTAGAGTCTGGGTGCTGATAATTACCCTCGCCTCCGGCTCGGGTAATTATCAGCACCCAGACTCTAAGTGGTATTAAACAGAGTGATAAAAACCTCCAGAGCACACATTTATTCCCTTACTAATAACAGTTCTTAAACTGACAGCTGAAACAGTAACTTCTGATGATTGCAAGTAATTTCAAGAATGGCGTTGAGATGGATATTATTATTAAACCATCCATCAAGAACAAGTACATCCCCAAGGACCCTCAACACATTAGCCACCAGAGTCTCTGTCCTACTACTATTTTTTTTTCAGTTTGATGGTAGAGAAAGATGGCATATGTGCATACCAGCCCCGCAGAGGCCTGATGGTCTACGCCCGGTATGCATCCAGTCTCGTTTCATTCGCCCAACCAACCGCAATGCCGTCATGGAGACTTCGTGGGTCTTGTCCGTAAACTCCAATTTGTGGGCAAAACGGTGGATGTATAAGCATGGATCTGTAAACAAAATGTTAAAGCAGGTCAATGAAAGACACAGAAAGGCTAAAGGAGATACGGAAACAAATTTAAATGCATATTACTTTACAGAGTGTCCCAGAAAAAGTGGGCCCGAACAAATCAGCCGCCATATCTAAAAACCCATTCACGTCAGACTAAATTTTGTTTTTGTTTTACCATGCTGTTGGTGTTTTTATTTATTGTCTGTGAAGACATAACGTGAAGTGATTCAACATTTTTAAAGCTACGACTTGAAACGTAAGGGCTCTGAAAAATAGAAATTGACACATTTTCACGTCAACAATCAAACTTTCGTCGTGCAGGATTTCGGGACTTTTTAGTGAATTTGTTGGTTGAATTATATTCAAGGGGCAATATTTAGTTTTATCAGAATCAGATTTTATTGGTGAATTAGTGGAGAGAGGGAGACCACGAACCTGTATCACACACAAACACATTTCACATGCAAACAAGAAGAGACTATGTCTTTATTTCATAACACATTTATTTGTCATGTTCATAACCAGCACAAGCTAATGCCCCAAAAAGTGTACATTTTTATTTTATGGAGCTCTTTCGTTTGGAGTCATGGCTTTAAAAGTTTTCAATCAATTCAGTTTATTTTTCCACAGGCAATATACAACATCAACAGCATGAAAAAACACAAACAAATTTTAGTCTCACACAAATATTTGCTTAGATATGGCCGCTGATTTGTCCAGGCCTGCTTTTTCTGGGACACACTGGATTTGTTTTGTGTTGGGCAGATCCACGATGTCGGACAAACATTTTGCACAGTTCAACACTGTGTGTAACAATAGTTAAAGGGAATGTACATCATTGGCTTTTGCTGTAATTGTCAGAATTGAAATATTTGAGGTGTTAGCATTTTAGATGAAATATTGTTAAACTGACATGTTTGAAGTTTTATGTTCGAAAATGCTGGAAAAACCAGGAAAAACAAAAATGTTCAAAAAGTCTGGTTCCCTGACTTCACTAAAGATGAAATGGATCAATTTACAGATGCCGGAAAATTGTAAGGTAAGGAAACCAGTCTACATTGTAGCTGGCCTGCCTGCACCCGTTCATGAACATGTAACCAATAGCAAACAAAATTTGGACTGAAAAAAAGGTACATTTGGAGCAGTAGTTGAAAAATAGTTAGGTTTTTCCAACGGTGGTCGGCCGACCACTGTTGGAAATTTACACAAAAATACCACTTTTCTTGAAAATGACTTCACACCAGGTGCCATAATTTTACAGGATGCTTTAGACTGTCATTTACCAACATCCTAGTAAGGTATTTCGTACAAACTTGGTAGTTTTGTTTTTCGATGTTTGCAAATGTTGTATATTCCCTTTAATTATAAAGCTGATTCAACTGATATTCCATATCAGTTAGTTACTACATGTACAATGATTTTAAAAAGGAAATTATTTTTCCAACTTTTTATTGTAGAAGAAATCAGATTAAAAAAAAACGATGGTTATCGGATGCACTCAGGCAAATAGAGTTTTTGTGTTAGGGGTGTGCATCTGAACCGTGCACCCGGGTTCCTGACTGCTTACGAATCGGGTACCCACCTCTACAAATTACTTACCGGCAGTACATGTAATTTCTCAGACAATGAAAAAGAAAGGTCTTGCATGCCATTTTGTGAGGAATGTTCAAAATGAAAACCAGGCTTCATGGAAAACTTAAACAGATTTCACATTTATGTGCAGTTTAACGCGGGACAGATTAGTTAATTGTGTGCCCGTTAGTTAATCTTGCACTTAAAAGTAACAGCCAAACTGTTGAACATTGTTAGAAAAAAATGTTACAATAAAATACATCTAGTCTTATTTTTGGCTTTTGGACCATTTTGAAATTTGATGTTATAATTCTGGGGAATTTCCCCCTTTTATGCCTCAAAAGGAAAAAACTGAATAAATTACAACAATGTTTTCATGACTTTTGTTTCGCATCCATGGGCCAATAATAGAAATTGCTGGGGCAAGACACTCTTTATAACATGATATTAGCAATTATCCCATAGACTGCCCAATGAACACAGTTCCCCTCATATCGTGCTGCACTGGTAACACCCCCGCTTACTACAATGGTTCAGTCCACTTGGCCTTTACCAATGCACTCTGGGTAATCAATGGCTGCCAGGCAGGAAAAGTAACTTCTTTCTGATTCACTCAAGTGATTGTCTCTCAAGTAAGCAAACCTCTTCAAGTTTCAAATTATACAATTGCTTGTGATACATGTAACAGTCACATTAAGTTAGTTTCTGTTTCGTGATTAAAGGGTAGGCCTATTCTTATATGGTATTAACACTCTCATCATATAGCTCCATGGAGTGATTAACCATCTGACCATGATGTAGCCCCATAAATGTGGCCTATTTACTGGACTGCCTCCGTAAACATAGGCCACACACCGACCATGTACAAAAACGTGTCGACGGAGCCAAATTTTGATTTTCACATTTAGGCTTACTTTGTAGGTTTTTTTTGCTTTAGAAGCATTCTCACCCTCTATATAGGCTAATCAGAAAGTGCTGCCTTTTTCAGATGTCTAATTTTTGTGAAATTTCATGTTGAAATTTTGATACGAAAACGTGTAAAAATGAATCTGGAAATTTCACGAAAAATGGACATCTGAAAAAGGCAGCACTTTCTGATTAGCCTATATAGAGGGTGAGAATGCTTCTAAAGCAAAAAAAACCTACAAAGTAAGCCTAAATGTGAAAATCAAAATTTGGCTCCGTCGACACGTTTTTGTACATGGTCGGTGTGTGGCCTATGTTTACGGAGGCAGTCCAGTAAATAGGCCACATTTTGGGGCTAACCATGATGGAGGAAGGAATACACAGCAATCATGGCAATTAACTTTATTTATCATGCCAGTCACATTATCATATGTTAGTTTCTGTTTCGTGGTTAAAGGGTATTCTTATATGGTATTAACACTCTCACAGTGAGTGATTAACACAGCACTTAACTTTATCATGCATAGACATCTAGACCATATCTGTTTTCGAGGCATCAGGTTTTCGAGGTTTGAACTTGTACTTTAGTAGCAACGCACACGCGCAGATTTGTACCACACAACCAGTTGATTTGTTACACATGTATGCGTGCAGTACGTGTTCCACCGCCAGCCAAAGAAAATTGCCGGTGTTTTTCTCTTGCTTGAAGTTGAAATAAATCTTTACATTCTCGAAAACCAGTAGGCCTACATCGACGATACGTAACTCAGTAGGCATGATATTGATAGAAGTGCTGTTTTCCTTCCTCCGTGCAAACATTTGCATGCCATAGTCCATGCGGCGTAGTTCATGCCAGCTTGGAAAACCCAGCTCTAATTAGGCTCATGACATGAGAAATTCTAAATGACAAATTTCCCATGTCACGAGTCTTAATTCATGTAATTGGAGCTGGGTTGTTTTCCGAGCTAGGTTCATGCTATTGGCAGTGCTAGTCCAAATCAATCGTGTCAATTAATAATTATTGATGTAAAACCTATGTTTACCATGACATGTTTACTTTTTTGTATGTTGTCTGTACGTGTACTATAACATGGTGACGGTTAGTCAGTTACTGATTTAACATCATGTCACACCGGTAATGTCACCAGTGTTTCCCCTGCCCATTCAAACGTGAGGCGGCCCACCTTGCTACTTTCAGTGACCACCTCGCTCAATTTTTGCCAATATCACCAAATCGCTGTGAAAATTTACATTTTGTGTAATTTATGAGCGTTTTCCTTGACCTTTATGTATCAAGAACTCACAATTTGGATGTTTAGATCTATGGAATCATCTCGCATTTTTGAGAGCGCTGCATCTTTTCAATTTACAGACTGCGTCAATTTTGTTTCAATCATCAATTTGAATTTTTACCACCTCGCTCAGTTCATTAGCCAGGGGAAACACTGAATGTCACACAGGCCAAAAGAACACTACAGTCGTTTTCCTAGTTCCGGATAGCAAACATCATTCAGGCTGCTTTCGGCTCAACTACAACTAGTCCACGAATTCAAGTGACATTGATTAAAAAGTTTACCTTAAGTGATGGAGAGACCACGAAATAATTTTCAAAATTTAAGCTCTTTTTATTTTGATTTTACGACGTCAAAAGTACCGATGTCACTTTTCCTACATGTAGTTCCGGATCGGTTCTATCAGTTCCGAATCGATCAAAACTGCTTCACGCCAACAAAAAAAAATCACGCGAATTTTTTTTTTTTTTTTTAGCCAGAACCAACTGAATCAAGCATATTTTCTGATAAAGTATTATTTCATTTTCCAAAAATAGTTCATTCAAGAGAATTCCAGCAAATTTTAAAAAGAGAAAAAAACGTAAATGATTTTGAAACTTTTGTCTGCAGTGCAACAGCTCGAACTCACGCACGGACAGAAAATCTTTGATCCAGCACAGAATACGTCACACAAAATCGATTAACGCGCATGTAGTTGGGTCGTAAGTGCACGCGCTATCAAGAACTAGGCAAAAGCATACGGTCATTCGTTGGCGAATTTTCAAAAATTAGAGACTTTACAACTTATTTTGATTCAACAAGCATTCGATGGAAGAGTTTATACGACTGTAGTGTATGAACAAAATATTCAAAATCACACGGTACAAGTGATATACCGAGGAGAAAATTTATCGTCGATTCGCAGCTCCCGCGATTTTCTACAAACCGTCCAAACATGTCGAAGTGCGAGTCGGAAATCTGGCCAAAATTCCTCTTCTAAAGATTTTATCGGAAAAATCTTTGTGTATCAAGGAGCTTACATTTTCCTTTTCAAAATGCACATCGTCAGAAAAAAAATTGTTGGAGACTAATCCAAAAGAGGTAGGTGTTTATTTGAAGCTATCTGGAACTAGGAAAAATCCGGAACTAGGAAAAATTTAATTACAGTTTTAGTTTTAAGGCCCACACGTGCCATGTACCATAGTTCCTCTTAATCCCCAGCCCTGCAGTAACTTAGGGAAACTCAAAAAAAATTGTATTTCTTTATTTTAATTTCAACTTAGTGTATGTATAATTATGCCAAGTTTATCTTTGAATTTGGTTTCTTCTTCAGTTTTCATTATACATGTATCACATGAACTAGACATACTGTAGCATGGCCTATTTGACAGTGTACAGTATTGTTCATGCCCCTAGGCCTATTGTGACCCGGCCCCTAATGTGGCGCACTTTGATATTTTTAGCCTCTTGTTCCTTGCTAGAGCTGCCACACTCTGCAGTTGCCATTTTCTTGTGTGGATTGGGCAGTTGGGCGAATCAGTGTCATTTTATTCGAGCACAATTTACATGTAATGCAACTGCTATATAATTCCTTAATCAATATTGTTTTTTTTCACAGGCGATCTTAGTTAATTCCAGCAACTTCATTCTCAGATGCCGAGTGCCTGCCTCACATACTGATATGGAGGCGCTAAACCTCGGAGAGCCCAATCTGCAGAACCTTAGCGGCGGGGAGAATCGGGAGGTAGACACCCGCCCCCCTAAGCACCCGACAGCCTCAAAGAGTCCCAGCAGCACTACTGCTAGCACCACATCCAGCCAGGGTGTGTCACAGAACACCCTCCCTATCCCTATCCCATCCAAGGACCACCGTACCCCCATCCAGGACGTCATCCAACCCGAGAGCCCCATGCTGGTCACCCCCCGGCGCCCACTGGGTGAGAACTGGCAGACCAAAGGGGCCACAGTGCGGGAGCGCAACGCCTACTTGTTCAACAATGACCTGATGAGCGACGTCAAGTTCCTGGTGGGGCCCAAGAGTGGGGCGCAGCGGGTGCCGGCCCACAAGTACATCCTGGCGTCTGGTAGCTCGGTCTTCTTTGCCATGTTCTATGGAGACCTGGCTGAGAACCAGACCGAGATTGTCATCCCTGATGTGGAGCCGCAGGCCTTCCTCACCTTGCTTAAGTAAGAGCATTTGATTTGTTTGTTTTGGATATGGATTCTGTGGTACAAGTTCCCTAAACGGTCAGACTAAAAAGAGTTTGATTGGACTCTTGAACACATTTTGGCCAGGTGCTAATGGGAAGCCATATACGGGGTCATGTACCTTTAGAAGGAAAACAGTCTAGCATACTTTGTAGCTATCAGACATGTACATGTACCAGTGCATCCAGTGTACATGTACATACACACAGTTCCTTGTGGGGCAGAGTAACAATAGACCCCACAAGTCAGTCTTTAGAAATTTACTACATTGTATCTGCCTCATAAAAAAAAAGAAACCGAGATATTATTGCTAATTGGAACAGAAGTAGGGCACATGTGAATCAAAGGGAGATATCCTCTGTTAGGGTTGAATCTCCTCTTTAAAATGACACCCTGATCATGTCCTTACATTCACGGTTGACTGAGCAGTGACCAATTTTAAGAAAGGGTCTATTTAGAGAATTGCGCCACTGTTCATGGTGAAATCTCTGTTTTTCCCCCACCTGTCTTGATTGGCAACCATAGCCTTTCACTCTGTGACAAATGACACCCCAAAAACAACAATTGAAAAGGGGCACAATTCTCTAAATAGACCCTTTCATAAAATTGGTCACTGCTCAGTCAACCGTGAATGTAATGACATGACCAGGGTGTCATTTTAAAGAGGAGATTCAACCCCAACAGAGGATATCTCCCTTTGATCCACATGTGCCCTACTTCTGTTCCAATTAGCAATAATATCTCGGTTTCAATGTATAATGTAAAGGAAAACGCTATGGAGATTGAGATTTCAAAAGAAACAAAGGAGAACAAAAGAAGAGGAACAAAGGTCTTCCCCACAAGTATATGTACATGTATGTAAGGCCGTACATGTAAGGTGTGTCGTCATCTACTGTTCATGCACAGACTTACAATTAATGTTGCACACTTTCTTGAGTAGCCACGCTTTCAAATGAAAGCAGTTATCATCGAATGTATGTCAGTGTCTTTCATTTCTTTTTTTCTTTTTTCTTCCTTTTTTTGTGGGGGGTGATACTGGCAGTTCTTCTTACAATGGTTATTTCAGGTGAAAAAAAAACGCATTAAAACAATTCAAAACATTAAAATAGACTTGGGTGCACTGCAAATTAATTGCACGTTGTACATGTGCATGTGCCAGTATACGTATGTATTGTACATGGATTTTAACAAGTTTACATGTACAGTGTATATTAGATTCACACCATTTATGTGCATTGTACGTGTACATACTGTGCACATTGTTTGCGTGCACGTCTTTGGTTCACTTTCATATTACATGTACATGTAACAAGAGATGACTGGAGTCTGTAGTGTCCATTTTAATTTCTATTTTCACCAAAATCCTAGTATTACTCATAAGCTATGTATGTGTAATGTACACATTTAATACCTGGATGACTCATCCAACCACTAAGCACATGCCCAGTCTGGTGTACACAATGAATGCCCACTGGCCACAAAGACACAAATACCACAATCAGACAACCAGTAATAATTATCATGACTCACGATGACTGCACACAGTGCAGTCGTCTACAAGGAACCAGTGGAATTAAAAGCTCAGAGAGATGAGTAGGAAAAATGTCTGTAAAAGGAGAATTGCGAATGTCTGGTTGGAAAAAATGAGCACATACATTTGTACATAGCATGTAAGAACCATTTCAAGGGTTTGTGGTTTAATATGGATGGTTGAAAATTTGATAAAATACTAATGCACACTACATAATTTCAAAGAAACCTTATGGCGTGGGTATTTGGCACATTAAAAATAATTTGACCAATCACAGTTCCATTTTTCAATGAACAATAGCTTGAAGCAGAACCATGGTCTTTCTGAAGAAAAAAAAATCAAAATGTTGGACTAATTTGGGGGGAGGGTGCAGAGGCTTTTTTTTAGATTTTTTTAAAATTATTTCAATTTTGGGGGGCGGTGTTTGGTGGAGTGGGGTGGGGTTGAGATGGGAAAGGGTTAAAATCAGGTTTTTTTTAATACCTTTCTCCAAAAATTGACCTATCGCCGTTTGCGAGTAAGCCACGCCCCTAGACAACCCATATGGAATTTTGTACATTAAGTTTTGTTTGTTTCAGATTTTGCACGTTATGCGTCCATTTGTAATCATGTGATTGGACAGTATTTTAAAAGCTGCGTTGACGCGATTCTACCGCGATAGGTCAATTGACATTGCTCCATTTGTTTTTCTGACACACAGTGTTTTGAGCAACAGTGGGTTTATACATGTACATGTTGGAATCACCGATTTCATTTTTCAAATACACTTTGACACTGTGAATGTTGATTGTAAGTTTCTTTCAAAATGGCTTTATGTTGCAGATACCTCTACTGTGATGAAGTGGACCTTACACCAGATAATGTTCTGACAACCCTCTACGCAGCCAAGAAGTACATAGTGCCTCACCTTGCCCAAGCCTGCGTCAGCTTCTTAGAGCGCAGCTTGAGTGCCAGGAATGCCTGCGTTCTGCTCAGCCAGAGCCATCTCTTTGAGGAGCCTGACCTGATGCAACGCTGCTGGGAAGTCATTGATGCCCAAGCCGAGGTGGCGCTGGCATCCGACAGCTTCCTAGAGGTCGATCATAAGACCTTAGAGAGCATCCTGATGCGGGAGACGCTCAACGTCAAGGAGATAGTGCTCTTCCAGGCTGTCTCAAGGTGGGCTGATGCCGAGTGCAATCGGAAGGGGTTGCACCCCAACCCCGAGAACAAGCGCAAAGTGCTGAGTAAAGCCTTGTATCTGGTCCGCATCCCCACCATGCCGGTGGGAGAGTTTGCCAACGAAGCAGCCCAGTGTGGCCTGCTGACCCTCCAAGAAACCACCGACGTGTTCCTCCACTATATGGCCAACACCAAACCCAAACTCCAGTTTGTCTCCATGCCCCGCAAGGGCCTGCGTACCTGCAAAGTCCACCGTTTCCAGTCCTCGGCCTATCGTAGCAACCAGTGGCGCTACCGGGGCCGATGCGACAGCATCCAGTTTTCCGTGGACAAGCGTGTCTTCATTGCTGGCTACGGGCTCTACGGCTCCAGCTCTGGAGCCGCTGATTACAGCATCAAGATCGAACTGAAACGGAGCGGCAAGGTCCTTGGAGAGACGCAGACCAAGTTCTTCTCTGATGGCTCCAGTTGTACCTTCCCTGTCATGTTTCCTAACCCAGTGCAGGTTGAGCCCCATGCCTACTACACGGCCAGTGTGATACTGTGCGGCTCGGAACTGAGCTACTTTGGCCAAGAGGGCCTGACAGAGGTCACCGACCACGCAGTGACCTTCCAGTTCCAATGCTCACCGGAGAGCACCAATGGAACTGGTGTCCAGGGAGGCCAAATCCCTGAATTGATCTTCTATGCATAATTTATTACACAAACTCAAAACTCTTATTAATCTTAAGGCATCTTGTTGAATGAATTAGATTTTTTATAATTTGCTATGACTACATGAATGAGTTGTATTTACATACATGTATGCTGTTACTTGTTGTTCTACCAACAGCAAGTTCTAGGTAATTGGAATTGAAATGGAAAAAAAAATAAGTCACTATTTGGAAATATTCCATAGTTGTACATGTATATCAAAGCTCCTCCTGGCATGCTGTATTCTCAATAAATGTACATGGATAGTATGTTGATGTAAATGACACCTCGCATGTTAATGTAGGTTTCCGTACATGTGTAGCTAGTCACATAGGAATTCCGCAGACTTTAAACTGAGATGATTAGGCTATGCACTTGTACAAACAAGCATCGTTGGTTCATAAATCTGCATGCCATTTCAAAGTTTGCTTTAAAAAAAAGTCAATACGCAGCTAGCCCAGTAAGCACCTTTTAAGCCAAGATTGAACGATCCAAGATATGTTATTTTTAAGTACGTGTACATTGTACATGCCATGGTATTTATTATACATGTACACCATAAAATCAAGTACAATGTACAATGTACATGCAGTTGACTTGTTTCAGTGTGAATTGTTACTTTTGTGTACCATATACCAGAATACGCAAACTTAGACACGTATTTAAGTCCAAACTTTCTTCCTTTTCCCCCCTTATTTAAAAGATGCATTCGAGTAGCTCACCCAGATCGACTGGGGTAAAAGCAGACAGGTTACCCACGACAGCCAGGCTAATCGAATGCTCAACCGCGGGTATCACGATCCCCATGTGACGCCCGTAGCCGCGGCCGTAGCCACTGATAAAACGCCTGTTTTAGACTGGGACTTAGTTTGAGATTTACTGCTTTTCAGTCAATTGCAAAACTCAAAAAAAGGTTTGGGTTGGAGTTATAGCCTCTAAAGTCGCAATGAACTCAATAAATAAGTACCTTTAGATTTCAAATAAACTTGATTTGTTGGGTCCACTTAATATTTCCGCCGTCCGGCCGCCATATTTGTCTGTTTCTTGGAATAAACAACGCTTGCATGTGACGTATTTCCACCAGCGACCCTGCTCCAGGGTCGCTAGTGGCTGACCCGGGTGAACCCCGAGATTGACGTCAGAGCTAATTGAACGGCACGGGGCTAACCCAAGCTGATTCGGGTGAGCTACTCGAACGCGCCCACTAACTGACTTCATATATGTTTTTATAATAACACTGTATTTTTTCGGTCCTAGATAAATTTTCCGGGGAAGGTTAATAAAATATTATGCGGTAATCAGAATTAAACCTGTCAAACAGCAGCATTTGCAAGCTAGTGCAGATGGCTTTGCTATTTGTAAATATGCATATGATATAAACTTCTGTTAGTGAAATCCTGGACAAGAATGTTTTGAAAACTGCGTCATTCTTGCCAATCTTGGGAAACATTTCATTGACAAGTTTTAAATGACAACCAGTAGCACTCCCTATTTTGATGGGGGTTGCCTTGATTTTTGTAATGTTTGATAGGTATACACATCATACACATTGCATCAACAGGTCTATTTTAGTCAACCCTTCAAAATGTAGAAAACTGCTTTAGATGAAACACAATCATGAAAGTTATCCTGTAAACTGTACCATGAGAATTTTTTGAATTTTTTTTTTTAACAGCACAATAACTGCCTTTAATAAAACTGCCATTATCTGAAAGAAGAAGTGCTGTATAATCAGAATACTGTCTAGTCTTGTGCAATGTTATTTATCCAAAACGTGTATGTACACTGTTGCCTTTTAGCCCACCTTAAAATCCAACCACTGGTTTGAGTGTACATGTGCATGATATTTTAGCCCATTATATGGACTCCTTCTATGTACACTACAACAGACATGACAGAGTGCATGAAATAACTATTTCCAAACCATGGGAAAGAAAAATTGCAGAAAACTTCTCAAAGCTTTATAATACTGATATGAAATTGTTGAAACTTCCCATACATGTACATGTACATGTACAATGTAGGTCCAATGTTCTGTGACTTAACACCCCACAAACATCAATATGGCAAAAGTTGATCAGTTCACTCCCTCATCTTGCATGTCTTGAGAAGTTTTAACCCAAGAAATCAATGGTAAACTCTTGCATTCCTATTCCTAAACTCTGTTCATCATTTCATGCGCAAACAGCCACCAACATTACATTTAGCATGTTGGAAGCGCAAAGTTCCCACCAAAAATCTCATGCAGCCAGCTGCCCGACAGATGAAATGACAAATGGACACAGCTACATTAAAGATGCAGATAAGTACTTAATAATTATCGCTGAATAAAAAAACACAGAGTCTCAGCTTTGAGAAATGTCCACGCAACTATTTCATCACAAGCAACAGGGTCGCATTATCAAACCCCAGACCCGCAACATACAGTTGTGAACAGACTAACAGTCACATTTAACCATGTTATGAAATCCTGATGCTTAAAAATGTAAATTGTACATGAAAGTCAAGTTGTGAACTTGTGACTTAGTGTTTTCAAGTATAATCAATTATTGTACACGTAATTAAGAAACCCACAATAAATGAAACAATGTGGTCAGGCATGTCAGGTAGATTGGTGCACAATATGATGGAATTGTTCATTTGATGATAAAAGCATGACATTTGGCACACAGTCAGAGTATGTCATGGAAAGGCTATAGTGCCATCGCAGATTTGTTCTTTGAAAAAAAATCATAGAATAACATGCAATGGCCGCCATTTTGAAAATTTTGAAAATTTCTTGTTATCCTATGATATTTTTTTCAAAGGACAAATCTGCAATGGGCCTATAGCCAAATATCTTTCCCATGACATACTCTGACTGTGTGCGAAATTTCATGCCTTTATCATCAAACTGAACAATCTTGTCACCAATCTGCTGTACTAATGTACACTATAATAAACGTGGGTTTTCCCGACACAACTGAAATGAATTTGTTCTTGTTCTTTCTTGGCTTTGTCTAATAGCTTTGCTGTGGTTGTACTGTCAGGTACAGAATAGTAATACACATTTCCCACCTGAGAGGATTTAGCAGGCAGAACTAAATTAATAACAGTCAATCATCTTTGTTCCCTGTTGTGTTGCTAAATGAAATAGTTGTTCATTTTGTAATCATGTTTTACCCTATACAGGGTGAGTTAAAAAAAATGGATACCCAAATGTTGGGACTATTGTTTTAGTGAGGTTCTGCATGTAGCCCTTTCAAAATCTAGGATACGAAAGCCCAATTCATAGGCTTTCTTTTAGTACAAGAATCATTCAAATTACTCATGTACTTTCAAGTTACGGAATTTTAAACACAACCACCGTTTTAAAGGTCTGTCCATGGATCACAAGAAGGCAAGTGTTCTTTCAGCAAAACGAAAACAAATCACATAGGGATGTGTGTGAATCGTTTTGTTTTGCTGAAAGAATGCACACCTTTTTTGTGATCCATGGACAGAACTTTAAAACGGTGGTTGTGTTTAAAATTTAAAAACTTGAAGAGTACATGAGTGATTTGAATGATTCTTGTACTAAAAAGAAAGCTTATGAATTGGGCTTTCATATCCTAGATTTTCAAAGTACTACAGGCAGAACTTCACTAAAACAATAGTCCCGACATTTGGGTTTCGCTTTTTTTCACTCACCCTGTAGTTTTGTCTTGGAATGTCTCAAGAAGATAACTTCAACAAAAACGACAAACCACAAGGGGGAAAAGCAAAATACTGCAATGTTTTCAGATCAAAAGCGATAGACCTACCCTACATATGTATGTGTGTACTTACCAATTGCAGGCACATTGATGTGAAGTTCTTGCGACAGCTTGAGGTATGTTTTGCCCAGCACATAAACATTTACCTGTTGGGGGGAAACAAAACAGCCCTGACAATGTGTTTAAAAATTTTGAAAGGAAAACAATGTACATATACATGCACACAGCATGTACATTCCATGTTTAAAAATTAAGGGATTAAAGAGTGATGAAGCAGTTTGAAACTTTGAGGAAGCTAAGTTGCTGCCAACAGCTGTAAAAGGAATGTTTTCCAAGAAAAGTGAGACTTTTTGCTGAAAATGGCCCCCCCCCAAAAAAAAATGAAAGGAAAAAAAACAATTCATCTTACCTGAAGTAAGTCACTCAGGTCCAAAAGCATATCTGAATGGAAGCTAAGTTAAGCAGATAAACTATAAATATCAAAGGTAAGGCTAAGATAAACCCTAGGCCTCAAGATTCTTCAAATCCATCCGGAGGTTTTGTAGGCTTCTTCAGGATTTAGGGAGGTTGAACCAAGCCAATGTACTACTTAAAGGTAATCTACAACATTTGCAAACATCAAAAAAACAAAACTACCAAATTATTATGAAATATCTGACTTGACTGTAAGTGAATAATAGTCGCAAGCATCCTGTCAAATCATGGCACCTGGTGTGCTGTCAAGAAAGTGGAATTTTTGTATCAATTTCTGACACAATCAATTTCAGATACTACCCCCAATTTACCACATTTTAGTTAATCCACATTATGCCAGCTACATGTAGTCTGATTCCTTGACCTGACAATTCCCTGATGTCTATAAATTGCTTTGTTTCGTCTGAAGTAGGGTCAGGGGCCCAGATTTCAAGAACAGCAATTTTTTTCTTGGTTTTTCCAGCATCTACGAACGCAATGCATTAAAACAGGTCAGTATAACAATATTTTCTACAAAATACTAACCCCCAAATGCATCCATGTCTGAAAATTACAGCAAACATAAATGTTGTATACATATTACCTTTAACATAGGGCTTAGGCCAAAAACAAAAATTGTTCTGCTTCCTGTCACCCTACCTAACCTATTTTGACAGCCCCTACCCTAATTTTTTTGGGGGGAAATGAGGAAAAAAAACGAAAACCATCAATTACTACATTTTACTCTTGACTACACGCAGACACCTCCATATGATTGCACACACACAAAAATTGCCCCCCACCCAAAAAAAAAAAAAATTCCCTACCTACCCTATTTTCCAATGCCATGTAATCGGAAGCAGAACTGTTGGGTTTTTTTTGGCCTTACCACTTCAAAGTAAAAAGAACAAAGTTTGTGCCACATGGTTTCTGTACACATGTAGTAGAAAATATTTGGGGTATTCAGGAGGGTTTCACTGCAAGGCAAACTGGAGCAGGTATCATACAGCATGTAATTAATCTATAGAGTGAAGTTGAACACATGGGGACATTACGTATGTGCTTAAAATTGGGCTATATGGTGCATGGATATCCGCTGAAGGTACTTTGTTATTTTCCTCACTGAAGTTTAAATTTGTTTTAAGAAATATCCTAAAGAACTCCTTGAGTGCACCTCATTCATGTAGGTTGCCTAGCCGGCTAGCCCCACTTCTGGAAAATGCCTACACCAACCGTTATCACTTTGTGAAGCTTTCTACCATAGAACTTACAGTTTGCAATAGCCCTACAACTACACTGCCCAATACTTGTCTGTATTTTGTTTTCTTTTATCAAGCAGCCCATCTTTCTGCAAAATATCATATACACTCTCATTTAAATGGTGCCAACATGGCTAATAGCCATTCACCTAGCATCTCCCCCTAATGCATGTTTACATTTCTATTATATCTACTCTCAACAGACTTCTTTTTTTTTTCTCTCCAAAATTTAGAGCCTCCTATCCGATTGTTTATACAAAATATATGCACACATGTAATACTTTGAATACTAAAAATGTTTTCGGTTCGGCTCAGCTGTTACTACAAACAGTATTAAATCATGAGATTTTATATAGTGTCTGTAGTAAATTTTATTCGCATTTATCAAATTGTTGGCACGCTTGAATCGCTCTCTCCGGGCGGTGTAAGTGAAGATGTTAAAAAGCCAGCCTGAAAGCCCTTGCTTATTTGCTTTCACCGTTTATTGGGCATTAAACGTCTGTGGATTACATTTTAGGCAAGGCTGGCCGTGCGCTGGAATTACTTAACGGGTGAGATACCCGTTTCCCAAAGTGTCGAGAGAGACTTCAATGAAAATAAACCATCCACGGGAGGATGCGTCTGCTCGCACGAGCACGTTTGCCCGGAATTATTAAGAGGGTAAGAAAAACATCGTAAAACATCGCAGCATGAAAACAGTACCCAAGGGACAGAAGCACACTCAGTATGTGGTGTGTCTTGGGATTTTTTTTTTCAGGGAGAAACTGCAGGCTCTGATTCACATACATGTGAGTGAACTGGGCTTTTTATCTGTGTCACTTTCGTCTTGTGAGGCAGCCTCTTTTCTTCCTTTTCTTTTTTTTTCTTTATTACTTTATTTAACTTGAAAGAAATTGAGGGAGCTATTAAGAGAAGTAGCACATGCCTTGGACAGCTGGATGCATGTTGGAGAAATTGTGACATCATGCAAGCCACCAGATTATTGAATTTGATCAGAAAATCTCTATGTTCAAGACTGGAAGTGTTTTCAGTATGCCTAACTTATTTATAAAGACTTTTTTAATGCATCACAATCACTGTCGAGGTCTCTCTGAATTTGAAATAAAAGATATTAAAACGTAAACTTTAAAAAAAAAATAAACAAATCAATTTGGACACAATATTTATAATTGACATTTAGTATTCATGAAGGCTTTTGCATTAAATCAAACATGCTTTTTATGGGGGGGATGCAGGTTGGACAACACACAACATAGTATTGCATTTGCACTCCAAAATCAAAATCCTATTTTTTTTTCTTCAGAATTCTTGTTTCAAATATCTCTTGAAGACAAGAGACAACAAAGTGAGGAGCTTCCACAGGAATACAAGACACACAATTGTGGAGAACATGGCATACAACATACGTAAGCTTTTGAGACAAAAACAATTCAGATGTAAGGGCATTCACTACAAACACTCTTCAGGTACTTCCAATGTTTTTTGTTAAAGCATGCAAGATCACAACTAGGCTCATTGCAACGTAAAATTAAAACTGATACTTTGTAGCAATTTCTTGAACTGCGAAACAATCTGTGATCTGAAAATTGATAATCATAAATATAATAGAAGGCATTTAAATGGTACATTGTGTTGTACTTTTACGCAGCAACGGGGTATCAAAGCGCTTTACAATTATTATTTTCCCTGTTTCAACAGGCAAACACTCCTGAAACCTTCTCAACTCCCTTGGGAGCATACACGGCTGGTACTTGTAGGCAGCCATTTCGGCCCTCACAGGTACCCATCTACTCCTGGGCGGAAAGAAGCAATCTGACAAAGCGCCTTGCTCAAGGGCACACACACCATGACCCCAGGCTGGACCTGAACCCACAACCTGCAGAATTACCCGCAGACCACAAATTCAATGCTCCAGACCACGAGGCCACAGCACTCTTTTTCCAAATTACAGAGTTATGTACGAGTTCATTATGCACAAGTACATGTAGCTCCTCGGCCTCATATGCCTTTCGCCACCCCCTTAAAGTTGGATTGTGTGCTAGTTGAGCAAATACATGTATACTACTGGTAGTACATAAATTTCAAGAATTTGGCCTGGCTTCGGACACATTTCGGAAACATTTTTTTAATGACTGCCCAGGGACACTTCTACTCAGAATGATAAAAAAGTAAGACAATGATTGTAACATATTACATGTATAAAAATCAGGTAAATTACAGTTTTTCTAACTTCAAGATGTATAATGCAGTGAAAGACTATCACAGACGAAAACGGTGCAATAAACCATGCCACCATACAGTACGTCCAATGACCACAGTCACGCAAACGTTAATCCTAGCCAAGGGGCATAGGATTACCACAGAGAGCCTTTCTGCAACTCATTCATCAGTGCTTGGGGGGGGGGGGGAATCACTCAGTGTATGCACTCCCCACCACCCCCCCCCCCCCCCCCCCTAAAAAAGGTCTGTCTCCTTTCAAGGCCGCTAATGCACCCTCCTTTGGGATAAGTTTTTAATTGTCAAATTCTACAGTGCCAAAGGCCGCAGGAAGTTTATTTTGGCTTGAGCATTTCAAGCGCCGATTCACTGATTAACGGTGGTCATTTTCTGTTGTTTGTTTGTGGACGTTTACCTGCAAGCTACTGATGTGGTGCACTGCCAATTAAAAAGCTCTCAACGGTAAAAATCATTCTGAGCAATGTACCGTGGATAATAAAATATCTCAAAGGCTCACTGATGCAAACAGAAGGAAGAAATCGTCCCTCTCAGCTGGACTTCCGTCGTGAGCCAGCCAGCCATCCCCCCCCCCCCTTGCAGCAATCGACCTCTTAATTGATTGAAAGCCAAATATTATTTTTGGACCGCAAATTGAGCATGAATCAGGTGAATTCTGTCCCAGGGCAATCAAGGAAAGCCAAGGATAGAGCAATTAACTGAAAAAATGGCAGCGTTTTGGAATGGCCTTCAGCTTTGGAAAAAAAACACTTATAATTTGTGCAGAAACGATGCATACTCATTTCTATTACAGATCAAACACAATTGTGAACTCGCTACAGCGTTCTAAGTACTAACTCTGTTTTTAATTTTTTTATGTATATAAAACAAAAATGGGGGGGGGGGGAAGGAAATAATTTGGGGGGCAGTCAAAAAATATCACAAGCCTGTGTACGCGAGCGCATACCATTGTCAACGGTCCGGAAATAAGCCACTAGAACACTTCGAGGTGTAGTCGTTTTTATGAACGAGAAATGTATCAAACCGCAGAGTGGTGTATAACAAATGTACATGTACATGTATAACAAATGTACAAAGACGTTGGCTGCACACTATCTACGGCTGTTAAATGCATGTGTGGCGTGTACAGTACTTGATTTTGAGAGTCACGGTATATACCGCCACAAAACTTTGGCGGTATTCGGTATTATAGGGTTCTTTTCTGGGCGGACTATTGCTATCAAAGCACGATAAGACATTTGGTGTTAGGGAAACTGCAAACAGGCAGCATGGGCAAAGGCCCTGCTGGATGACTAGCACAGTGTTCACCTTACAAAAATGTATCTAGATAGCGTGACCACAAGGAATTTAAACAATCATAGCGAAGATCTGGCCAGGTTGTTTCTGTCAACTTTTTGTTAAAGAATGCGAACCACTATGCGGCTGAATCACAACAAGCTCTCAACAGCTCGATTTTTCGGAGACAAAATTGTGACCCCGAAATTCATTCTTGCAAGAATAACACAAAAAAGCCCAGTTTTTAAAGGATGGTTGTGTGGACGTTTATATTCTACTTTTTAATACTCTTTCTTTTTAATATAATTTCATTTAAAATGCATTTTCTAGCCCAACTGGGCGCATTCCAGGGGCCAATTTCATAGAGCTGCTTAAGCACAAAATTTGCTTAAACACAAAAAGTCTTGCTTAATAAAATCAGGTTACCGGCCAAAACTCCATGCGATTGTTATGCTAAGTAAACAACAGCTAAATACCAGTCACAAGCAATGTACATCACATGGAGTTTTGGCCGGTAACCTAATTTTACTAAGCAATGTTTTTGTGCTTAAGCAAATTTTGTGCTTAAGCAGCTCTATTAAATTGGCCCCTGGAATGCGCCCAGTTGGGCTAGAAAACGCATTTTAAATGAAATGATATTAAATAGAAAGAGCATTTAAAAGTAGAATATAAACGTCCACACAACCATCCTTAGGTTTACTTTGTGGTAAAATACCACATACTACCTAGTACTGCAGAAATTATGTATGCAGGTACCAAATACTAAAAAATACTGTGAGTGTTGTGCCCACTGATATGCTGCAGTACTGCATACTACAGTTTACTACTAGTAGTATTTGTAGCTTTAGGTGAGGTTAGGGTTAATAAGTTACATTAATTGCCTTAAAGGGAAGATACAACATTTGCAAACATCAAAGAACGGAATGATCAAATTATCATGTAATACCTTACTGAATTGTTAGGGACTGACAGTCTAAAGCATCCTTTAAAACCATGGCTCCTGGTGTGCTGTCATTTTCAAGAAAAACTGTATTTTTCCAATGCTGGTCGGCCGACCAGCGTTGGAGAAAACTGGCTTTTTTCAAAAACTGTTCCTACTTTTTCATATTTAGTTATTCTGACTTTTCTTTGCAATTGATTACACACCTGTGAAGGGGTTCAAGCTTGCTAGACTTATTCTCTGACCTTAAAATTCCCCAAAGTGTATTAATTTCTCCGTTTCATCTTAAGTGGGGTCAGGGAACCAGGCTACAAGAATGTGATAGGTTTTCTTGGTTTTTCCAGCATCTACAAGCCCAAAACGTGAATTACATTGTAAGTCAGTTTAACAATATTTTCTATAACATACTTATCCTTCAAATCCATTTATTTCTGAAAATTGCAGCAAAAGGAAATGTTGTAGATTCCCTTTAAGCGACATTGAGCAGATGTATCAGCTTGCAATTTCCAGCAGTTACCATTATGATTGGATACATTGGCTAGCCCTGGAGATAACTCCTTACTACAAGCCTCCTAAAACTAACAGACTTTGGTCACTTGTTGCCGGTACTAATTGAGTGGGGTTATCATTTGAAATTGATTGATGAATTGACCGTGAAGAGCGGTAATTATTCATACTCAAGCAGGCTTAGAAAGTCAAGGTCAGGGCAGTGCTGTGTTGAATGTAACAACACGGGTGTTTTCAAGACACGCATTGTCGATCTGTGCTTCAAACTCAGATAAATGTGGGGCTACAGAGCTTGGAATAAAGAAATATAAACCGAAAGACTATTTTTCATCCAATTCTATTGCTCTATATGTAATCAGACTTCTGTGACTTATCAATCTAGGAACAGAGTGTTTAGGGTGTTTTCTTACGTACAGCAAAAGACTCATGGAAAAATTCAAACGAAACACTTTTTTTTTCCCTTAGGGACAAAATATTCATTTGTACTCATGGGTGAAGAAAAGTGAGGATGAAGTACATGTACATTTAGTTACGGATAGGATTCCGTTGTCTGCCAGATAGAAATTTATACCCTAAAACTTTCAACATTTACGTGATGCTGACATACTTTGTACTTTGTCCTGGGCATGACCAAAATATACAGGTCACAATTCCTGTCAACAATTCTAGGCACTTCTAACCCAGCATATAAGTGTAGCAATGTCTTGACCAAATCTGAAAGTACAGGTTTCACCATCTGCTGGACTCATGGCTAGACATTCTCAAAACCAATTACTTTAGTACAGGGATTGGGCATCAAAGAAACACCAACAATTAGGGACACACACAAAAAGATATTACACCTTTATTACCTTGAATTCGCAATTTGCTACTGTAATACGCTACTTCTGATATTCACTACTAACATTATGAAATATGGATGTTTTCCTTCTTTTTTTCGCCAGCAATAGAACCATTCTTGATTGAATCAAGATTGATTCCAAACATGTTGAAGTCGCCCAAGCTTACACAAAAGGACCTCATTGTGCATGCTTACCGCACTGACCAACCAGGATGAGGGAAGAAAAAAAAGGATACGAGGTGTGCCCTCCGTTCTGCAGACGAGATACAAACACGCAGCCACAATGTGGCTGGTTTTTCTTCCTCGGGTTAGCTTCTTGGAGACGGCCATCTTGAAGAAGTTGTAAGCAGTGTCCAGACAATGCTGGTTCAACTGCAGCTGGCCTCCCAGCGCATTGATCTTACCCTTGCCTGCAAATAGGAAACATGCCAGATATATACCAGTTGATATATACTCATTATAGGCTGTGTGCATGAACAAGTAGACCGCGCTTCAGGACTACTAACGAGAGCTCTGATCTCTACAAACTGACTGGATGAAGTACAGAAAACCACAGAATTAAGTCATATTGGGGGGATGCGTCGGTGTTCTACAAAGGCCAACTTGCCGTCTTAGGTCTGTTCTATAGCATGAGTGATTCACTTTTGTAACATCGTGCTTCACCTAGTTCACCTTTTGTCCGCCACGGTTTACAGTGTTTCAAATGTGTGTGGTTCACTTTCTGTACGCTGCAGTTCACTTTTTGCAACATTTGGAAAGTATAATCATAGCAGAAACTTGTTCTTGTTTAGAACATCATAATGTGTGTACGTGAACAAAAGTATGTCAAATCTTAATACTGTGCAGGCTGTACTTGTGTACTCTTACATATTGGCACTTATGGGATACCGGGAACAAACATGACAAAGGGCAACAATAGGGACAATGGTACCCTGCAAGTCTGTCTTTAGAAATTGAAGTACCCCATAATCTAACGCTATGAGTTTTGAGATTTTTAAAGGGACAAAGGAGAACAAAAGAAGGGGATTGGGGTCGAACAATAGTGGTACCCCATAAATCCCATATATCAAGTGTGTGTGTGTACTTGTAGAACGTTTGTGTATCGGCAGCCATTTTGGAAGACCGGGGAAGCACTGGTCAAAAAGCAACAATAAGTTAACTAGCGGGATACCGCGCTTCGGGCGGCACCCGCTAGATGGGTGGAGTTGACTGTTTCGTAATAATTACTGTATACAATGAAATCTCGATAATTTAAACTCTAATAACTCCAAACAACTGTTAAATCAAATAAAGAATCAGACCCTCTGCTGCACGCGAGCCTATTTGGATTCGCCATCAGTCTCGCCTAAGTTGTATTTGCGTGCACATAACGTTTCCTGCGGAGATTGTGCGAGGGTCCAGGACATATTGTCAATATAGGGGAAGGGGCTAGCTAGGGTGAAGGGTGCTAGTTGGAACGCCCAATTTCCGTAAAACACGTCAACCATGTCACCAATATTTCCGGGGATGGGGAGAAATATTTCCAGGGATGGGGAGAAATGGTTTTTGTTATAAAGGGGAGATGGTGATATTGAAATCGCTGATATTGTGGAGGTTTATGTTTGTGCTGGGATTCATACCGTTTAAATGTTGTTTTAAATTGCGCGCCGATTAGGAAGGTCTTGCTGTCAACAGTTGAATGAAATTAAGTATTTATTGCCGACCGATTGTCTCATGCGATGTCTCATTATATAAAGCTCATAAATAATGTTGTGCTAGAATATTGTCCAGTCAATTTGAACATTGATTTTTCAAGGTGCCAAACCATTAAGGACGTATACACCAACTGTACAAATAGGTAATTTAGACGAAACGCGGTTTGATCTTGGCCTATACAAAATCGTATCCATCGTTCTCACTACAGAGGAGAGGAGGGGGCAGCCAGTGGGGGTGGGGGTTGGATATTGTGTGGGCGTCGCCAGGATTTTTCTAGAGGGGGCAAAACATATTTTGGCCCAAAAAATTCCTGGTTTTCTCAACACATTCTCGATTTATCAGTTTTAGAGGGGGGCAGGGACATTTTGCACCCCCAACCCAAACCCATTAAATTCACACCACTATGACTTTGCGCCTCTTTTTATTATTATTATTTTTTTTTTTGCTTTACGGGGAGGCCCCTCCTCGCGACGCCCATGCCTATTTATGTTACACCTGTGAATGGTCACACATTATATTTCCGGGAAGTGGGCAACAATTTATATTTGTTATGGTGAAGGGGTGTTTCTTATTAAAGTAGAAGTTAATGTCATTATAGCAGTTGGTGTTTTTATTATGGTGGTGGGGTTGTACAGCAAAGTACTGTAACACGTTCATTTGCAGAAGAGAGTAAAACTAAAAGAAAGGACATATTGGAGCACTTCATAATTATGTCAAGCACCACATGTTAAATGTATTTATTACAAAACTGTGAAAATGAAATCAGGTATACAATCAGAATTTGTTTAGTAATAATCTATTTGCAGCATCCATTACTTTACAGGGTAGTACTCGACAAAACTCAGGGATATAATTGTTGTCAGTTTTCGGAGCAATTTTCGCAAGGGACGTCGGTCCAGGCTTGTTTACCATAGGCACAAACATTCCATGAAAGACTTTCAAGCAAGACGGCCAAAGGTTATTGTGCAATTGCATTTTGTTTTGTTAAAAGCTGTAATCATAAATAATGACAGTGGCATTGTAAGTTACAGGACAACATTTTTTTAATGAGTGTTGGTGAAAACTCATGAGAAAGGAGGGGTATGCGAATATGAATATTTTGTTGTGAAATTTTAAGAGTGATTATGTAACTCGGTAATCAAAGACATTGTTTTGTTATCAAATAAGTCTGCTTGGCCAGTAATTATCGGGTAATCATTCCATCATTATTCTTGGGTACAACTAAGCCAAGGATATAATTTTTAAAAAAGGATGGACATAAAACAGCAGAAAAGAGTGATTTTTTTTGCACTATTTCATGACTTCTAAAAATGAAATTATGGCTAGAAGGAAAATGTGTTTTGAATGGGTAAAGAGAAAAACCAGGAATCTTGCAGTTGAACTGGAAAGAATAGGTGTGTCACGTCTTCGTCTTGAGTTGAGATTCTTGCTTTGGGAACTGGTTGAAGCATGCACTGGAGCATGCTTGGAGCATGGTTGGAGCTGGTCATGTGATGTGGGTGTCATCGAGATTCCTGTGTAAAGGAGTTAGAAAGAAAAGAATAACGACTAAGGTGAAGAAAACTTGTAAACAAAAATACATCGGCTAACAATAGCTCTTTATCCTGCTTGGGTTCATGTCTGTTGTCGAGTCATTTGATTTTCTGCCAGAGTGTATTCTCTAATATCCACTATTCTAACTGTGTTGGTTTCAGGTTTTAGTCTTTGCCTGTATTTTTTGGTTTTTGGCCTGAGGTTTGAACTTGATCACGTCTTTAATTTTGATTTGAGGGTTTCTTTATTAAGTTGGTTATTGGTCTTTGATTTGCAGTAAATTAATTTTGTTTTGCCTATGACTTATGAGTATGAAAGCCATTTCTTTAAAGGAAGTTTTACGTATGATTTGCCGTGTTCTAAGATTAGCACAAAGATTTAGTGTGCATAATTTGTATGGAATGAATGTACATTTCATGGCCTATATACAAATGCAGCAGTAGCTAGTAGTAGGCCTATAGGCCTAGGCCTAAAACAAACTAAAGCAAAATCCAAAAATAAACTACAAACAAAGCCCAATTGTGAAATCAAGAGTTGGCAAAGTTCTACAAACATGTTCGGGTACATGTTCCAAGTGAGGCCTGTATTTACGGAGGTCATGCAGTAAATTGGCAACATTAAGCCTAGTAAGTTAACCCACGCCACGGCCAAACTCTCGATGTCCGAGGCCTCCCCCCATACGTACAACCCTCCCCGTACAACCCTCCCCGTACTCATAAACTGAAACTCACAGTCACACTTTTCACAAACAACAATGCTTCTCATTGCCAGTGGCGTTCGAAAGAATACCACTTTTCACAAACAACAATACATATCATAAGTGAGACTTACCGTTCAAAGAGAAAACTGGAGCAAGGAACAGATATACATCAACCATGTCAACAACGCTGTGCTGAAGAAATGTGGGGCATGCAAGTTGCATGCGCTGCATGCTCAGCGCTCATAACGAACGTATACGTGGCACGTCAATTATCCGGCCCGTACGCAAGATGGCCGGCGAGGCCCAATGGGGAAGGGAATTATGGGAAATAGGGTGGAAAATAGCCGGGCCCCGTTCCGCTTCCCCCGTAGCCAACGCGTGCGATGAGGACGGGAGACCGGTCGGGAAAATGGCAGCGCCCTCCAAATTTTCGTTATTGTAGTATAGATGTACGGTGTAATGGGCATACGCTACCCAGTCAGTATATAGAGATCTGTGAATGAGAGCTCCCATTTGCAGGTCACACTGCCTCCGTGTAATGAAGTCCTTAACCCTAACCACCCCAACTTTATCAAAATCCATCCCCCCATTTGGGTGGATTTTGGGGGACTTGGTCCAGAAGGCCTGGCGTGACTAAATATTGATGGAGTATGATGGACTTGGACCTAATGGCCTGAAGCAGTGCTAGGGGTATCAGATTGATTTGGCCTAGCTTCCTGTACTGCTATTGTGATAAAAGCCATATGTACATGTAGCAAGTCCATGAATGTCAACCAGTGCGTCAGTGGTGGATTCCATTATGTCATGTACAGTTTTGTATTGGACGCACAATGATTGATGGATTTTGATGGACTTGGTCCAGTTCCTAGTAAAAGACGCTAGGGAGTTAGGGTTAACAAGACACAAAAAGAAAGAGAACGGCATTGTCATACTATTCAATATTTTACCTGTTTGAAGAGTAATTGCCCTAGATTCCTTGCCAAATCCATGTCTGAAGCCACTTCCTAAAGAATGACTCTTTCCACCTGGGAGAGACAAAAACATTTTATCTGGTTATGGTTATTATTGATTGTTATCTCACCAGCATAGAGTAATATTTGTGGTGGTGTTTTTGCACAAGTAGCTAACTTTCAATGAAAGTGTGGAGATTTTTCTCGAACAACAAATGGTAGGTTAACTAATCACATAACAATGTACACTCAGTGTTGCATTATCTTTCAAATAAACAGCAAACTAACATAGTCATTATATCATTTCTGAATGAGCAGAAATTGTGCAGAAAACCTCCTAAAAAGGCGGATCAAAAGATGGGTTTTCCAAGTGAAGTATTTAGCGTTTCTTTTTTTACAGGAGAATTCCCTGATATCTCTGACCCACCTTCTGTGGGCACAAACTGGCCAATCACAGACGTTCCCCCGATGCTATTCTCGGCAAAGTTGACCTCCGAAACGATAAAGTTGTCCTCAATGACCGAGCCACAGTTTACACAGACTGCACTGCCCCGTGCCTGGTCGGTGTCAATCTCGCTACCCCCACAGGTTTTACAGACGGCACTCTTGGGTTTCGACATGATTCTGAGGGATGTACAGAGAGTTATTTGGCATGCTGAATGCATATACATGTATGTTAAAGATATTTATATAACTGACATACAGATCCTTGTCATTTGATTGGTGGAATTCAAATCACGTGACATTCGTTATTGCTCCCATTAACCCCGCCGCAGCTCAAAAGTACTATCCGCCCATGAGGAATGGGAAATACTATAATTGAACAGTTAGGATCATGACGCGGTATTTGTGTGCAAATGCATGCTGGTGTGCGCGTTCAGCGTTGCGCGTAGGGCGTATTGTTCATAAGAGCAAGCGCTACAGCGTTGGGTTCAAACATTTTCGTGAAGAGGTGGTTTCAAAGACAGAAATACATTTTCCTCCCGTTTTGAAATAAAAGTTTAAATATATATATCAAATGACAAGGATCTATATGTCAGTTATATAAAACAAATATTGAGTGGCTTTCAATTGTGAAATGGGAGGAATATTATCGCTTGGTAAAATCTGGACTTTTCCAGTTCACTCAGCTTCGCCTCGTGAAATGGAAAAGTCCAGATTTTCCCTTGCGATAATATTCCTCCCATTCCACTCTGAGCCACTCAATATTTGTATAACATTTTTAATAGCACAACAGACTGCTTATTTAACCCTCCATAGACATGTTGAGCTCAGAAACTTCTTCCTGAATCTTCAAATCAATCATTGTGCAGGAAAAGAAAGGCAAAATCTTTGACCTTTAAACTATTCCATTTTCACAAAGGCGCAATTCCATTTCGACGTCGTCTGAAAATCCACTTTACATGTCCTCAGGTTGGACTTTTTGGAACAGCCCCATTCACTTTTTGTGGCTTTGGAGATTTTTTCTTCTTCAAATACTGGACTTCCTCCATAGAGCCACATAGCGATACGTGCTAATTAGTTTCCAGAAAAGTTCTTCCCTAAATTTGAAATCCAGACCATTTGTTTCACTTGGTATTCACTATAAACAACTGATAAAATAGTCCGGTCACCAGACCAAAAGATTCCATGTCTAAGATTTGAAATTCAGGAAGTTTGGTACTTGGTACTTGGTGGTTATCCTCCTGAATAATCCACGTGGAAGTCTAACAAGGAGGCCTAACTCTTCAGGAAATTTAGCACACAACTCTTCAGGAAATTTAGAACATATAGATCTGTGTGGCTCTAAATAATACAGAGGATAGCTTCATAAGCTCTATAAATGTGTCTTGAATACTGGACTTCTTCCGTATAAAGAGCCACACAACAATGCACGCTAAATTTCCTGAAAGTTGCATTTCCTGAATTTGAAATCTAGGCTGATTATTAGGCCCTATAATAACCAGGGATGATCATAAGGTCAAAGTTCAATGTACATGTGCAGCTTGGGAAACCCTACTTCTAGAACTAGACAGTGTGCCTTCTAGCACTATCATTTTTTTGGGACCCTGTAACACTGTGGGATTTTAAATCCAAAGTTGATTGACATATTACTTGCACCCAGAATTTCACTTTCTCATACTAAAATCTCTGAAAAAAGCAGCCCTGACTTGTTATTTCGTTAAAATTAGGGGAAAATGTTTAGGACGTCGGACCAACAATTTTTTTGAAAATCAGTATTTTACATTAGATTTTCAAATTGATGCCAACCTGTCACGGACTGCCAGCATGCGTAGATTATTTTTTCAGCATGCGCCAGCCATACCGATATCACCGTTGGGCATGCGCTAAAAGAAGATAATGTCCCCTCTTTAGAAAATGGATTGCCATTATTAACTGTATGAGACTGGTCTGAAAATTTGTAAGTGTTTTCCCAGTAAATACTTCAATATTTTCCCTGCTAACTTTGACTTTTTAGGACATATTATCACTTTCTGATGGCTGATAGGTCACTGAAGGGAAAAATTAGTGATGGCCGGATATGGGAATCTTTCCCAACATTCTTTCCAAAGGGTCCATAACTACACAATCGCCATGCCCTTGAGAAAATCTTGCGGTCACTTTTGGACGGCAACCGGCAACCACCATGACCTTGATGATCATGATGACCACACACTCCCCAAATTTCTCCCAAAAATTAGGCTTACACTCGTTACAGGATAACTAGATGATCTAGAGCTGAAACTTAAGTTTTCCTGATTAATATTAAACTAACTAAGGTAAGCATGGTAAGTACATGTAGCACGCATACTGACATGACTGAATATCAAGTGAAAAAAGTCTATGAACGGAACTTAAAACATTAGGTGTCCTAAACTACAGGCCTGACCATGATGACAGGATTACCCGAATCACTGCAATGTTTGTGCAATCGTAGTGGCTATCGTTACGACAGCCATGACACAATTTTCAAATACTTACTATTGCTACGGCATTGTATTCAAAACACAATGCGAATGTAGCCTATATTGCAACTGCCCATCCAACCAGAATGCCTCGGTATTAACTCGATTAATACAGACATTAGCACTGGTTAGCTCAATGAGCTGGGGACCCTGGTCATTCTGGTTCGAACCTCTGCATTGCCATTATTAATTTGTAAGCCGCACTGACTAGTAGAGTACTCAACTTTTTTTTCTTTCTTTTTTTGAATAGAATTTTAAGTCTTTTAGTTTTTTAATCAAGTTGTTCTTTTTATCATGTTTATTTAGGCCTATGTAGATTTCATTTTTAGTCCCTTTGAAATCTGTGGTTTTACTTTTGGAGGATTTTTGTAAAAAAAGGAAAGAAAGTCAGTGGGAACATTTGGTTGATAGTCTGGTTCCCAACAGCCGAAGATCGTGACGCTGAATACTATTCGGGAAACCAGACAGTTCCGTAATGAATAAATGATGGCAGTGTATATTTTGCCGGAGACGGCAAACCTTTAGTAAACGTTAGTTTGCCGGATATGCACTGAACATGCGCAGTTACTGTTTTTTTGTACTTCAACATTTTCCGGTGACAAATTTTAGTCTGGCTCCATGCCAATATTATCGTTGTAACCTCGTATTCACAAGATGGGATTCAGACCATTTTATAATTTCGGACTTTATTTCCCTTTTAAAAAAAATCCTCCAGAGCCACAAATCTGAAAAAGAAAATGTAATACTCTGCAAAAAATGTTTGAGACATGTTAAAATAACAAAAGAAGAATATTCTTATTTATTTGGGGATGAGAAAAAAAAAAACTAAAAAATGTGGTGTGGTCGGAATCAAACGCGATTCATCCCGCTTACTACAGCCATGACAGCCTTTGCTTAACCATTACACCAAACATGCCAAACGTGCTACACAACTTTTGATGGGAATTTAATACATCTTATAATTCAGCCCTATTTTAAAGAGTACAGCGCCCTCTGTTGATATGGATTGCCGCCGGCAAACCTTTAGTGAACGTTAGTTTGCCGTCATTACCTCCAGCAAAATATCCACTATCTTCTTTTTAGGCAGTGGATATTTTGCCGGAGACGGCAAACCTTCAGTAAACGTTAGTTTGCCGGATATGCACTGAACATGCGCAGGTACTGTTTTTTTGTACTTGAAACATTTTCCGGTGACAAATTTTAGTCTGGCTCCATGCCAATATTATCGTTGTATTTTTGTATTTACAAGATGGGAATCAGACCATTTTATAATTTCGGACTTTATTTCCCTTTAAAAAAAATCCTCCAGAGCCACAAATCTGAAAAAGAAAAAGTAATACTCTGCAATAAAATGTTTGAGACATATTAAAATAATAAAAGAAGAATATTCTTATTTATTTGGGGATGGGAAAAAAACACCTTAAAATTGTGGCGGGGATCAGGATTCGAACTCGGGACATCCCACTCACTAGAGCCATTGCTTAACCACTGCACCAACTGTGCTACACAACTTTGGTGGGAATTTAATACATGTTATAATTCAGCCCTATCTTAAAGAGTACAGCGCCCTCTGTTGATATGGATTGCCGCCGGCATACCTTTAGTAAACGTTAGTTTGCCGGCGTTACCTCCGGCAAAATATACACTACCTTCTTTTTATCATGTTTATTTATGTAGATTTCATTTTTATTCCCTTTGAAATCAGTGGTTTTACTTTTGGAGTAGCTTAAGTAACTCCAGCCATGCTCATATTCATTCACATGTAGCATGTGAATGATTATGAGCATGTCAGCTGGAGTTACTCAAGCTACTTTTGAAGGATTTTTATAAAAAGGGAAAGAAAGTCTGGGAACCATTTGGATGATAGTCTGGTTCCCAACAGCCAAAGATCGTGACGCTGAATACTATTACGTCGGGGAGCCAGACAGTTCCGTAATGATACTTGATAGCATAAATTTGCAGTTGAACAGTTGAAAGCCGCGTTACGAATGCCGTAACGTTGTGCAAGAATTGAGACCTTCGTAAGCTATTTAAGTATCAAACAATGAAGAAGTTAACATTTGAACCTACCTTGGTATTTATTCAATATTTTAAGGTACTCTCTAGTACTTCAGGAGAACGTTTGCATGTGTGAGTAACATGGTTTCAAGTTCAACTGCTGAGAAAATTATTCGGTTACTCAACCTGCCGGTTCATGGAGTCCGCCATGTTTCAACCTCGACCCCAGGGCCTACTTTATTTTCATCGTCCTATCTGATGAGAGAGAAGGTAGTGGGGGCGTACTGCTTAACACCATGAGCACGAGGTGGGCCAATGTTTATAACTTTTCTGAACAGTCTGCACATGCGCACATTTCGATTGTTTGTGTGAGTGTGATGCCTCCACGTATGGAATTATCCATTGATTTTAAGGGGTGGCAGTCAATGTTTTGTTATGAGATTTTTGATCAGTGTATTTCAGCGATCTGAGCAAGTCTGTGATAAACTCCGGTTAAACAGTTTAGAGGTAATTTTGTTCTTGATGTAGATCGTCTTTTAAAGTTTGGTTGCTGGACAGAATAAAAAATAGAATGAGAACAATATACCGCCCTCATAATGTCTCAAGAATATTCCGGTATTATTCTTTCTCCCTAGAGTTCCTCAAAACGCTTATAAAAAAAAGATTTTCGATTCTCCAGCAGCAAAGTAACCGTGAGGAAATGATTAGGCGGAGTTACTTGTCGACAGCACACGGGTCACATTCCTCTCATTCCCTCTCATTCTCATGATTGGCGAAACTAATGCGGCCACCTTCCAAGGGCGGACCCCCTTTTTTTTGAAGTGACGTCGCAGTAAAGGCAGGCACTGCGTACACCACCATCTTTTCCTCAAATATAGTTGGTTAAAGTGGTCAGAAATTGCTTCAGATCGCATCACAGCGCATCTAGAATCTCAAAAAATGTCGGGCCCTTGAGCAGGCCCTGAACCTGACGCCGTAATTTTTGGGCCCACTTTTTTGGGGACCAACAAAATTTTGGCCCCCCCCCCAAAAAAAAGTGTGTTCCGGATCCACCTTGCCCCCGTCCCCCTATTATTTTCATTTTTATACTTTTCTTGTTTATAATTTTCATGAAGAAAAATCGGAGGGCAAAGTCATGACTCACTTGGCATGATCGAACTTTTGCATGTATTGTCATAAAGTAAAATGACGAAGGACACCCTCTGAGCATAAGCATAGAGCAAGGACCCAAGGAGTCAGAACTCTTGGGCGATTTACATTTTGACCATTAACATACCAATCCCTCGGGAATGTCTATAGCTACAGCACTGTGACCGCAAGCCTCGACCATTCAAAGCGTGAATGCCAGCGGCCTTTGAACACGATGATCATCGCCGCCTTTTTAGTTGGTAACCAACAACCTCCCTATATGCTGCATAATAAGTCATGTCACGTCGCTGCTCTTTTTTGAAAAATATATTTTACGACAAGATAGGTTTTTACAACTGCGCAGTCGTTAGATGTAAGTTATGAACTCAAGTTAGCAATGTGCAGTTGTTGGTGCTTAAAAGCGTCATCTGTCCCTGTAATTTGGAGATAAATTGGATTTCTTTCAGATAAGTTTTCATGTATTTTCTGGCATTTTAAATGGCAATATATCATTGATGAAATGTGTTTTTTTGGAAAATTTCACAAGTTTTCACACTAAAGGTACAGAGCATGTTGTTCTTCATGAAATGATTGTTTCAGTGATGTTGACCACATTGTTAGCCAGTATTAGCCAACTCCGAACAAACACTTCAAAATCATTCATTTTTAGCGATGACAACTGCGCATGCGTATTTACCATGGTACTGTCTACGAAGCCATGCAAACTCCTTTTTTGGCATTAGTGAGCGCGGATCTCTATTGTGTCGAGATTAGCGTAGTGAGCAACTGAGCAAGCTGGCGCCAGGTGCTTTCTATTGTAGCTTTCGAGCGCGGCGATGATCATTTTACTTTTGAAGTCTTGGAGTACGAACTCCTGGGGTCCTTGCTCTATGGCATAAGCAAGGCGCTGAGCTACCTGTTGCCACAGTGACCGTTTAGCCGGATTTCGGCTAAATTTGACATAATTTTTCGGGTGGAAAAATGAGTTTGACAGAAAATTTAGCAGAACGACTTTTTTAGCAGATTTCTAGCAGAATTCTGTAAAAATGGCGATCTGGAAGAAAAATACGGCAGATTTTAAAAAATAAAGCTGATTAGTTTTGATAAAGTATAAGCTTCAATTTGAGGTTTCCTGACCTGTATTAGTACGCAGTAAAGTACTTGTAAGTGAAAAAAAAAACAATTTTAAGGAAATTTTAAGGAAATTTTAATTTTAAGGAAAGTATTTGTTTTTGCTTAAGGAAATTTGATAACATCAACATGTGAGTATAAGTGTTTATAATGTATTTCGCCCAATAATAGGTGATTTAGCAGATTTTTGTTAAATCTGGCAGATTTTTTAAGCACATCTTGCAGAATGTTGCCATTTCCTTTAACGGTCACCCTGCCTGCTACAACGTTCACATCGGTGTAACGTCAGCTCAGGCTAGCAATTGGTTCGCTGTATATTATCCCAGCTCCCCAGACGATCGAGCGTCAAGGGAGGGGGGTGTCCGGTCTTCCCTGCAGGGACCATAGAACAAGGAAAGGATGGTGCATGCCTTTTGGCATTCGCTCAGACCCTGGCACCAGAACTTAAAACCTGTTTCTTTACATCACTGCCTGTGTTGTTGTTGGGTTTCTCCTTTTTTTGTGTAAAAAGGGCAATAATTTCACGCAACCGGCGGCAATGGATAGCCTCCACCAAGGAGTTGGTACAGTTTTTTACCACTAAAGTACTTTTTTTTGGTAGTCATAGCTGTGGGGTGACAAAAAGTGTAGTACTGACGCGGCCCGACACTACATTGTATAGCCTTGTCAAGGCGTTCTCGGTTTCTATCCGCGGGAGGCCTGAGGCATGCACTCAATACCGTACGTGTCTTCAACCCGTTTGCCGCGCACGCAGAAACCAGCATAATGCCATGCATGCTGTTCATGTGTGTGCATAGATAATTAGGAGAGGGACCGGTCACGTGAGAGGGTTTAACCAATAAAGGGGGAAAAGAGTCCGATTTTCATACGAGTCCGATTTTCATATGACACCGGCCCTGTAACTAGTTGGCCCATGTAATGTAATGTTTTAATACCATCCTTGAAAACAGACAATTGTGCCCCATTAACCTTATTCTCAATTTTTTATTTTTGCCATTTTAAGGGCATTTTGGTGCCTTTTGGTGCCTTTTTGGTTTTTATTATGATGCAAACTTCCATATTCATGAGCAAAATGTGATGTCATGTTAGAAACCTCAATTGTACAGCTATTTCAGAACCTAAATTTGCCAGAATTTTTGATAATTTGCTGTTAGTCGTAAATTTTCTTTTCTTTGGTGATTCGTTGTTGTTTCAGTACAATACAGGCCACTGAGCAAAGTTTTCTCACAAATGTTTTCAATTAGCAAATGTTGGGTTGACAATTTGAACAGAAAACCCCTGTCTTCCTACATCACAGCAACAGCGCCCTCATTTGTCAACAATAGCATGGACATTTTTAAATGTTGAAAAAAAGTTCACTTTACAAAGTTTACCAAAAAGGGATGTCAAATAGTTTTCATACATTTTAAGAGGAGTAGAAAGTTGCACAAAATATGTTCCCAACTAAAATTCATGTCATGAGCCCTTTAAGCGGCGTCCGAAACGGGCCTCCAGACTTATGCTACGGCTTTACGTCTATTGTTAACTTGTTCCAAAGTTGTCGTAGACCTAATGGGTGAAGACGTACACAGTAGCTTAAGACAAGAGATTCGGATGTAAGAACAACAATGCTGGTTGTGTATGCCGCCGCAGCAGCACCTATGCATTCAATTTTTCAGTGGTATGCTCGGACAGTATACGGTGTCCTCCCGCAGACTACCGAGACCGCCTTGGACAAGGCTAGGGTACGGTATGCTTTCAGAGGGAAAATGTGGCTGAAAACTTTTATTCCCAGTGAACTTCGCTTGTATAAGCTATAGAGCTTGGACCTTGTGGTTGAATCTGGGTAACTTCTGTTTTTGTCTTCCTCAAATCACGATGCATACTTAGGCCTATAGCCAATTCGGTCCTGATGGAGGCTAATTTCAAGTTAAGTCATGTTATTCTACATATCGTACCATCATGAGGCTTGGCGACCACTGGCGCCAAATAGAAAAAGAGCCTTGCGGGCAAACAGTCATGCTGAAAGTAAAAATAATTCCGCGTCCCCAAATGGCATCCGGGCATCGCACGATAACACACGCCAAGCCTAATGAACACGTAGGCCTATCGGTACGTAATCAAGGCTTTATGCAGGACCAAGGTCATTGTCAATGCGATTTACACGCATATCCTTCATACCTTATCTGGGCTTTTAAATTTGAGAGCCACAGGACTGGCAGGAATTTTAACAACAATCGCGCTTTGTGCGTGCGTTATAGGTAGGGGGTAGGGGCAATGTCCGGCACTTGGTTGATTTACCAACCTGTCTGCAGCTTGCGTGTTATTTACAAATGCGGTTTTTCTTTACACCTGTGCCATGTCTGATTGATTGTATGTTTTCAAGGGGGGGGGGGTGTCAACACAGTTGCATGAATGCGACGTCTGTATCTCTTCGGCCAAGTTCAACCAAATCGCAAACCCCGGGGCCCAACATGCACTGTAAAAAAATGTGAAAAATGAGAAGTCTCTGAAGCTGATTCCCTGGGCTGGTGATAATCCTAGATTTCCTTGGAATGTAAAGACTGAGAAGTGTTCTATTTCCCCCTGGGTGGGAGGTTACTCCTCCGTTGCCGATGTACCTTTTTTTTTTTAAGCTAACGCTCTCGGGTGTGGCGAGAGGCAAATGTGGTGAAGTCGCTTGCCCAAGGACAGCAGCAGAAGGATTCGAACCCATGACCCTCCGATCACGAGTCACTAACCCAAGCCACAAGGTCCACCCACACCCCTCATCCTAATTCGTGGGCGCGCATGTAACTTAAGCAGCATTTAGGCCTGTACCTGTTTTTAACAATACATGTATACCTGATGATGATTACATTGTGTCATCTTCATCATTTTGATGGGCGTAATGTGGAGTTAAGGTTTGCTCGTTTTTGTACCAGCACTAATAATGCATGGACAATTCTGTGTATAAAAACTGCAGGGAGAAGGGAGAAAAACCAACAAGCAAATAAAACAAACAAATAAACAAAACGCGGCAAACGTGTAAATCTGAAACAACATACGTCCGAATAGCAGTAATATTCATCGTAAACTGACCGCACTGTTTTCCCTCTTGTGTGTGTATAATTGAGGTAACACTTTGTCTAACTGATTTATAGTGCCCAAGAATAATTCATATTTAACGCAGGCTGAACGAGATTATTTAGGTAATACCAACGGTATGCTCGAATGCTTGATAATGGTTTTGTCACGCGACTTCCCGTTTAGACGTCTGATGAGAAGACCATGGTTGAACTTGATGGTATATCTAGCCACAGTGTCCGTATTCGCTGGCCTTGAAGCTGTCATCGTGGTCTCGCTCGTCTACAGAACCATTCTCGTGCCATATACTAGTATATGCATGCGGTCTTTAGTCTCATCACTGCTGCGTTATGTGCGCATGCCCGAGGGTGGCGATTGACGAATGGACGATCTGTCTCCGACTCGCGCGCGCGCGGTGCGGCTGACTGAATGATGACGGGAGGAACATTATTAATACGAGATCCGAAATGAAGCATGTACCATTGCGTGACTCGCTGATATTACCGCCCACCTTCGTCAATAATGGCAGTGAGCGGCTGAACATCGGTGTTCTTTTTTCTACCATGAGTGGTTCGCGGGGCTTAAGTACCGTTACATTATTCATCACTGTTGGTAGAGAAGCCACGACGCAAGACATGGTAATGGTTTCTTGCTGAAAAAAAACAGTAATTAAATAATACCCGGCGTATGAGTTGAAAGTCGTCTGGACCACAACCTGAATAAAAGGCCCAAGTTGCTCCGCAAGTGTGTCATTTTTTCTGTGCCACCGATCGAGCCGTCTTCGCCTAGGTCTGAGATTGCCGCTGTTATAGTCTACTGCTTGGGAATTCCATCCGGAAGTCTGGTAGTCTATAAGAGCAACGGATGTACAGTGTGGTGGCTTAAACTTGACCGTGGCGTAACCCACATCGCGGTATACCACCAGCCGTGTTGAGCTCAGTGTGGCCGGCAGTGAACTAGGTCAGTAGACGACCCATAACGGAAACACTGAGTACTGTTTCCGCAGAGCCCATACACATCGACAAACAGGTAACGAAGTAATACAGAACATATTCGCCTTCGTACTTTGAACTCGTCTTCCGACAACTAAACTGCAAACAGGACCTGGCGCCATGGCGAACGAGGCTGATCTGTTGAAATTCGCTGGGAAATGGAAGCTGGAAAAGAGCGAGAATTTTGACGAGTACCTGCGGAAGATGGAGGTGATGCTGCCCATGCGGGCGGCCGCTAAGGTCATGACGCCCACGTGCGACATCGTCGTACAGGGAGACAGCTTTGTGATCAAGATGAACGTGCCCGTCATCACGCTGCACGTGCAGAAGTTCAAGATCAACGAGAACTTCGAGGATCTCCTGCCCAATGGCAACAAGCAGCTGACCCAGGTCGGATGGGAGGAAGGCAAGATCGTCCTACGGGAGGTGGACAAGGGGGATCCACCTCACGTCGTCACCAGAGAGGTCAACGAGAACGGAACAGAAATGATCATGACATGTATCAAAGGGGACGTGGTCTGTAAAAGACACTACCGGAAAATGTAAGACGAAGAAGATGCGTGAGGTCTATAGATGTGCATTTTACTGTGAAGTGCTAGGGCCAAACAACCGTAACAAACATACATAGTGCGTATCGCGTGAAGGCACCGAACTCTTTTTGCCTCTCCAAAGCTTCTTATCTCCTTTAAAGATTCAAAGAAAGGTGTGGAAGAAACTTGCCCCAAAACTGAGCGTCAGTCCTAAACGCCTGCCCACCGGCTCCAAAAATGACTCACCCGCCCGCTAATCTCATCACACGCTTCCGTGTCTGATGTCGGCACGGCCTGTCAGACGGACGTACCGACGTGGTTCGTCCGGCAATGCTACAAGGTCGCTTGATCGACCGTTAACCTTCAGCGCACGCCCGTAGAAGACGGAAACAAAATATTGGATTGCCACGGACGATTCTGATCAAGCAAGTATTGACCATCCATCCCAACTCTATATCTCTATATGCCTGAGCCTCATATTTCTCTACTTTAAGATGTTCCGCTCGTCGAAGCTCTAAGGGGTGAGTGAGTGCCACAGATAATTCAAGTTCAAGTTCGCTCTATAGCAGCAGACTTTGCAGCGGTAATCAGTTATGTTAAGTTCTTTTCATTTCTAAACTGATTATTTGCAACATTTAAATTTATGAATCGAGCAGCTCAAAATGTGTTACCAAAGAAAAGTTTTTAAAGCACACCGCCAATTAAAAGTTGATTATAGGAAATAAAATGTCTTATTTGTACGTTGTATAATATAAAACCGACCAAAAATGCATGCGGCATGTATTTTTGTCACTTTGAGTAATTGTTAGGGCTATAAGTCGATTTAAAAAAATGTACGGTTCCAACGTATTTATTTATCAATCCTGTGTAATGATATATAGGCCTAAGAAGCAACACTGGTTAATTGCGATTTCAGTGGGAATTTGACATGCAGTGGTGTGCTGTACAAACACTATAAGTTACTTTTATTGTAATAGAATTATGTATAATGCACTTGTTGTCGGACAAAACAGTAACATTTCAAATTGCTGCTCGGACGCTACTTCCCTATTAGAATTAACCTATGCTGTGTCGAATATAGTGCAGAACCAATGAAGGGTTAGTGGTGACTTCGGCAGTCTTGTGTGACGATTTCAATTTTTCGTAATTGAAAAAAGTTAAATTAAAAAGATCACATCTTAGGTTCACATACAATTCACTTTTTAACTGCGAGACATGTTTTTTAATAAACCATTATTGAATTGAATTGAATTGAAAGAATGGTGAAAAAACGCGTTCACTTTCGAGGATGACAAATGAATTAATTTGGTTGCAGATTTTGATCAACACTTCACCAAATTCAGCAGGATTTATTCAATTATTCATATCTGTTGGGAACTAAACCGGATTTCCATCATCTATACTACGTTGTGGGAAAAGCCATATTGCCCGTGTAAAAATAGATTAATTCATGCAAGAGGTAGGGGGAATGTTTTTCCCGTGAAGTCTGCCCTGTTTTGTGGGGATCATTATGATGATAAATTGCCCTGCTGTTATGGCTTTGCCGTCTGTGTGCGAGACACGAGATAACCTTGTTATACGCGACCACGGTCGCTTGTCCGTGCGGGTATGTGACGGTTGAATGGCGTGTTACGCGCCCGCTGAGGATAATTACTGATTAAGTACTGTGTCAAGTCCAATATCCATAATATCCCCTGTATCAACACGAAACTATTCAGTCTCACAATGTGGTAAAAGATTCATGTTTACATGAGTGCATGCAGCGAACTATACCGTTTGGTTCGAGGTATGGGAAATTTAGATTTGTGCGACGCAATAATCATATAGTTACATGCGTCAAAATGCAAAGGAACGGTCTATGCAACGCATCTAATGCATAATAAAGCGAAGGTCGGAGAGGGTTTTTGAGGGCCAGTGGTTAAACCCCCCTTGCTACTTATATACTTGTGAAAACTATTGCCTGTAAAATATATCGTGAAGTTAATGAGATTTGAATAATGCAAATTGTATATTTTAGATAGATATCCGTGGTGTTGATGTTTTGTGATGCACTCATAATCGAGTATAAACAACAAGTGTGAAACATGACTGTGTTATTTGTGTATTGTAATCGTTTTCAAGCGCACGTCGCACTAAAGGTTGTGATTGTAGTAGCCTATATGTATCAAGTCACGAATTCAAGATTTAGCTTTTGGTACGAAACAAAATTAGTCTAAAGTATTTTATTTGTATTGCTTAGTGTTTAGCAAGGCCGAAATTGCGCACTTTTTGTCTGTGTAGGTCTATAGGGCTCTATTTAAAAAAGAAAGTGTATTTTGACTCGTAAAGACCCTATTCTGTAAACATGCATCATAATCAAAATGCTTTGAGCAATAAGCCGATACGAAAAATAAGAAACTTTGTTAATTATTTGTATTCCTTTAATACTGTTTTTGTTCTTATTCCAATTTGTCGTGAGAATAACGATTTTATACTTTTCGGCAGTTTTCTTCCCGTTAAAACATAATACTGCACATAACAGTATGTATTTCTCGTTAATCGTGGAATGAACCCTTGCCAGGAATTGAAATGGGAACACAACAAAGTTGGCTGAAGTTTTTATATCTGTATAATGTTGTGTCGAAATGTATGCACAAAACCACTTTCATTCTTATGAAGTTGAGTTAAACAATTACCGATGAATGTAAGCTACATATATTTTCTATCGGCTGAACCACTGAACCACTTCCATGGAACTATACTAAGTACACCCAAAATAATTATCAGCCGCATTGCTGATGACCGCTTCTCGGCTGAATAGCGACAAGTTCCTGCTTAGAAATTCCATGAAATTGGGCCCAGATGTTGGAATCACAGTTCCGCTATACAATCACTTTCAACACTTGCTGATGATATGTCAATAGTAACTCGCATTTTCAGAGCAATTCATGAAATCAAAACAAATAGGCTGAAAACCATTTTATAAAAATGATGTCTTTTTGTTTTTACCAATATCAAGCAATGTGCATTATAAATGTACCGAATATTGTGTCGTGCACTATGACAGAGGCTGCGTTGTCTCCATTCATTTCTATACTACTCTTTGTGACAGCGTGTAGCACGCTCTAGATTAATTGATTAAAACAAATGGTAAAATAAAATGTGCATTTTACTGGTACCATATAATCATTGTGTGTTTTGTGTTTCAGTCGGCGTCCATACGTTACTGTGTGTATAGCATTAAAGGTGGAAGTCCTTCCGAAGATCGCTAACAAGTTTGCCGTATCACAATTTATTCACCACATTTGAAGGACTGGTGGTCAAAGGGAGATCCATTTAAAGGTTTAACATTTGCAGAGGAAATGTTCAAAAGCCTTTTAAATTACGTAATATCTGACGACGCAGAAGCGGATGCAGGATATTTCATAGGTGAAAGTGAAGTGAAGTGAAGTCCAGAATGTTTGAAGTGGTGGATTGGTTTGGGTTGGTCGAATGATTGAAGTTGTCACATACAATGTCCACAAGCAATCAACCCAAGAGTTTCCAATATTGTTTTAGAAAAGAAATATTAGGATACTTGTGAACAATTACGACTGGTCAGAAGGAATGGGGTGGTTATCCGTGACCCCACACACCCCCTTCATGGGGCTAACCCCGCCCGTGCGGTAGGCATGGGTGCGAACACATTCCACCAAAGACTGCAGCTATTATAACCCGTGAGGTTATATAGACAAAGTAAGGCAGTAAGAGACGAACTGGTACTTGGGATGATGTGGTTTATTCGGTTGGCTGTGACGCTCTCTGACTGATTCCTAGATTCTACTGGGTTTTTATACAGTAAATGAACATTCCAATCTTACAGCTATTTTACAGGTTTCTTGCCTTATTAGGAATCGTTCACTAACTATTGAATATTAATAACACAGAATTGTAGGTGTTTGGTCAACTTGTATCTGGGGGCAGGGCTAGGCAAATTAGTAGAACAATCGGATTTCCTTATAAGTCTGTGGGCTGAATCACTGTGGCCGTCCGGTGCAGCCCAGCATCCACCCACGCGGACCTTGTGGCTAAACTGGACATTCCTTAGATGTGTCTCATTACCAGGAAAGTGGTCCTGTTCCTTGAAGGTCAATGTATACAACTTAAACAGTAAATATAAAACATGATATTGTATCAATTGTATCATGGTGATATGTGCCCTCCCCTTGAAGCTTAAGTCTCCGGACTTAAAAAGGAACGTTCGGAACTTTAAAAATAAGGCATATTAGAAATCAACGATAACACTTATACATGACCTGAAGATGAGAAAAAGAAAAAGACAATTATTAAATGGAAATGTATCGAAATGAATACAAGAAAACAAGATTGCATATCAAACAAGTTAATAAATGAGAATGAGTGTACAGGTAATGCAATCATGTCCATGGCCGGCATTAAAAGCATGAGGCAAAGAAAGGGAATTGAGGCATACAATAAAAACAATACGAACTACAGAGTACAAATGGAATAATTGTAAGTACAGGAAAACTTTACACTAAATGACACATACTAGAAGTTAAAACACTTTAACTACAGAAAGCGGATAATAGCAATTTACAGAGAGAGAGCTAAATAATTAGGACATATGCCTATCGTCTGCGCTTATTCTGATATGTTTTGGACCGTTTGGTCTTACGGATGTGAAAGTCTTGGATTAGCTCATCAGGAATATTGTCTTCGGGCTCCCAGGTTGTTTTGGAATATCCTTTCCACTTGACTTGATAATGCCGCTTACCATCTATGATGGCAGAGCGTCTGAGACTGTGTACAATAAACCAATCGCCACGATCTTGGTCATCAGTGTCTGGTGATTTAGTATCAGAGGGACGTTTGGGACTGCCCAAGACAACAGGTGGGGGTTGTGGCACGTGTTCGTTGGCAGATTGATTAGATTTAGAGTGGGGTGTATCCCTGACAGTGTCACTGATAGTGTCACTGTCCTCAAATTGGTCTGGACCGACCTCAGTGTGGATGTCTAAGCTATCAGGAATGTGCACTGGTCTGTCTTGAGGGTCATGGTACTGCTTCAGCCTATTCGCGTGGACTGGGGACAACATAAGTTTGTTATCACTACACCGCCGAAGTTTGTAGGTGAAGTTATCGCGAGCCTCACAGATATAGTACGGACCTAGCCATTTGTGGCACATTTTGGGTGACAAGCCAACTTGACGTTTGGCACAGTAAAGCCATACTTTCTGTCCTTCTTGATAACTTGGGGTTTTGGATTTCTTATCAAACTGTTCTTTGTATTTGACTTGGGCCGCCTTGATGTTGTCTGCTGCAATTTTGCGCGTGGTGTCAAAGTTCTGCATGATACGCTCAAGCGTTCGATTAGTCGTTGCACTGGGCTGCGTTTGGGGTAACAATGCGGTATCGATGGGTAGGTGACATTCACGACCAAATAAAATCATGAATGGGCTAAGTTGAGTAGACTCAGTGGCTGGGGTGCTTCGATAAGCGAACATGACACTGGGAAGTAACTCTACCCAGTTAGATTGATCTGGTTTGCAGTAAGCACGGAGGGTTTGCCAAATGAAACTGTTCATGCGCTCACACGTTGCATTCGTTTGTGGGTGATAGCTACTGGTCTGAACTTTGGTGATCTGAAAGATGTTGCACAGCTGCTTGATAAGTTTAGACATGAACTGAGTTCCCTGTCAGAAAGTAGGGAGGAGGGAGCCCCATATCGGCAGATTATTTCATTGTACAGTATTTTAGCTACTTCGTCTGCCTCTTGTGTCTTGAGTGGGAAAGCTTCGCACCATTTTGAAAATGAGTCGACGATCAAAAGTACATATTTGTACCCTTCAGGTGATGTTTTCAGTGGGCCAAGTATGTCGATATGTAACCTGGAGAATACTTCACCAACCGGCAGTGGTTGGAGGGGTGCGCGCCGAGCATGGCGGTTAACCTTAACGCGTTGACAGGTTGTACATGACTTAACATAGGCTTCAATGCGTGAAAACATTCGGGGCCAAAAATACTTCTGGCGAATACTGTTGTATGTACGATCAATACCTTGGTGTCCACCCAGGACAGAGTCATGATATGCAAGGAGAATGTCATTGTGTAAGCAAGTAGGAACAACCAACTGTTTGATTTGTCGATCAACTTGGTGGCCTTTGCCGCGTGGATAATAGTAATGGTACAATATACCGTCCTGTATGACATAATCTTGAACTTCGGCGACTATGCGTCTAGCAGCGTTCCCATCGGATGGCAAACTACCATTTTCTAAGTACTCAATGTACTGATTCAGGGAACTATCGCGTCGCTGGCGAGCTTGGATATCAACGGATTGATCTGTCATACTGTCAGGGTTATCGATAGAACAGACTGTTTCTTTATCCGTGGCATAAGTCAATTTGTACTCGTACGTTTCACCCAGCGTTACGGAGTGACTGTTTTCCTGAGGCTGATTCACAGTCTCAACTGGAATTGGGTCCTTATTCGCGGCTTGAACTTGAGAGGCATTGTCGTCATATTGTCGACGTGAAAGGGCATCAGCATTACCATGGGACGTGCCAGATTTATGAACAATATCAAAATCATACCCCTGAAGTAAGATAGACCATCGTCCCAATCGACCTACAGCATTGCGTATAGATCTGAGCCATTGCAAAGAAACGTGATCTGTGTGGACGCGAAACTTTCTGTTAGCAAGATACACCCGGTAAAACTGAATTCCTTGCACAACAGCTAGACCTTCTCTTTCGGTTATGGACCATTTTTGCTCGGCCTTTGTGAGCGCTCTCCCACCGTATTGAATGACAACCTCTTTACCGTTTTCGTCGGTTTGTGAGAGGATGTAACTGATGGCAAACCCACTAGCATCTGTAGCCAGAATAAACTCGCGATCAAAATTAGGATAGCCTAAGATCGGTGGAGAGACGAGCGCTTGCTTTAACTGGAGGAAAGCATTGTTGCAATCTTCTGTCCACACAAATGGCACGTCTTTCTGCAGGAGTTTGTTTAGGGGGGCTGCTATGTTGGCATAACCTTTCACAAATCTACGGTAATAGTTACATATCCCTAGAAATGCTCGAACTTCAGACGGGTCCTTAGGAACGGGGAAGGAGGTCATTACTGACGTTTTGGCTGGATCAGCCTTGATCCCTTGCTTCGATATGACATGCCCCAGATAGGTTACTTCTTTCGCAGCAAAGTGACACTTCTGTGGTTTCAACTTGAGATTCGCGCGACGAAGGCGGTCAAAGACTGCATGCAGGTGCTTCAAATGCGTGTCAAAATCAGGAGAGAAAATGATGATGTCATCCACATATACAAGTGCAAATTTCCAAGTTAGACCCCGCAGCACCTGAGTCATGACCATCTGAAATGAAACTGGCGCATTCATGAGACCAAACGGAAGTTTCTTGAACTGGTAATTGCCACTATGTGATGCGAACGCAGTTTTCGCGCGGCTCCCCTGATCTAGAGGTATTTGCCAAAATCCTGACGCAAGATCAAGTACTGTGAATATCGTAGCATGGGATTCACCTATGGTATCATATACATCATCAGGTCGAGGTAGAGGGAAGGACATGGGTTTTGTGACTTGGTTAAGACGACGATAATCTACTGCAAAGCGAAAATCACCATTCTTCTTTTTCACAAGCACTACTGGGCTTGCCCAGGGCGAAGTAGATGGTTCGATTATGTCAGCTTTTAGCATGTCTTGGATTTGTTTGTCGATTTCTGCCTTATGAACAGGTGAAGTGCGATAGAAACGCTGGTGGACAGGCTTTGCATCACCAGTGTCGATTCTGTGATAGTGTGCATCAGTTGTACCCAAATCAGTTGAGTCTTTCGCGAATACTTCTTTGTGCTGAGCCAAAAATGTGACAAGTTTTTGCTTTTGATCTGCTGTTATATCTGAATCTGTCATAGTGATACCAAGCTCACTAAGGATATCAGGGGGGTCAACACCTTCAGTTACAGGTACGGTATTTTTGTGCAACACATTGCCTGTCTGTGTAAGCCTAGATGTCTCACTGTTTCCGTCTACCTCAAAACTTTCAATACACATGTCCCTGGACAACGGTTCCCAAAAGCCAATTACTTGGTTACGCTTAATCTCTACATCATTGTCAGTGGGATTCATAAGCTGGTATACTGATTTACCCTGAACAGATTTAACAACACACTTTGCTCCTACTAATTGCTCATCATCATACAGAGATGGAACTGGCTCAATGATACCGTACTGGGCTTTAATGTTACTACACTGAACAGGAAGAACAGTCTGCGTTCTAGCTGGCAACGATACATTACACACTGCTCTGACAGTTACTTTCTTTGCCTCGTTACCTACTAATGGAATCGAAGGTGCATCGGGGAACACTACGTGATTTTCCTCAAAAGATATCTTGGCCTTTTGCTCTTTCAAGAAGTCTACTCCAAGAATAATTTCATGGTTCATGGTTTCGAGGATGTAGAAAGGGTGTTCAAAACTTTGCTCCCCGATAAAAATCGGCAGGGCAACTTTGCCCACAACTTTTGTTATGTGGCCAGCGACACCGGAAATTAGGGGAACATCTGACTGACCCAATGGGAACTGATCTTGGGGAAAACACTGCGTGTATGTTTTTCTTGTCATGCACGATATCAATGCCCCAGTGTCAATTAACGCAAATCGGGAGTCTGAGCCAATTCTGACTTGAACTAGATTGCTCCCGCCTGACATGGCAGAAACATTACTCAGGTGTGGAACTTTGGGTCTCGTCTCTAGTCATTGATTAGAAGGATGGATATCATTGATATTGTTTGGTCGGTTACGTTGGAAGCACACCCTAGCAAAATGACCTATCTTATGACAAAAGTTACATTCAATACCCCAGGCCGGACATGTTTGCCTACTTGTACACTCACCTCCACATCCACGGCATGGGTATATCATGGGCGGCACCGCTGCCGCTCGCTGCTGTCCTGGGCCTTGCTGCTGTCGGAAAACTTGGGTTTGCTGTGGGCGGAAGCGACGCTGTCCTAACTCGTATCCTCTGCTTGGTGGCTGTCGAGGAGATGGCTGTGTGGCCGCCGAAACTGTCGTCATCTGGTCTTTGAGGGAAGCGATCTGTTCAGACAGCTGCTTGATTGCTGAGTTCACGTTCACGTCAGTGGATGAGGTTGGTTCTTGCGCTGCAGCTGTGGACTGAGCGATTCTTGCTTGCGTTACAGCCTCATCCATGGTTTTTGGGTGAGATTTGATGACATGGGCTCTGAGGTTGGGCAGCAGTCCTCTTATGAATGCCTCCATTCTCTCTTCTTGGGAGCGCTTCAGCTGACAGCACAGTCTCTCAATGTCGCTCAGGTATTTTTCGACCGCTTCGTTGGGCTGTTGTTTCCTGTCGGCCAGCTCCGACAAACGAACCCATCGCATGCCTTCGTGAGGCTCGTATTTCTTGAGGAAAGCCTGTTTTAGTGCCGCAAAGGTGCCCGTCGTTGCATTCGGCAAGTCTCTGTACCAGTAACTGGCAGAACTGGCAAGGTACAGGGGAAAATTGCTGGCTTGTTGCACAGCCGTCCATGCTTTTTGGAGAGCATACCTCTCGTACCGGTCGATCCATAACTCGGGGTCCTCTGAGTCGTACCCGGTGAACTTGGGAAGGATAGACTCGATGTGCGCTGTACAGGCCATGGCTGATGCAGATTGTTGTTTTGACTTCGATCGCGTGAGCATGAAAAACTCGATGTTGAGAGAGGTACCCGGATTCTCCACCAAATATAACCCGTGAGGTTATATAGACAAAGTAAGGCAGTAAGAGACGAACTGGTACTTGGGATGATGTGGTTTATTCGGTTGGCTGTGACGCTCTCTGACTGATTCCTAGATTCTACTGGGTTTTTATACAGTAAATGAACATTCCAATCTTACAGCTATTTTACAGGTTTCTTGCCTTATTAGGAATCGTTCACTAACTATTGAATATTAATAACACAGAATTGTAGGTGTTTGGTCAACTTGTATCTGGGGGCAGGGCTAGGCAAATTAGTAGAACAATCGGATTTCCTTATAAGTCTGTGGGCTGAATCACTGTGGCCGTCCGGTGCAGCCCAGCATCCACCCACGCGGACCTTGTGGCTAAACTGGACATTCCTTAGATGTGTCTCATTACCAGGAAAGTGGTCCTGTTCCTTGAAGGTCAATGTATACAACTTAAACAGTAAATATAAAACATGATATTGTATCATGGTGATACTATTAAAAAAATGACCCACGTTGAATTCAACAACAACGACAGTGAAATCATTGTACTACTTAGAATTACAATACTCAAGAACTGATATAAAAGACGACCAGTTGACAATGATTTTAACTAAGAAGTTTCTAAAAGTGGAATGTTAACAAGGAATGGAATATCAATGAATCCAATTTTGTCGTTTCACGGGAGACACGCGAGAGGACCCCTCTAGGCTTGCTCTAGATTTGACGCTGCCTGCTAGTCTGCTATACACTCGAGACGACCGTTGATTTCACAAAAATCGTTGCATTCTTTCTAAACCGTCCGAATGACGGACGGAGTCAGCTGTGCGCGTTCTCCGTACCCTCCCGTGAGCTTGGCACCGTGCCCCGTTATCGCTTCAAGTTCATCAGGCGCCGACAAAAATTGGCGTCACGCACCCTAAACATTTCGAAATGTGGAGCGGGACGGGGATATGGGGGATCGCCAGGGAGGAGGCTTGTTATGCGAGGAATGCCGGCCGGGCGCGCCACGCATGCTGCCGACCAGAAAAAGCCAAATGTTCCCCTTTAATACTACTGAGCAGTGAGCACAGGTTCGCGGATGCTCGCCAGTTATACGTTTTCTCGGATGCACTTCATGTCACTGTATCGCATTGTATCTTGGTCGTAATGGCGATTTCGCGATTCATGCTCACAGTATATAGTGATTGAGTGAACAAGATTTTGTACAATCGAGCACCCCAGTGATTGACAATGGTAGGGATTACATTAAAAAAAGAAGATCACTCTTCAATCAAACTCAGCTTTCACTATTTAAATATCTAAATATCGTTCAGTTTTCTGTAGACGTTTTAATATCGTCTGGACATATTTCACAACCAAAGTTTCATGGCCGAATATAACAACAATAAAATGTTCTCCGATTCCGCACTATTCTCCTGCCAAATACTAATTGGACTGAAGGTGACCCGGGGGACTGCCTACTCCGAATGGGCGTGAAATAAAGTGATAAAATCAACCGTAGTACAACGCATGTCATTCTTGCTGTATTATTTTTTTCCTTGTTCTCTATTTTATATTGTGTTTATATTTCTAACTTAAAAATATTTTTTTTAATTTAAAATGCTGATTTTTTTTCCGAGGGGAGGGGTGGGGGCTGCCGCTTGTGCTTTGATCCCCAGTAGCTTAGACTATTGATTACGTGATCTAGACTCCCCTATCCCCTCCCATCCCACCCTCCAACTCACCCCAGGAAAAAAGGTCGTTCTTTGATTTACTGCCTCAAGATGAGTATACTGTAAAGGCCGATCGAAGCATAAGGGCGCGGCGAGGAGGGAAAGTCAGCCAGACAATAACGAGTCGATGCATAGGCGCGTTTGGAGGGGGGTGAAGACGAACAAACATCCCTCCCCATCATCGATCCCTCCCCCCTCCTTAGCCCATCGATTCCCCCTTAGTCCCCCCGGGGGCTAACACGATCATCGCCAGGGAGGTTTGTCCCCCTTTGTCTGCTCCGGAAGGACAACTCACCTGCCTCCTTCTGACAATCGACTACCCCTGCGACCTTTTTGCACGCACGACTCTCGGACCGCATTTTCGTCAAGTCTGCCGTCACCATGGAGACGGGATGGAGACGGGATGCGATCCTCCGGGGTATGAAGATGGGGAGATGAATCCAGACAAGACGGAGAATATCGATTCGAGTGATAGACTGCGGTCATCAGTGCGTGTCTAGTGCGAATATCAGACGCGTCGACTGATCATTTCCAGCACGTTATACTTTGTCAGCTGGCCCAATAAATCGACCCCCCCCCCCCCTTCACCGTCACACAAACACACATTTAGAAATACGAAATACTGGAGGGGGCCTAAATTTCTTTTCTTATTTTTTTTTTTTTTTGGTGGGGTGGAAAACTAGGCCTACCTATACCTGTGCGATTTCGTTCTGTGAAGAGTATCGGGCAAGGCTGCATTCGGTGGGGGTAACTAAATTTGCGGACGTGGGGGAACTTTCGGGTCCTCAATGAGGGACACAGCGCTATATGGTCACAGTTTAATATAATTGTTCTTATTTGTTTATCTCTGAAGTCTGAAAGGGGGACAACCGTGGGATTTTCAAAGGAAGGGTTGGCTGAGGTTGAAGTCCAAGGGTTTTTTTCGGTGATGGGAGGGGAAATTTTTTTGAGGCGTGGGGGTAAACACAAAAGGACTCTCAAAGTTACAGCCGACAGGCCTGAAGTACTGAATCCTGATAACAATAGTTTGACGTTATCTCAGGAAACTTAAGGAAATTTGGATTTGTTGACCGTAAAATATAAGTAATAAGTATCGGTCAGCAGGGAAGGGGGTGGTTCGCCAACCGAAAAACTTAGCCCCTTGGACCAGGACCAAACCAAGAGGGTTACGTCTGCCTTCCCAACAATAATGATCTCAATCCCCCCTCCAAAGAAATCTCCCATGACATTAAATTGTATTTTTGTAAAACATCCGAAAACTTTTTCAGGGGATTCATGACTCCAGGTGCACGAAAGTCTTGAGACAAACTCATATCCCGAGGATCTACTGTGAAAACATGGAAAATTAGGGCAAGGTCGTGGTGGAATGCACCAGTTGTACCGGGGGGACCGCTTCCCAGGGAGCTATGGCTCGGCTTGCCGGAAAAACATGATCCTGCATACTAGCTCCAAACCTGCATATCCCCCGGTCCCTGGCCTACTTTCCTCGACCCATAATTGGCGTTTGTGGAGGAGGAGGAAGAGGAGGAGGAGGCGGAGAGGGAAAAAAAATAGGTGAACTACCTAGTGTCGGACATGTACACTTTATTTATCCAGTATGTCATCCGGGCGATAAGCCTGAAGTGTGAGACAAGTGGGGGAGTCTGGCTGTGTGAATGACTTGAGCCAGCCGCTTCTCCAGGGTATATAGGCTTCGAGGGTCTATAGCTGGCTACTTAACAAGCTGCTGCAAGCCATGAGAGATGATAGGACGTGTTTTCATCGGCAAATTGGCCTAAACCGTCTGGGGATAATTTCGCAATTTGCCCTCAAGCCCCAGTTTATTGAATCCTATAGCAGACGCGGGCCAAGTCGAGAGCATACACGATTACGTTGATGAAACATATATATCCCATGTACATGGACATACGGAAACACAACATGAAGGAACATGAATCCTCGATCAGCAGTGGGAAAATTATGTTTGAAAAAGTTGAGATGTAACTTGGATGATGCCTTTCTCTTAATAGCTACCAAATCACGACCTCATTTTTATTGGGAACTTATTTCTCGTACAGTTCAAACTTTTTTTTCTTTTGGGGAATTTGCATCAAAACTCGAAAAGAACATTCACGACCCAAATCCTCAAATCATGTTGAAATTTTTTATTTTTTTTATCACCCAACAATCGCCTTGAAATGCAGGGCAATGACTTTGCAATGGAATTCAACTTTATCATTGTGGCCCAGTTACCTCAGAAAAGGGAACAGCGATTGGCGATATCAAGCCAGCGGGAAATCGAGAGGCAGGGGGATATCGAAAAGTGAGATTTTACAATCGCCTTGGAATTCTGAGCCTGTTCATAATTGTGAAGTTAAATGACAGAGGAATTCAACATTATCATTGTGGCCCAGTTACCTTAGAAAAGGGGACAGCGATTGGCGAGAAATCGATTCTGCTCCACATGTGCCAGCTGAGATTGCGGAGGCAGGCCGATATCGAAAAGGGAGCGTTGCCCTCACAGCACCCCTTCAGCCCTGTTCTGATCTTTCAGCGTCAAATGAAGGATCTTTCCGCTAAAATTTAGGTGTATTTCTCACGTTTGTTCTCCCCTCCCCTCCTCCGAAAAATCCGCACTCTTTTTCAAACAAAATATAACACACATCAATAGCAACACTATGCAGATCAACGGTTATGACAATAGGCATATTTTATAATTGTAAACGACAAACACCCGAATTCTGTAACTTGTAACGCCATTGTTACAATACATTCCAAAACGGTGTATATTCGTAACCTACTAAAATATCTTAAGACAATTTTACAGTCAGTAGTTGGATAAATGACTGTTCAGGGGATGGATGGCAGTAAAAAAAGTTTGTTCCAACACATACCGTAACATTCTCGGCATTTCTTTTAAAAATAAAATCCACATGATGTGCAGTAACTGATCAAAGGTTATGACTGAACAAATTTTAGTAAAATGGACCCAAAATAATTTTTAAAAATGGACTCAAAATTCCAAGATCTACTCTAAAATTGCCTTAGAATGGGGGGGGGGATGCCCCAGATTCCCCCCACCCCCACCCCCAAACGGGGCACGCCTTCACTCAAATATCAACCCCCTGTCTTCATGCGTTTCCAGAATGCTAGATGTGAATCTGATGATGTGAATCCCTGATGTGGATTGCATTATGTGAAAAAAACGCCGCCGGACGTAGTACATCGCTCGTACCCCCGCCCTGCAAACAGTAAGGCGGGGGTACGAGCAAACATAGATAAGTCGACATAAATTGCAAAATGTCAAGAGAGGGCGCTATGACAATCTTACGGTGGCACTATGACAATCTAACGGTGGTGGATGTGTTCGCTCGAGAAAATAGTTTTAAACCTCTGATCGACGGGCCGTTGCACGCACACGGTTAGAAGACTGTGATTCCATCCGTTGGCTTGTATTCATTGCAATGTAGCCTACATATCTGATACAGGAGATGGAGGTTTGGGGAGATTACCGAAGCCTCACTGATAAAAGTGAGGACTTGATCTCAAGTGAGGACCAAAAGCCTCGTCACACTTGCGAACCTACATGACTATCATAATCAACGCCCAAGTGCCAGACGAAATAACCCTATCTCGAAACTCCAAGCCAATGAATGTTGCACTCAAACGATCTACACTAAGATCCTAGTGTCACAGGCAAACTAGCTAAAAAAAAATCCACGATCTCGAAAATTGTGTTTAATCAAATCCTAATGATCAATGAAATAAATCTCAACTTTTGTTCTGATTCGTGGCATGCATGCGCATTGGTCATCAACATACAATAGTGTGCATTGTACTTGGTTAATGCCCTAACGCCGTACCAGTCGATCAGCTCTATGATCAGTGTAACCATTACTTATTATTATGCCAATGCTGGCACTCTTCTGAATCAACTGAATCCTATAGCTGCTTAAATAACGAGGTCATTGAGTACAGACTCTTGTATTTAGCAGCCATTTTGGAGGTCCTTTTCTTTTAATTTACAGGCCTATCAATTAGTAGTGAACATTTCACTGTGGAACCAAAGCAATCCATGTAAGGCTCTCTTGTGCATTTTTTTGTAAAGGGTGAACTTCTAAGCCTAAAAAGCAAAGGACACACACTTTAAGCTGAAAGCCTATTTTGAGCATAGAATATGCTGTGAGGGACCCTCGTTACTGACTTACTCAAGGAGACACACGTGAATCTAATAATAAAATACAGGCTGGAATCAAGGCTAACGAAATATTCAACCATTGTTATTCAGAACTCCCGATCTTGTACAAAAGGTGACCTTATACACGTACAATCGTTGTTGTCATGAATGCCGTTCAAATAACAAAGTTCAAGAGATCGAGTACAACAAAACCGATATTCCAATTAACCCATTACATGTAGTTGATTTTTTGACCAAATACAATTGATGATGCTTCGCAACCGCGAACCCGACTAAATGTATAGATAGAAGAAATAAATACCATTTTAGATCTATATTATGCCGGCACTTGAGTTACTTACGGTACCAGCATGTTTTTGACAGTAAACTCTCTCATGTAATTAATGAATTACCATTCACCAGACCCATTAATGTTGAGTGGTATCTGTAATGCCGACTGCCCAGAAAGGGTTCTTGATGTTTCCGATACCGTGTGTACTATTACAATGATAACTGTCGTATATACAATATAGAATAATCATAAACCGGTCTGCTGTCGGCTGGCATGAAGAAGAAGATATAGAATGAACGTACTAAAATAATTCACCATAAGATTTGTACAAAGTAAATATTTCAGTCAGTGTTCAAGTTATTTACTGTTGGTTGAAGCCTGGCAGAGGGTGGTTACGTAAATGAATAACTTAACGAATGAATAATATGAATAATAAATGATTAAATGAATAACTGTAGCCTTCTATACAGCAGTATATAAGTTACAATAGCCTCATGCAATACTGAGATAAAGCCCAATTCAATAGTGCGATAAAACATAAAATATAAAAATAATTCCTCTTCAACACAAGACAGGAAATTTTCATAAAATAAGTATTAACATGAATATTTCTGTTTTGGCAAGGAGACAATTATAGTGGGGCAGATAGGGGAAATATTTGGGGGAATTGTGCCTTTGCTGATACAAGCGTGGAATATGGCACAGTAAGAGTATGTCATAGGAACGATATTTGGCTATAGGGCCATCGCAGGTTTGTCCGACATGTATTGGGTAGAATAACAAGCAATTTTCTAATTTTCCAAAATGGCTGCCATTGCTTGTTATTCTATCTACATTTTTTTTTGAAAGGATAAATCTGCGATGGCCCTATAGCCAAAAATCTCTCTCACTTTGTGCCAAATTCCATGCTTGTATCATCAAAGGCACAATCGCGTCACCTATCTGCCGTACTAGTCACTACTAAATGTGAAGTGTTTCTGTGCATATATCCAGTATATCGCATGCCATATCCCGGTGGGCTGACATGTACAATCCCATCTACATGTATATATAAATGAACACGCTGTACGGCAGGCTACATGGCTCAATATAAACCCAAGGCCGTTCTCCAATTACCATAATGGATTGTAATAAAGGCACTCTGACTCGTGTGACAATTTGCATACATTTTGCAACATGCGTTCTCCAAACCAAGCCTTAGTAATACTTCTCTTGTGAATAATTCTTTAAATATTGTAAAATGTAGAAACGCTGTACGTTTGATGTCCATCTGTGACCATTCACATTATTTGCTTTTAAAAACAAAAAATAAATGCAAATATTTTTCTATTCTATCTAAGTAGAGTTACTAAAAAGCTCAATGAGTTGCAAATAAAGTCTATACATTTTATAGCAAGCAGTATTTATAAGAGCACTTGAAAATGAAGGATAAGTGAATATTTAAAATAGTACAACTAATTAAAACTACAAAAACAAATTCTAATATATTCCTCTTACTTCAAAATACAACATAAATTTGAAATACTTCAACACTGAAATACTTATAATGGCGAAATACTTGAATTTCCGGCAAGAAATGCTCTCAATTTAGTGTTGTAATGAGAGGTGGAAGTCCTGTATTAAGGTTTTATTTTAATAAACGTTCTCTTCAGCCAATTAAGCATACATATATTTTAACTGGTCATCGCTTAATACTCAATTGGCTTTTGTAGTTATACGGTTAAGTTCTGTGGAGTATGATTGTGACCTTATTTGGTTCCTTTTATTTCTGCTGTGCTTACATTTTACTCATTAATTGCCTCTTCAAGTTTGAATTTTCTTTAGTCTTGAGAGAAGGGCTTTGCTTAAAATGTGACTCACTATGGCCTCTTCAACATAAAGGACATGACCTGAGGAAGGTCATGTGAAACAACTGCTCCCATCCGAGGTAACATTTATTCTCTCTCGTCGCACTTTCTGTCTCACTTGCAAGCATTTTGGATCATAAAAGGTCGAGGATAAAGGTCACTTATCCCTATATAGTCTAACCTTTGTGCATACGGTATGAAAAATACTTGGTTTTAATAGGCATCTAAAAATATTTCTGTGCACATTATCTTCATTTTTTTGTCCTGAGCATCGTTTCACCTCTTTCTCTTTGTGAATGTAGTTCCCATGAAACTTCCAAGATGCAAATGTTAAATAAACATCCCTTTGTGTGGATTGTTTCAAATCTTTGTCTAAACTTTGTGAATCCCCATTACCAGAACAAAATGGATCAGCGCTATCACTTGTGTTATATTCCAGAATTTGTGTAACATTTCCAAACTGACATGGAAAGGCTAAAAATACCTTAAGGCTGCCTATCTAGTCCTGAGATCTGTATATATTGAGGAATCAGAAACAGTACCAATCATACATGCAAATCTACAGCAAAGACTACATAAAGGCTGCATAATGCCCATCGATCGCGATACAACCTCAAAATCTGTGTGAGAAAACCTAAAACTCACTTTTTTGCCACTTTCCTTAAAGGTCTAAATTTCATGAAGCTGCAATACTGAGCAGAAAGCATGGCTGAGCAAAATGGCATGTAAATTTGCATCTCCTTCCAACAAAATATGTTAATAGTCTGACAATATTATTGCATCATAGTAGATCATGAAATTGGCGACTGGTGATGCATGTCTTGCACCCCTATATATCAGGACCTGATTTCATGGCTCTGCTTACCACAAAACTCTGTGCTTCAGATTACAATTCTGAGCTTACAGCAGAGCAAAACTGCACTATAGGCCAACCTGTCAGCTTACAATTATTACTTACAGGACATTTATGCATGTATAAAAAAAATTCTTGCTTATAGTGAAATATGCTAACAGTAGGCCTAAGCACGACATTTTTTGCTGTAGTGCCGGCTAGCTGCCCCAGATACCGCCCCACACGCTGCCCCACATGCTGCCCCACACGCCGCCCCACATGCTGCCCAAGATGCTGCCCTGGATGCTCAGTGCTGCCACGGATGCTGCCCTAGATGCTCAGTGCTGCCCCGGATGCTGCCCTAGATGCTCAGTGCTGCCCCAGATGCTGCCCCAGATGTTACCCCAGATGCTGCCCAAGATGCTGCCCCAGATGCTGCCCCAGATGCTGCCCCAGATGCTGCCCCAGATGCTGCCCCAGATGCTGCCCCAGATGCTGCCCCAGATGCTACCCCAGATGCTACCCCAGCTGCGATGTATCTTTTCTGTGATTACTGGCTCTCTGATGCGGCCTTCTTAAAGTACCTCCGGCTTGAAACCTCTCCTTTGGTCTGGGTCAGGACCAACTGGTCCCCACCCACCTCCCTAGTGAAGGTGATATCCCTCTCCAGCACCCGGATGACCAGTTTGGTTCCGTCCCACTCTGCCATCATGGGATGCTCCCCGGCCTCCCACGGTATGGTACTGAGAAACTCCTCCCCGACAACAAACCGCATCTCCTGAGTCCGGTACGATGTCTTGGTGGTGATGACGAAGACACCGCCTTGCTCCTGGGTGATGGAGACCGTGGGTTTGACAGAGCAAGCAGCTTTCCTCCAAGCCCAGGATACCCCACATTCTTTGAGGAAGGCATCAAAGTTTTCCTCTGTGCTTTCCAGCTTCCATTGCCCACAGAATTCGACAGCCATTAGGATCGTGAGAAGTTATAATGGCCGACACTGACAGTCCGTCAACTGTACGCTAACACGTACACACACATTCACTAAGGGTTCAGTCTACTGTACACAATTCAGCATTGCTGGAAATGCTTACTTTGTTATGAACCGCATCCGCTGTGCACACCACACGTACTGGATACTACAGCCACTGATAATCGTAGAATATAGTTCGTACACTGAACTAAAACAGTAAATGTGATGATCATACTATACCGTTCAACATGTCGGGTTTTTGTTCCAAAAATGGTGCGTGCATGTGTGGGAATGAACCAGTGCTTCCGGCCCGTGAGGTAGCACAATGCAGATGTCCATATGTACGTGTACATGTATAGTGAAAGTACAGCAGCTTCCGGGTTCCCTATACTGTAATACTGCATGGGTATGCACTGTGTATACATGTACAGCACGGGGACTTAATCGGTGCGGCCCGTACCGCGTCGCGTACAAGAATCTCCGTCGACGCGGATCGGAGTGACCGTGCAGAATGCACCGTTCGCGTGCGCGTGCCACGCACGAATGACAAAACATCAAGTACAATGTACAATCATACACGTTTACCTTGCAATTGTACCGTGACAGGGTTTTTAAGGGGAGGGAGACAGCAACAAGCTGGGAAAAACAGTTCCGTGCTGTTGCAGAGCACTTATTTTCTTGGTTATGACTTCTTATATGCTTGTAGGCCCTTAATGATGTTTGCTATAGTGGAGGAAGGAATATTCCTTGCTGAGTTCCTCCATGTTTACAGTAGGCCTACATTTATCATCAGGCTACGATGGGGAGGGGAGGGGATGCTGGGCGGTCTAACACCCATTGGGCCACCGAAAAAAAAATCACGCAGAAAAAGGTTGTCGGCCACTTCGCCCATTTCCGCTTCGCCCTCGACCGCTTCGCCATCAACCAGTTTACCCATAAGTGCCGCCTCGCCCCTTTTTGAGTTGCCACTTCGCCCAAGCTCCACTTGTACTTCAACCCTATAATGCGCCCGACCACTTCGCCCATTTCGCGGCCGGCCACTCGCCACTTCTCCCATGCCCGGACATTCTAGAAAGTAATAATTATTTCAAAACGCTCATTTCTTGGCCCTAGCCTGTATAAGGTGGGTGGGACCGGTCGGGTTTAGACCCCTTTTACTTTCTGATACTTTCTCTCGCGTGGGCAACTTATTAGACAAAGATTGCATATAATACAGACCTATACGGGTATAAGTACCAAGGAAAAGTCCCGATATGCTCGTTTCACACTACTTGTAAACTGAACAATTAACCTACATATCTCTCGAAGACGTTCCTCTCGAAAGTATCCTTCCTCGTCAAAAGTGTGATTCAGGCCACCTCAATACCACTTGACTTGGTTTCGAGTTTGGACAACAAGACGAATCTTGTTCGTCATAACGCTGGACCTACTTTGAAAACGTCTGAAGGAATGTACATATAGCAGCCTATGAACGGGGAAGAAAACAAGGTCCACCCACGGTTTTCCGCGTGGTTGAGTTCACAGACAGTTTAAGTGTAGGAAGTATACATGAAGTAGGAAAAGGCGCATCCGCAGTCCGTCTTAGGTGTCGGGAAAACACTGTTCTCGCGTTCTCAAAATGAGGTAAATCTCCCTTCCCAACTTTGTTGAATTAGAGAAACGCCGAGGGTTGAAGTCGTCTGGTCGCAAGTGCGTAACACGACGCTAGATTCTCGCTGTCTCAAGTAGCTGCAAAAGGACCGAGGTGAAAGAAACGTGGGCGGTCCTTTGGATACAGAGAAGCAAGTGTGTGGGATGTTTTCATGGAGTACTCTGTGGCGCTGGCCTTATGGCCTTTTGCTTTGCGGGTTGATTTCTGCAGGTTGTTGGTTCGATTCCAGCCTGTGGGGTTTCCGTGCCTGTGTCCTCATGCATGGTAAGAAACTTGATCACAACATGAATTTCTTGTCATGCGCCTCACCTGTGTGCTATGTATATTCCTGTGATGGCGGAGTTAGTTGTCGCGTCTAAATGTGGTGTTTGCTACTGAAAAAGAGGGGCCTCGTAGCCCAGCGGTTAGAGCGTGGAGCTACAGAGTGGACGGCTGGCGGTTCAAATCCCATTCTGACCAAAAAATGGAAAACTCTCTCTGACGACCCAACAGTAAAATGGGTACCTGATTCGTTCAGGGAAGGTAAGACGGCGAGAGGAGAGGACTGGGCGCCGCCACTCATATGCCGCGCTTAAGACACAGTGGACCTCTAACATCCCACTGCCCCTACGGCCAGTGGTACTAGCTATGGGACCTTTACATTTACCTACTAAAAAAAGACGGCATTGAGCTATAGGACCTACATGTATATATACTGCTCTAGGAGAACTGAGACGCGTAAACGGCTTCGTGTTGGTCAAGCGCCATACTTGTTCTCCAGGGTACAGCTAGATCCACCATTATCAATAAATTGACATAAAATGAATTTTAGTAGTACAAATCGATCCGGTGTGTAATGTTGCACCAGGCAAAAAAAAAAAACATTTAAATCATGGCAAAGTTAAGTAATAAGCGTACACCACGTACTGAGTGGAGCCCAATGAAGATGAGCATCACTTTTCAAAAGACATGTTTGTTCAATGCGGTATCGGCATGGTTAATATATTTCACAAAAGGGAATATTTCCCACGATATTTTCTCGGGCATCGCCAGACCAATTTGAATGGGTTAGGGACCAACAAATTTGCCACCAGGCCATCCATACTGCACTGGAAGGCATATAGTCAGGATGAGGGAGGGGCCTGGAGAGGGGGGCATCAGGGACACTATCTGACAATGGGGGAAGGTCCTCCCCACCCCCCGCCACTTGGCTACCTCGCTGGACACAGCCTTATAATATCCTCCTCTTTGAACAGTCCCCCCGTCGCCCCAACTGGAAAGTTGTCAGTCATTAATATAAGTGACCACGGGTAAAACGGGTTTAACAGAAATTGCCCCCACGTACCCCACTGTAACATCCCCCTTAGACCGTTAGACCCCTTGATTAAATAAATATTATACCCGGCGGTATAACAAATCTTCCATAAATATTGACGCAGCATATTCTACGATATAGGACTGTCTAAGTTGTCTGGCTCCCTCACTGTGAAGGGAACAGACAATAATTCGCAGGTACGGTATCCACCTCGGATAGGGCGTCGGGAACGAGCGATTTCTTTTCTTTGCTGTTTTCTAATTACCGGGATTATCAAACTAGGGGTGCAGACCAGTATTAAAATCGGTCCAAAATTGCCTACGCCGGCCAAATCACGATTTACATGCCCTCAAATTCCTCAGTACTTGAGCATATTGTGGGCCATGAACTTGAGGGTTTGTAAAAATAAGGGTGGAAGCCGTGCACAGGACCCTGAGCTTGTATTTCTGTGAAATTTGGATGAAATTGGGGCCCTAAAAGCGCTCTATTTTGCAATGTAGTGAAGGCACCGTTTTTCAAAATGACGATGGGCTTCAGGGCTATTTCAAGGGGTGATCATCTTCGGATGGAAATTTCTCCCAAAAGTCATCAGATTACCCCCAAAAAATTGAAAAGAAAATTAAAGATGATGAAATAAACTCTAATTTAATATGCGTCTCGAACGCCTTGGAGAGTTGTGAGTATTTTTCCTGAATTTCTGAAGCGGGGACATTTATCGTTGGGTCTATGAAAATTTATTTACTGGTCTGCAACCCTAGAGGCCATTGTAATCAGTGTCAGAATCAACATCAAAAGAAATCCTTGTATTTTCCGCTGAAGTTTCCTGGAGGTATAGGACCTATTTTTTTTTTTTTTTGGCCCTCCTCAAGAGAACATAAAGCTAGTAGGAAAAAAACACAGCTAAAGTTCATAGATTATGAGCAGGGGGCATGTTAAAGGAACAAATTATGGACAGTTGATATAAAAGATTGGCCAGATTGAGCTAACACAGCAGAAGCGGGTAGTGAGTTCCAAAGCCTTGCATAGGATGCTGTAAATGATCGCAGATGTTGTGAGGTACGTGACTTTGGAATGACGACTGTATGTTGATGGGATGCAGATGACTGCCTGGTAGAACGGCGTGCTGTGAGTGCAGGTAGTTTGAGTCTGTCCAGAGGATGAGGCAGAGGAGAGCACTGCATTTTCCTGTTAGACCAGCAACTTGCCTACGATGACTTAGAGGCTGAATACCAAGTTCTGCATGAAGAGTTGGTGGAATGGAAGCTATGGCTTTCTTTTGAAGTCTGTCAAGGATCCCCAGTTTTGATTTAGCTGCCGTACCCCAGATTGGACTGCAATATTCCAATTTAGGTCTAATGAAGGATTTGTAGATGGTAGCAGTAGTTCTGCTCTCCAGGTTATTTCATTTTGCTTTCCACATCATCCCTAGTTTTCCACTAGAGGCTAGGGCCAGGTTGCTAATATGTTGAGTCCAGGAGAGTTTAGCATCCGATGTGACTCCCAAAATTTTGATTGAGTCCACATTGTGTAGTGGCTGCCCAAGAAAAATTAGTTGAGGGTGGTGTGGGTCTGTAGATCTTGATCGTGAAATGATGATAGACTGGGTTTTAGATGCATTGAACTATTTGAGCTATAGTGGGCGTTGCTGATGAGCCGTTTGTTCATCCTCGGCAAATCGTTAGCGCCGTAAATTAGGCTCAATGAAGTTAATCTCGAGGTTCAATTTATAATTATTAAAATATTTAATGGAACTAATGGAACAGACAAATTAGGTCTTCAATTTCAGAGGCCCAAGAACATGTTCGTCGGACGGACGATGCATCATGATGGAGTCCGAAACCAAACTACAGACGAATCAGAGGTTTTAGAAATGGTCTTCGACAGTCACTGTATGTGAGGACGACCCGATCAGCGATTGGCTAGATAGGTTTCTGAGGTCTAGGGTGTCGATGTTTTATTACACTTTCTGTCCAAATGGTAGCTGGAAATTCAAATTTGGAATTCGAGTTAAGAAGGGGGTAACACTTTTGTTAAGCAAAAGATGCTTATTCCTCTTGACATGTACCGGTAAGAATGAGACCGCAGGCAATATTTGTATTCATGGGCGCCCGAGACTTTTCTCGAGACGGAACACTCTCATGATGGCAGTCATCGCCTGTCTACTTGTAGACTGTAGAATCGGGAGGGTGCCCCTCCCCCCACAAAAATTAAACATGTCTCAATGAAGACTGGCGAATGTCTCATAGAATCACTGAAAGATAATTTTGGATATGAGTGTTGTAATGAATCCGTCATTAGCTCAACAAAAGTATACTGGTAATCTTGTATACCGCCCTCTATTGACGGGCGAGTTACTAGGTGAAAATTCAACTCAGCCATCAATAGAAATGTACACACATGGTCTCCAACTTAAGTGTCAGATATTGAAGTACATTACTAACTTTCGATCGTTACATGATGCCAGACTATAGTGGGACATAATTGTTCTGTTCCTCAATTAACCCTCTAACCCTATAGCTTAATGAGATAATGGCTGAATAGCGCACATTGAGCGCATTACATGTATGAGCGCACCCAGGTATTGTAGACTAACCAAGGTCTGTCCGGGCCAAAGTTCTGTCACAAGTGCTCTACTCACCTTTGTAAACTTTGCCTTTTATCATTAATCATCGTGGTCTATGTTGTTTCTGATATTTTGTTAAATTTGAGATTATGCATCCTGTTTGTTTAATTAGAACGCGATAACTAACATATTTTGGGATCAATTACAGTGTTTGACAAAATAGTCAATAAGTTACTAGTTTTTTTGGTCAAATTTGAAGAGAAAACCGCCAGGTAAATTCTTGTTGAAACACGTACATATTATTAGACGTTAAAAAAACCAAAATCTTTTTGCAAAAGCAGCCCTAACTTCTAAGTCATTAATGACGGGATAGGCCTTGGTACGTTTGCTTATCTCCCAAGTATTTGTTCTTGTGTCTCAAACCGGTAACAAAAAGCAGCAGGCTTAGGTCCTAAGTTGAATTGATGAAAGTCTTCTTTTTTTTTAAAGCATAAAATGTTCACAAAAAGCAATTGTGTTTTGCATGCAGTCATTCTAGTCCAAGTTCGTGTTGCATATATTCAACCAGTGGAGGTTCTACGGGGGGAGGGGGCGGCTAGGGGGGGGGGCTTGGCCCCCCCCCAAAAAAAAATATCCATTAAAAAATAAAAAAATTGTATTAGCAAAATGTAAGAATGTGACGTACATGCGAACGGGTCTCCCCTAAATAAATAGTCGTGAGAAGGGTGCATTTTTTTACACTTGATGTAATGTAATAGTTAATATAAATATAGTGTGCATGATTGTAGGATTTTATCAGCGCTCCCCATTGAAAATATGGCACGCCCCCTTGAAATCTTCGGCAGCGGCTTGCAGGCGAGTTGCGCTGTTGAGCTGGCAGATTCCCGCGTTTTCTTCCTTCTTCTGCCAAAGATTGAAGGAGTGGCATCGAGGGTCCTCCCAGCATTCATAGGCACATCCAGTAACTCCGGTCGTCAGGTTCTTGATCCCGTGGTTGAGCAGACAGTGTGGCGGGCATTGGCCGTCAGTATCGGTCGGCATGCAGAACGAGACACGAGAAACATGCATTTCACAAGCGGCGTATCTCGAACAATTGCATCCCTTGTCTCCCCACTCCCCGTCATACTTTTCAGCCATTCGGACGCATGGGGCATTGTTCGGTTCACTGCAGGCCCCCAGTTTTTGAAGATGGGATCCCAGAAACTCCGTTGCACGAAAGCGTCCCTCTGGGTTCGATATGTTGGCATCCAATCCAGAGTTGTAAGTCGTGCACTGCATGAGCGCCAAATTCCTGCATCCTTGCCTTCATTTCCCGCCAGATGAAGTTTTGTTCTTCCTGCGAGTCAGGAACGTCCAGGCTGCTCCCGGGCCGGTCACAAACCTTCTTAGCTTGCCACCAATCCATCTTGTTAGGCAGCAAGATGTAACAGGCTTCTTGCCAGGCCAACCAGCCGACAGGACAGACGACTTGCAGAGTTTGAAATACCCCAACAGTCATCAGGATTAGAAAGTTCGCAAGGCTTAACACTGATATCTTCATAGTTGGCGTTTTCCCCTCAAAATCTATGTGTAGATCCACGTTAAGTTCAATCTTTTAAACGTGTCTATTCGGGATAAACACGTCTCTCCCCGTCTCTTTCTTCAGGATTCTCTCAGTTCTGACGTGTTGCTAAAATTCCATCCATTTATAACTAACCGCTTCTTTGTGTGCACATGTATTTTGTTAAGTTGCTAGGAAACGAAGGGTTATTTTACCCGTCAGTTTCTTAAGTATTGCGCAAAATAAAATTTGAAACACATGAGTCCTCCTTTTCAGACTTCAATTAACCAAGGTGTATTATTGACGCTGCGCCCTATAACGAAACATTCCCGAAAGGAACAGTATTTATAATTCATTTACTGTACGGTGCTCCGCTGAAAATAGGTGACTATACCTATTATTGTTTAATAACGAGGTTGCTACGTTTGGCACAGTTAGCTCGCTCTATGTTTTAAGTGAACCCTTTTAATCGCACACACTTTGCTATCAGAATGTGGATCCATGTATCGGAGTGCATCGATAGACCATAAGTTGCAATTTCAATTTCAAAACACTTTCTTGCCAAAACAAAAAAGTGGCAACTTTTTCATGAGTATCCCCCCCCCCCGATGAAAAAAAGGTAATATCGAGTTAACCCAGCGGTCTCGAACCCTAACTGTGAGTTGGGGCGGAGTAAAGAATACGCTTTAGTCTCTTATTCCGATCCACTGAGCTACGGCTCACCTCGAAACTAACAGTCACAATTTATTACAATTATAGTTTAGCCAGAGATGGTGCAATAGTCTACTAATTCTAGTCTGATCAACGCGCTGAAATAATTCAGGCTCGGTTTTAAGCGCCACCTTGCGACGAGGTTTTGTTTTCAATAAGAGAGGGCGTCCTAAATTTGCTCTTCAGGTTACAGACCAGTAAAAACCCGGTTCATACTTCACGCGAATGCGAATGCGAAGCGAATTTGACGTCACGAAGCAATCGCTGCGAAATTCGCCCGAGTTGAAATATGTTCAACTTTTACGAATTCGCAGCTCGAATACTTGCCATCACGTCACAAATTCGCGTTCGCTTTCGCTTTCGCGCCGAGTATGAACCGGGCTTCAGGTTGCAGAACCAATAAACTGCCATAGACCTCAGTGATAAATACACCAACTTTCCAAGGTGTTTTGAGACACCTATCAAATTGAAGCATTTTTTATTATCTTTCATTTTCAGAAATACAACGTTGCGGTCCTGATCACGGCTTCCACCTCAAAATTTATAAAACTTTGGCCCACAAAATACTCTAATAGAAAAAAAATTGAGGGTTTATCATGATTCTGCCCTCGTAGGCAATTTTGGGTCTAATTACCGGTCTACACCCATTTATGCAATGCCCAAAACTTTGGTTAAAGAAATCACCGGCGCATGTCTTCAGAATATGTACGTGCTCATTACACCTGTATAAACAACTCTCTTTAATGCAAAAGTAAAACAATAATTAAAGGGAGAATTTGCTACAAGGACATAACATTAACCCTATTAGGACCTACCAGTGGAACAATGTGCCCCCCTCCGAAATTGTTCATAATTCTATGAGATGTCCTGATGTGGTTAGTTCTGTTCTTTTGACTAGAGTTCAGTTAACAAGTTTAATTAGACGTGGGCGTTCATAACAATCACACCTCTAGCAAACTGCCAAATTTTCAGATAGCATAGCCGACCAAATTTTACCGGAGGACAGCCATACCATCGAATGCATGATGCATCAACCTGATGCCCACGTGTCGTTCACGTGCATTTATCACAAATTCTATGGTCTAAGTTCAGGAACCAAAGATGACTCATCCACATCAAAGTACATGTTAATCATTGATTGAAGTGCAAAACAAAAAAAGTTGAATTGCAGGGAGCAGATTAGTGAATTGATCGCTATGTAACAAATAGCTTCACTTTAAACCCAAAAAATCAGGAACAATTCAAAATGACTCTGATGCTAGTATTCAAGACATATATGATTTGCATCATCGTCGCAGGCAAGAAGTCTTATGCAGTGCATTTATACGAACAGTTTAATTTCTTAATTCTGTCAGTGTATGTGCTGTATGAAAAGGATACCTCAATAATCACAGCGAAAGTTTATCAAGAGGAGGCCAAAATAAAGACTCAACGTTTAAAGTGCTTCGTTTCTTTGTTTAATGACTGCCTTTTGTATTTCAAGAAAGGTAGGGGCACGAAATGAAAATACTTCGCCGCAGCAAGATAGTAACTCTCTCCGGCAAACTACGTCTTCGCAGTAGTAGTTTTAACATACCGCAGTGAGCCACTTTTGACCACGTCAAGTCGCCATGTCGCCCTTCTTGCATATTCTTAGATGGTTGCGTCGTGAATCCCCCATAGTTACCGGAACAGTGGAAAAGTAGAAAGTGCCAAACTGCCAATTAGTGTGTTACCATGACAAGTGTGAATTCACCACACACACAGACAGCTTTTCTTTTATTGATAACATCGTTTGTTGTAAGGTAATTAAATTTAATATTCAACTAATCCGAAGAAAAAAAAATTCCAGATCGGAAGCCTGGTACATGGGAGATCACACGATTCCTCATTTTTCCTCCCCACAGTTTGCTGTACACACAATTCACCTCCATCAGGTTACCTTACCATCAGGTTACTGCATTCTATCTAACTAATAGATGAAATATTTTTGTTTTTCAATGAATGACGTCATCGGAGATTTACTCATTGATATCGGAGCAGGATCGTCCGACGTGCCACACCCGCTCGTTGTCCCTGGCGACGCATTTCGACCAATCGCGTCTCCTGCAACAAAAGCTGCTCGTCCTAGCCGTTGTCAAGGGAACCGACTATGCGAAATGCTTAACTTGTCTCTCTGGAAAACCCAAACAGACAAATATCTATAAAAGACGGGAGGTTTTTGAGGTGAGAAATAATCTTTCCGATTTCACTTGTCCGAAAAAGTCGTCTGTCATCGCATACCGTGCCCTCGGGAACAGGTGAGATTTTTTGGCGTTTTCTCCTAATAATTTTGTAGGGAGCCTCTATCGGTTCTTATTCTTAATCGAAAAATAATTCCCTTCGTGTACAAAACCGAATTCGATGCAGTTCTCCATGTGGATTTCTTTAATAATTATCAATTACTCGATGCAGTTTCTTTAAATCATTATCAATTAAAGAATTACATTCTGAAAATGCGTTACATAAGCTGGGAGGGAAATAAAAAACGGTTGACAGCAAGGTTGCTTTGCTTTGAATTCTTAACGTAAAGTGCACAAAAGGTGAATCATTTATTACATTAGACATTGATCTGTCAAATCGATGAAATCAACCTCAGGATGTAAGCAATCACTTGGTCCGTCGGTCTTTCAGTAATACGGTTTGGCCGGTCGGCCGGTCCGTCGGTCCGTCGTTTTGGCGGTTGGTCAGATGGTCGGTCAGTCAGTTAATTGGCAAAGTCAAGTCTCGTCAGTTAAAGGGAAGTTACAACATTTGCAAACATCAACAAACGAAATGCTCAAATTATCACGAAATACTTTACTGGATTGTTAGGGAATGACAGTCTAAAGCATCCTGTAAAATCCTGGCTGCTGGTATGCTGACATTTTCAAGAAACATTGTATTTTTCCAACGCTGATCGGCCGACCGGCGTTGGAGAAAACTGGCTTTTTTCCAAAAACCGCTCCTGATTTTTCATATTGAGTTGTTCCGCATTTTCTTTACATTTGATTACACACCTGTGAAGGGGTACAAGCCTGCTAGACTGATTCTTTGACCTTACAATTCCCCAAAGTCTATAAATTGCTCCGTTTCATCTTAAGAGGGGTCAGGGAACCAGACTACAAGAACATGATTGGGGTTTTTTCCCAGCATCTACAAGCCCAAAACGTGAAACAAGTCAGTTTAACAATATTTGCCATAACATATAATCCTTCAAATTCATTTATTTGCAGCAAAAGCAAATGTTGTACATTCCCTTTAACGTTCAGTTATCACTTAGTAGTACGTGAACGTCTTAGTATCAAACACTGACTATAATAGTCTATTCACAGACTCTTGTGTCTGTCTTTACCTAATAGTAATGAGCATGATCAATTGATCGGAAGTTGTATTCCATTTTTTTTATCATGGTCATCGATTTGCAATATTTTCAAACTATTGTAATCGTATGCTTTGGCGTTTTTAACGCAACCTTTTTATCACCCTTCACCAAATAAGCCTAAAGTCAGGAACAGAATTTATCCTCCATAGGCCTATAGGACGTTGCACACTTTGTAGCTCCTGTCATGTACCCGGCTGTCAGGCATTCCCGTAGAACTTCGCCGATTTTTGAGGTCATCTAATCCGCTCCATCGGTCGGTCTTTCAGTTAGCCGGAAGGTCGGGCAGTCGGTCAGGTATTGTCGGTCGGGCGGTCGTCAGTTGGTGACCGGTCAGTCTTTAAAGTTACTCGGTAGCCAGCAGGTCGGACGGTCGGTTAATTGATTGCATCATGCTTGCTGGTTTGTTGGTTGGCTTCCCTTTTTACTCAGACTAGTCAACTATGATCTGTCAGGTGGGAAGGTGAGAAACTCTCATAATAACAAGCCGTACCAGTTAGATCTTATAATTTGAGCTGAAAGCTTTTTAAAATATTACTTGGACAATGCACTTTAACTAAAACGATAGACCTGGTAAGCAGCCTAAGTTACTACTTTTTATCTGTAATGAACCATTTTTTGAACAGAATCTTAGTCAACATGCCAGCCAATTTTAGCGGAACCTGGACCAGCAGCAAGTCCGAGGGCTGGCCGGCCCTCCTTGACAAGCTGGGGGTACCTAAGGAGAAGTTCCCGACCGATCTGAAGGTGACCCACGCTATCACGCAGAGCGGCAACACCATCAACATGAAGACCACCAACAACAAGAACAGCGACGTTAAGAGCGTCACCATCAACGTGGGAAGCAACCATAAGGAGCACATCGTGGGCCACGAGATCGAGCAGACTACGGCGTGGCAGGGCGACAAACTGGTCATGCGTGCCGTCAGCGGCTCGGGGGGAGTCACCTACGAGATCACCAGCGGTCAGCTGATTGTCACCATTGAACACCAGGGCGTGGTGGCCAAGTCTTACTTTAGCAAGTAGACATTGTGTCACGACAACCATACTCTTTCCTAAACGTATATCGTATGATGTATTACAGAAGAAGGAATGGCTAACCGCTTAGAATTTTGATTTGATTAATCTAGTATAACACTGCTTGCTTGACACACTGCAAAACCTTGTTTATAAATACCTTCCGATGTTTACACTGAACCACTTCATCAAATAAAGAATTAAGAAACTGCTGTGGCAATTTGTGGCAAATGAACTAAAAACACGAAAAGTTCTAAGAAGTACCAAATATTGCCCATCACAGGGTTTTGCCTGATGATTTAGCTACACTTTTGGTTTCATCGGGGTCGTTCAGACACCGTTTTAAATTCCCTTAAAACACCGGTTGAACTCGATTCAGTGTAACTTTCTTGTTAAAACGATGTCTGAACGCTTTTTTATTTAGACCGAATCAAGTTGAACTCGAAAATAAAACATGATATATAGTGGCGGATCTAGGGGGAGGTTACGGGGGTTGCACCCCCCCCCCTTCAGCCGCTGACTAAATGTTACGATACTAGTAAAATGGGGCAAAAATTAAAAAAATGGAATCACATGGTTAAGTTTATAAATGTATTCTCAAATTGCCTTATAATGCAGGAAAAAGCATCGTAGATTTCAACATGTTCGGGGTGGATGCCCCCGGACCCCCCCCCCCAACCCACCCAGCAGAACGTGCAGAACTTCATATCAACCCCCAACCCCCCCCCACCCGTTTCCCGAAAGGTAGATCCGCCCCTAACTTACTAGTTACTTTTCATTTCCACCTGCCATTATAGATAACTAGATGTGAATGAGTGTCCCAGAGTTATTTTTCTGGGACCAATATTATGCATTATATTGAAGACGTCATAGTGTCATCCAGTGTCATACATTTACTAACAATTAATATTATGATGTCATGTTCCAAAATCTTCATAGCAAACGAGGACACTGCACCTCTTTAGACAACGTATTAAGTGATTTTCCCCATACCTTTTACACGTTTGCATTTGAATAATAAAACAAGTAGTAGACTGTCGGTAAACAAAACATTTCTGTCTTTATTATGTGTTTATTCCGTACTTGTTTCTGAACAAAAGGGTGAGTGTCCATTTGTTTTGCCTCAACGACACAAGTTCCGATGTTGAATTCCAAACTTGAAAGTAATGCATTGTTTGAAAGGTTCTGTTCCTCCTCATCATGAATCTCTTCTCTCTTAGCTCCACAGATTTCCCCCGTCTGCATTTGCAATACGCTAAATGCACAGTGTCAGTCATGCCTAGCGTAGAGAAAGCGCTACTAGGCCTATTCCAGAACTGCCACAAAAAGACACTTTGCGCACCGTTCGAAAATGGGACAATTGTTTTTTGGAGAATTGAGTGGGAGATGGAAGATGTGGGCCTGAGTTTAGCCTGTGGGATAAGAACCTCTGGAGTCAAAGGTGGTGATTTAGGATAGAATTGATGACTGCATGATTAAGTAAATAAATAGGAGTAAACTTATTAACTTACAGTGAAACTCACACAACGGAGAGGACAAAAGCAGCCTGACCTTCTTTAGGGGGTGGGACTACAACCATAACGCCTTAGGAATCCGTAACATGACGCTAAACCGCATATACAGTCTTTTAATAAGAATCTGCAAAATCTGTCAATTTGAGATGTGTTTTTTTTGTATTTTGTTTTCGATATTAAATCAATGTAAATATAACATGGCCTCAAAACAATCAGAAATCAGTGTAGATCATAAAAATATGATAAGATAATTGTGAATAAAATTTGACAAGACATGAATTCCTTTCTGATAAGAATTTTACATTTATAGGTCATATAAAGCTGTTGGCATAATGTGGAGACAGGCATCACTTGGGGCGTGGCTAAAGGGGTAGAAATGTTTCCCACATGAAAACGCACAAAAACTAAAAAGTTTCCTTGCATTAACAACAAATCAGGGGAAATGGATACAATCAGGGGCGTGGACTGTAAATGGATTTGGGTCGCTAAATATTAGATATTGTTTTTTTTTAAACAGACGCACTTGGGTTTTTCTTTCAACTTTCTGTTGGTTCCTCTAGATTTGGTTTGGCAATTAATTTTGGCCTCATATTCACTTTAAAGATTTTTAAAACTTAAATAAATAAATTGGCAAAATGTTGCCGTAGGGGGAAGTTTTCCCCGTTGCTTCCACCCCTCCCCCTACGCTGGATACGCTATACTGCCTGATTCTTTCCTTAGTTTATGGGATTTTGTCTTCACTTAATCGTCTACTCTGTGATTTTAATTATGGTATAATTCCGTCATTAAAAAAAAAAATAATGTCTCATCGTTAGGTTGAAGGAGAAATCTAAAAATGCTCAAACCTTCAAATTGATCACCATTTAGATAGATTCTGGTTTAAATTCTATACAAAAACCAGTAAAAAATATTGTATATGCACAGGATATCATTTAGTACAAAGTACAGGTGACTCGTGGCATCTGACCTTTGACCTTTATTAGACTCCTCCCGCTCTCTCACGGGGTCACCATAGTGCTTCGCTCTGCGGTGTCACATGTAACATTTTAACCGATACCATCATCCTCATAAATTAGTTATTTTTTAACTCCGGAACGATGTCACACATACCAAGCAGGCGTTTCCTCGCCGTCATCCACGACTACACTCACAGCCTGTTCACCGGTTGCTATGGGAACCTGCACAGTTAATGTTTTGCCTCATTTCCCTGGACCGATTTCATTGAATCATCTGTACAACAAGATAGTGTTAGGGAGATTCAGTACAGAGTTGATGTAGATTTGCTGATAACCTTCCCTTCTGTTCGGTCGATAAAGGTGAGATTTTAAAAATGAATTCCGTTTCAGTTTAAGAGTTAAAGATGGCGATATAATGTTGTACATATTTCCCTCTGCATTTAGATCCCATATGCTATGAGTTATCTCGAATCCTTGAATTAATCATTCGACAAAAAGAGCTGCATGCATGTTTCGGGAATCACCCGTTATAAACCCTCAATGCATCCATCGTTGCACAGGTGAATCCGGTAATGAATAATATCTGCCACACTAGTATAGGTCAACATGATTATGGGGAAATTTCGAAAGACCAGCATCAAAATATGTAAACAGTAGAATAGATATAATTGGGGGGAAAGCGTGTCTGTGTTTGAAGGGCTTGGCAAATGGGGATAAAGTCCACTGTTCGTACGCTCGATGGCAGTTTCTGTTTATTATTGTTGGACAGGGCCAGGGATCTCGTGTGGTTATAGCGATAAGCCTATATATGAACGTTCACAAGGTTGGCATAATTATGTTTATTTGCTGGTACCAAATTAGTTTGTCAGTGATTATTTAGATGTAAGAAATTTTGCTGGGGGCACCAATTTGAACCAACTCAGTGCAACTTTGCGAAAAAAAGGTTCTCGTTGGCAACATTCGCGTAGTGTCCAATTTCATTCATTTAATACGCAAACATAACGTTCATGATCAAAAATGTGGCCACATTGCTTCACCAAGTTTACCACGCCCACTCGGGGTCAACATGCAAATTCAGGTCAAAGTAATATATTAATATATGCCGAGTCTGGTTCCCCAGACCAAAAGATTCTGACTATTTCTGATAAATCTTAGGCCCGGTAACCGCTGGTAACTATATAAAATTTATATAGACCAGACAAAAACGGGAGGAATGCCTCCCGTTTCAGAAAATGTCCGAAGTTTGCCGGCTGCATTTCGTCGATACTCTCGGATAGCGCCCGGGTATTTCCTGGTGTAAAATAGGTTTCATTTACCTGCCATGCTTATTAAAAAATTTAAAAATGAGTTCATAATATTCATTGCTTGCATTTATCAGCATCAAGTATGCACTCGGATCGTACGAGGGGAGGGAAGCTCATAACTAGTAAATTGTAAATTATCACACTCAAAAAGCACGTATACACCAACTTTAAGTGCTTTAAAAAAAACTTGATCGGAACCTTTAAAGCTATGTATGTGTTAATGATAAAGCCCAACCGGGAACGAAGCCGAGCTTTGTAAAAGCGTCGGGGAAATCGTCAGGTCAGGGAACCAGACAATATCAACCAGACAATACCCCCATGCAGACATTATCAACCAGACAATGCCCCTTCTCAAAAATACGTCAGTTGAGGGCGCACAGAAAATTGTGGATTTTTCCACTTCCGTATTTCAATTGCGAGTGCTCATTGCAAAGGTAGGCTCTCTCTCTAACTCATTTGATTGAAGGGATAATGAATAATTCGGATATATATTTAGGGGGTTTATTGGACAAAGACGATGAAGAAAAACTTTTTTTTTCTGGTCGGATGATTGTATCAAGTCGCCTCCTGGCCGGTTTTCCCCCAGACTTTTGTTATTTATTTACCTCTTTATTATTATTTTTCGGGGGGGGGGGGGTTGGCTACGGGGGTCCTAGGCGTAACTGGTATATACAGTCAATTTTTACAAATCCAAGATGCAAATTTGATGTGTGTTTTTTTCTAGGTTCAGAACCCCCCCCCCGATTGATTTCTTTATGCATACATGCTTTTGGGGTTTTAGGAGCAAGCAGCAGACAAAACAAATGCCCCAAGCTTGGGGGGATTTCTTTCAATAGAAATCCCACACAACCTTGGGAGGCATGCTGCTGGCTCCTAAAACCTCAAAAATCTGCCGTCAAAAGTTTAGTTTTCCTCTGACAACCACAAGTGTAACAAACCACAGGGATGCCGCGTTTCGCACGGCACCCGCTGGCTGGGTGTAGTCGTGGTACCCGCTAGCTGGGTGGAGTCAGTGGCGTAGCCAAATTTCGGGCGTCGACATCCCCCACACACACACACACCCGCTCACAACATGAGTACGCATGCTACGGTGATTTTGTGTATGTGCCGAATCAAAATTAACTCATTGATCTACATGACGCCCCCACATGAAATAGAGGTTCCAGCCCCCCAGCGCCCCCTACTGAAAAATTCCTGGCTACGCCACTGCGTAAAGTGAAAACTGGACAGATTTAACATGGTATAACGTTGCTGTGAATCTTGCAAATGATGAGTGCGCCCTAAATTGAAGTGTTTTTGAGAAGGGGTTCGTTATACGGTCAGGTTTCGAAATGCATTTTAGTAGTTATAAAGAAAACGATAGTATAAAGAAAAGTTCAAAGAACAAAATATGTTGCTCATTTCTCAAATGTAAGTATTCTTCCATTACTGTTTGCTGGAATACGTGTTTCCTTTAAAGTCCTTTAAATTATAATTGATTCCCCTAAAACAGTCGAAAATATCCAACATGCCTGCCAACTTCAGCGGAACCTGGACGAGTACCAAGACCGAGGGCTGGCCCGAGCTGTTCGAAAAGATGGGAGTGCCGAAGGAGAGGTTCCCGGCTGATCTGAAGTTGACCCACGCTGTCACGCAGAGTGGCAACATTGTACACATGAAGACCACGAACAACATCAACCATGACGTGAAAGTGGTCACCATTACCGTGGGGAGCACCCACCGTGAGCTGGTAGCCACCAGCGAGATCGAGCACACCACGGCGTGGGAGGGCGACAAGCTGGTCATGCGTGCCGTCAGCGGCTCGGGCGGAATCACCTACGAGATTACCGGCGGTCAGCTGATTATCACCGTTGAACACCAGGGCATGGTGGCCAAGTCTTACTTCAGCAAGTAGATATCGAGGCGAACTTCTGCAGTCGTCTTTCATTATTTTTTTCAAGCTCATTATTTGGACAGAAAATCTGGAGTCAGTGTCTTTCGAGTTGAACGGCAAACTTTTTACCATAACCCCAACTTGAAACTTGTAGTTTTCCTTACAAACTCCAAATTAGATTCAGGATGTTTCACGTCACTGTATATAATTACGCGCACGTCTTTTTTATTTATTTTTTGTTGAATTTTGCACTCTCAGTTGTAATGTGCAGGGAGATGTTGACACGTCCTTGGAAGTTGGGACGAAGATTCCTATCGGTCCTGTCTATTATTTACTTAGATGTAGATAGATGAAGACGACCAGTTTACTATTTTAAAAAGGGAAGAGCTAATAGCCAAAAAAATTGCGTAAGTTCCGATGCCAACATTAGGATCAATGTTACTTCTTGAATTGGTTTCATGGAAATTAATTTCCCGCTAATGATATTATATGCTGCTTGTATTTTCACACAGAAGAGGGTGATTAATTATGGTTCTCTTAACTCAGTTCTTGTTTGCTACATTACGAGTTCACATTCTTATTCTAACCGTGAACTGGGTGTTTTTTTTGCATCTGAAATCACGCCTTTTTGTGTATGTGCAATTTTGTGTGTTAAAGGTATAGGCTAGATTGCCTTCATTGATATTGTGAAAGCTTAAAAAGGCAGAAGTATATACACAGATCAAAGATTAAATTTGATGGTAAAACTAAAAGGTTTTGCGAAGTATTTGCAAGTTTCAGGGGCGAATCCAGGAAGTTTTGCGGGGGGGGGGGGTCAGGCCCGTCAGATTTATTTTTGTCCGATTGCTGCGGATAGGTGGACATATAGGTAATACAGCACATTGTTACTGATGCAAGGGCGTAAATCCCGGGGGTGGGGGTATATATCCCCCCACTTTTTGACCAGGGGGATGGGCTATTGAATCATCCCCCACCACTTTTTCGCGATGACAAATAAATGCGGATTTCGAGGTATTTTTTCGAACATCCCAACAACCAAAATGTATTCAATAGCACTGAAAAGTAGAGAAACAAAGTACAAAAGCTTTTAAAATGCGCCGTTTTGATGTAAGCGCGAGTATACATATTGATATACATCTATATCCTGAAGAGCGCCCCCTGTGGTGTCATACAGCATGTTTAGTTCGGAATGAGGTGACTGGAAACTCCTCCCTGGAAAATGGGGACACTATTCTCAAGAAATTGTAGTGAAATGTTGATTACAGAGCTGGAAAATGACCTATCCGTGACAGCAGTAACCCAACAAAATCCTTTAAAAAGTCCTTTAAAAACGGAACGTAAAAGAGTTCAGCTTCAGTTATGGTCTGTATAAAGTTTAATCAATGCGCATTGACCGAGAGAGGGCGGGATGGTAGCATTAGTGTCAACACCTTTGGCTGGGTCTCTTGCGTTGCCAGCTTTAGAAAATCTAAAAATTTAAATGCTCGAATCATAATCATACCCAAGGAACAGTTTTATCATCATCAGATTTGATGTTCAGTAAAGAAGAAAATGGACCCGATATTTTAGCCAGTGTCTCCAACATCTCGGACTTACAATCATACATTTTGGAGCCCATAGGCCAAGCTGGGTTGAAACCGGGTTTTGCAAAATGAACAGCTGGCCAGCAAACTTGTGATTGGCTGTCTTTCACAGCCTCTCCCCGCTTCACATCCTGAACCCCGAACGCACTTTCCGAGCTTTTTTTATGAATTGATCGTCGGTTAATTTTTAAACAGGGACATTCATATCGAAGGGATAACCATTAGAGACTGCGGACCAGTATCGGACAGAAACAGATGGAGTGGACTGTACTGGTCTTATGTGTTTCCTGGCAACGCGTAGAGAGATTAGCATGTCTACTCATCAGCGTTCAATTGCAATATTAACATTGCTGTTCAAAATGTAGCATTCCATGTATAAGGCCTTTGTCTCACGATGCTACCATGCAGTTCTTGCAAAACAAAGAAAGACACCGTTAGTGCAAGGTCTATCCTCTACAATATTTTTCAGACCCAAGAGTGACTTGATTTGCAATATTTCCGTGTTTTTTTTTACTGTATCGACAGTTTTTGTGTCTGAATAACATTTGTGAATATCCATTAAGTTTTAAATTTCAACTAACATTTTTGTTCTCATCAGTTTACCTCATGAAACCACGTGTGTTCATGTGTATGACTGATGAAGACATTGTCTGTTAATGAGGATTACGTTTAAACAAACTTCTCAATTTTTTATTTTAAAACAGTAAATTCTGATGTTGTCAGTATATTATTTGATCTTTGGATAATGGATACACCGGCCATGATCCTGGCAACCTCGGGATTTACTGTTTTAAACTAAAAATTTGAGAAGAGTCCCGGCCCTACCCCCAATAAAAAAAATCCAGCGCCCAAAAAGGTATCCACAACAAAAGCCATATCAAAATATGAAGTAAGTCACTCAGGCCGGTTTAAAGGCACGTAGGAACAATGTCAGTCACTCGGACGGAAACCGAATCAATGAGAACATCTTTGCTCTGAGTGGAGAACGGACTTGTTACTAAATACCCTGTGAAATAATTTCACGTGGTTTTAAAGAGAACACGACCCTGCTGAATGATAGCAATATCCTGATTGCTGATTTAAGGATTTTACACAAGAGGGGGTAGTTCGAAATATTGAATTTGACTTGGAAGTTCTAGCAGCGAAATTCACTGACGAGACAAAACACTGATATGAAACTTCAACATGGTTAGTTATGCACCCAATATAAAGATTTTGAGCCATTTTGTTTCTTCAAATGAAAAAAGGCACAAAAAGTAACTGATCGTAATTAAGTATTCATTCAGAAACGAAGTCACTTCACACTGGAGGTGCCAACATTAAAGGGCCATGCAATGTACTTTTTTAATGCAATCCTTGAAAATGCACCTTTGTGTCCCATTACACTTTATTTTTAATTTTCCTCGACGTTTTCAAGGGTATTTTTGGTGGCTTTTTGGGTTGTTTTTATGGTGATGCAAATTTTCATATTTGTGAGCTACAGTGTGATGTTATTTTAGGCAGAAACCTCTCAATGTTACAGTTATTTCAACGCAAAAAGTTGCCAGAATTTAGGATATTACTTTTCTTTGGTGATTCGTTGTTGTGTCAGTACATGACAGAAAGCAAATGAGCAAACTTTTCTGACATGTTTTCAATGAATGAATTTTTGGGTTCGCAATTTAAAGGGTACATGTAATGAAATTTGTTTATGCAATCCATGAAAATGCCGCTTTGTGTCCCATTTAACCTTATTTTCAATTTTCATTTTGCCATTTTAAAGGGCGTTTTTATGCCTTTTTTTATTCTCATGCGAATTTCCATATTCATGAGCAAAAGTGTGATGTCGTTTCAGGCAGAAACCTCAATGTTACAGGTATTTCTGCACCAAAATTTGCCAGAATTTCGGATATTTTGCCGTCGTATAAATTTTATTTGCTTTGGCGATTCGTTGTTGTGTCAGTACATGACAGCAAGCGAATGAGCAACCCGAATGTTTTCAATGAGCACATTTTGGGGTTCACAATTTGAACAGAAAACCCCGAAACTGAACAGTGCATTCCTAAAATGACATCACAGCAACAGCGCCCCCAGTTGTCAGGAAAAGCATGAAAAAATTAACATGTTTATAGAAGTGCACTTTTCAACAAAATTAACCAAAAAAAGGATGGTAAATAGTTTTCATACATTTATAAGGAGTATAAAGCTGCACAAAATATGTTCCTGGGTTAAATTAACATCATTAAAACCCTTTATGTTTTTATTATAAATTTCCACAGTTAACAGGGCAAATTTTTAAAATGTTTGAAACATACGAGAGACGATTAAAATACTTTCAACGACAAAACATAAAGAACACAACTTAAAGAGAATCGTACTTGTGGTTGGAATCGACATAGGGCTGATCATAATTCCAATGACATTACTCCAACCTATCCCTGATTTTGATGAAGCTGGACACAAAATGGTCGTCGAATCACGCTGCGCGTTTACGCCCTCGTGCATTTACGTCACTATTTGTCCCCATGGTTAATTTAAGCATGATTTAAGAAAGCTATATCACCAAACAGGCATGCACTTTCATTATTCTATTTCAGATACCCACTTATATTATGAAGAACTTGTTTGTTTTTGCGTGCAGCGCTGCTTATCTTAATACTTCGGTCATTTCTGAATTAGAAAAAAGTGAAACTTTCCCTTGCCTTGCAAAGTGAAAAAATTGAGTACTTATTATCAGAATGATAGAGTATTATGTCAAAATGATCACCGGCCCATCACCGCAATCAAAATCCAATTGATAGCTGATTTCCGTCTTATATGTAAGGATAGGAAGACAAAATGGCAAGATATCTTTTCGGTTTTTTTTTGTTTGTTTTTTGACATTTGAATAATGACAAACATTTGTTGCTATACCATTTAGTTTGATTATTTTTTTTTACCGAAAAAGAAAGTACGGGTTTCAGAAGTCTTTAAATTTACTTCATAATGCAGCACAATATAGAATTTCCAAAAGAGCCCCTACTCGGTTAATAAAGAATCTGAAATTGATGTTTTAAGCACAGGTATATGGCAAGGTAATTGACTAATTGTACAGGCATATGAAGTGCAGTGTGGCCTCATTCACTTTATCACTGAGAAATGGGCTCATTAAGAATGGGGCCATAGTGTTAGCTGTGCGCTAGAATTAGTTAACTTCTTTACTACGTCTTACGTCAACTTATATAAGGTTTTATATTAATAGTATATACTTCAGTGTTATCTTGTGGATATTTTAATACAAAAATCTCTTAAGGAAGCCATATGTTACTTCTTGGGGGTTTTTAAGCATTTTTTTGTTTTTACGATGCAGGAAAACTGTTTGAAAGTATTAACAGTTCCAAAAGTATCCATTAGTTTCTGAAAGCATCCCCCTTATCAAGAAAATGGCTCATTCAATCTTGAACTTGTTTGGTATCATTTTAATCTCAATTCCCTGAGATCGGTTCCCTCGCATATTTCAATCTTCTCCTACCCGCTGTATTTGACAGATTGCCCTGACTGTTTCCTACATGGGCGGCGATCCTTGGGGACGTGGGCCATGTCACCCACCAATAATTTTGTCCCATTGCATGGATAAAAAAAAGTCACCTTAATTTTATAATATGCGACATTGTTCTTTCAACACCAATTTTACATGTGAACATACATGTTTGAACAGTGCCCCCTAGAGTCATGGGGTGTCCATCCACCTCCCCCTTTTTCGATTTTTGTTTTCAAGGTGTTAATTCCGCCACCCACACCAGAAGTCCCCACTGCTGGTTTCCATTGAGAATGTTCACAATCCATCGATGCATTCATTGCTTGGTGAAGTAGCTTTTGGCCACCACTCCCTCATGGTCATGAATCACCAGCATTTCTCCCTCCGGTGTCAACTCCCGTGTGAGTCCCCCTGTCCCCGTCACCCGGCTCAGCACCAGTTTTCCTTCCTCTCCCCAGGCCGTGGTGTGCTCAATGTCGTAGCCGGCCGCCCGATCAGTGAAACGTTCCCCCACCACGATGGTGGACTCCCTCATGGTGTCGTCTATGTTGTTGGTTGTCTTGATGTTGATGGTGTTGCCGGTCTGGGTGATGAGCTGGGTGATCTTGAGGCCTGAGGGTAGCTTCTCCTTTGGGATGTTCAGCTTGTCTAGGAGTTCCGGCCATCCTTCGGACCTACCGCTCCTCCACGTCCCGCTAAAGTCGGTCGTCATTAGGGGGGTTGGTCAGGGGTTCATCCGGTCCACCCAAAACCCTTCGAAAAATTGGATTTTAAAACACTTCAAGAATTATCAAAGGTGTACCAAGCAATAAACAGGTACAATCCGTGCAGGGGCAGTAGGTGGCGCTTTTGGGGTATGTCTGTGGAGAGTGTGTGAAGGACAAGGTGCGTGCGCGCAGTGGTTCACGCGCGTTTTGCGCAGACTGTATGCGCATTACAAATATTTCACCTTAAAGTGCACGGCTCCTGGCTCAAGCTGAAATTGTCCTCTTTTATATCTCTTTCCCATTCATCTTTGAGTTGGTGCTTATGCACAGAGTCTACATTTCTACCTTCGAGATCAAGGAATCTATAACAAACGAGTTGCCCTAATGTTTGTTTTCTCAAGACGCAATGTAAATACAACGTCAAAAAGGACTCTTTGCAGTGTTACCAATGTCTATGTAAATTATCCATTGTATTTAGAGCCTATAGAGGGCGGTACATACAAAAGGACCAAATATTGAGAACGTGTAATTTTGCCTTTACTTGGCAGGAAACTTTCACATTAAGTGGGAAACATAAATTCTGTAATATAATTTATGTCACCATTATAATCTGCCGGTCTACGCGGGACAGGCTTGAACACGTTTGGTGATACATCATCATGTTGCATTGTGGGAAATCTTACAAATTAGCTGCCAATTTGCACTCTCGCAAAATGTTCAAAAGAGCGATGACGCACCTTTTTTTTTTTTAAGCGAGATATAATTCTTTACAAAAGATTTTACAGACCGATTTTAAACCAATCAGTTTGATCCTACAATGACCTTATATTTATTCTGTTTGTCGACGTCTTGGGATTATTACTGAAACGCATTATTAGTTCCCCTTAAATAATCCATGTCGTTGTTGTTTTTTAATCCATATAGCACACACAAGATTGTCAACATACGCTGATCGAACTTGCATGAATTTGGAAGGCCGCCACACGTGTGAGACTCAGACTCTTTAAAAAATAATAAATCTCGTTTATTACAGCACTTACCTTGATTTCCAGCTTGAAGAAACACCAATCTTGAAACCGTATTTTTTTGTGAAGGTTACCAACCCGGAAGATTGCAAGAATGCAGTCCCTAATCACCGCTCATGCCGTATCAGCAGAAAGGAGTGCTCCTATTGGCCGTCAGCGTAATAACAAGCCACGCGATTGGCGGATAACTATAGTCTGGTGCCCTTTGATACTTAGTTTTGGTTCACCCCCATAGTTTCGGCTTTATTTGTTCTGGGTCACGATAACACCGCTGATTACTTTGACCCCATGCAAGGATCATCATGCTGTGAACGTTCTGGTTTACTTGTACGTGTATCAGCTCTATACTACCTGCACGGCAGGGCCTTACTGAACTATAACCTCTATCCCAGCTTGTCGTAGCAAAAAAAATGGAAATATTTCGAAATACAAAACATGTGACCCTTGACTCTGGAGTTCATTTATCATTTTCTATTTTAGCGAGAACAGTTCTGAGCAAACAAAAACCGGAATTATTGTTTGATTCAGTAACGGTTATTAACACGACCACCCATGCATGATTTGTAAGGATTCAAGTTATATTTGACATAAAATAGGTAAAAAGAACAAGTTAAGGCACACCAGTTCTGCGGTGTGAAAATACACACAGCATAATTGTGTACGTAACGCGTCCCTTTTCATTAACATAGTAAAACTCGTGTACATTATATGGAAGGGGAAAAAAGGTGTCAAAAAGTCGTAAATGTCTTTAACAACTGATCAGATCACACAAAATAACATCAAGACCAAAACTAAAAGGGGCATGCTATAAATTTAGGGTCCAAAGTGTGACATTTTTCCTGTTCTTGTTATATCCGTATTTTGTAACTTGCTTTTCAAGTATCATTAAGAATGACTTCAAACGAGTTCTTAGTTGTTCGGTAGCTAGTTTGCTATTCATAATCACTCTCGGGGGACGACTGTGTATTATAAAGGAGTGAATTATAAAATCATATGATGTCAGAATGTAACATGCACAGGAAGAAAGGTGGACCCCAATTTCTTTGGTATAAACCAAAATAGCAAACCACTGCAATAGCAAACCACTGCAATGATAGAGCGTAGAAAATAAATTATTCTGGTCGTAATTTGCTGGGGAAAAACACACCGATACTAGGATATTTTGTGTTTTAATCCTCAAACACAGATGATTGCACGTTTGCGTCACGGTGAACAGCCGTCATAGTAGAAGATAGCAACTTTCAGACACGGCTCAAGTTGTATCTACCACCATGCATTGACTCCAAGGGCCCTGTACGTGTTGAGGATTTAAAAAGTTCCCAAATGTCATATGGTGGCTGAGCAGTGAGAGCTACGTACCGTACGCTCATCTAAGGGTCAAATCTGTAGTGCAACTGCGCATACCAGAGTCGAGATTTGACAAAATTTCAGGTCAAGGATGGGGTAAAATAATAATTTCCACAAACCAAATTAAAGAAACGTGTTCTGGTTCTAAAGAAGTGGACTGCTTTAGAGTATTACGCCTCAACTCATGTATGAACTAATTTGGTCCATCTTCCTTTTGGTTCCATAAAAACATTACAGGTTCGTGTGAAATTGTTTTATGATCCTCCTGTATATGGTTCTATCACGGTGTTGATAAGGTCATTCATGGTTAATTGCGGACCACTTTTGTGGCCCTTGCACTTGATGGTTTGTAGAAATAAATATCACGTGCGTTTTAAGCTTGTATTTCTGAGCAATCCGGGATGAAATTTGACCCAAAAGTCGCTCTAGTCTGCAATGGGGTGGAGGGATCATTTTCAAAATGGCGAAGGACTACAAGTGGTTATTTGTTTAGGACAAAATCACCCCAAATCATCGATCAACCCCACATTAACTGTGAGAGGCTGTGGTGTGAATTAAAAGGCCTTTGATTTTAAAGAGAGTTAATCAAGCTTTGATTTGAGGTGTGTCTTGAACACCTTGGAGAGTTGTGAGTATTCTATTTTTATTTTTTTTAATGGTGGTACTTTATCGTTTGTGTCTATATGGAAATCCATACACTGGCCTGTGTATTGCCGATGTCAGGCGTTCGGTGAACTTTGGCCAGACATGGTTTAACCCTTTATTTGAATTGCCACGTCGGTGTGTTTGTCAAACACGGGATGTATCAATATAGTCGAGGTATCAGTATTGCACTTTGAATAAAAGGTAACTAATTAAACAAAGTCTCCAAAAAGTAGTTGGTACCTAAAAAAGGTATTGAAAATCTTCCTGAGTAGAGTGCACGTACATCATTTTTTTGTGATAGTTTTCAAGTCATGACTACCCTGCGTGCAACAATATAGCACTTAGGATTAGCCTAATCTTCTACACATATTATCTTTTACAAGTACGTGTAATCGGTAAACAAGGCGTGTTCTTGCATTGTTTGAAAAAAGTGATTCTCAAGCAAGTCCGATTATATTCCAACTCATATTGTGGCCTTGTGTGATCGGCTAGCATCCTAAGACTTGATAATATAGGTTTTCCCGGCTATTTTAAAACGTTTATCATTCCAATTCGCCGTTTCTAATTCCGGTATTCAAATTCGTCCAACAACATCGATTTAGTGCACTTCCAATGTTTAATTTAGTCCTTTGTCGGACAATTTCAAATTCAGTTCAAGCAAATTCAAACAATGAGCACACGTTTTCGTCCCGGAGTATTCGATTTCGTCTCGTCTACACCAAACCTTGTCATTCAGAAATTAAATTCGTCTAATTGATTTACATCAATATAAGACGAATTCGATCACTGAATGCTGCCATTCGGCAACAGCTTAGACGAATTTGATCTGTAATGACGAATATTCTCGACCCGGTGACTAATGAGGGTGACAAACTTTAAAATTGAATGGTAATTGACTGATTTGGTTTTGTTAAAGCGTGTGAATTTTTTTCGTGGATGAAATTGAATGAGAGAGTTGGCGAATTTGAATGAAAATCTTTTAAAATAGCCGGGAAAACCTAAAGTTGGCCTATAATCACAAGATATCTCCCCCGCAATGGTTTACATGTATTCAAAACCAATGGGCGTGCCTATCACTGGTGCCTTATTGCCTGACTTGTGTTTTTTTATTGAAGTGCTTGCATGGCTTGATGTTTTTTCTCCAAGTCAAACTAAATAAACAATATCCCATACGTTATTTAGTATTATTCACAGCAAAATATTCGTCAATAGTATTGTTATCAACATTTTTCGGGTAAAGAACATTTCATGGCAATCTTATACTTGCTCAATGAAAATTGATGAGGCATGCAGTTTCATCTCCTGACCTCCGTTTATTTACCCGTATCGACCAAACCCGAACTATGATAGAATCAAGACTATCAAATAAATTAAAGAGGTTTGCTTTGCAAAAAGGATGCACTGAAAACACAACCTTCGTCCCCATGGTGTCGAGCAGTACGCGTTCATCACTACCTGCTCTCTCACCCTGGTATTGGATCATTTGCATGTGCGAGATTTTTGAACACGTATGCAAATGAGGAATAGTCTGGTGCCTGCCTGTGTGTTACATTTGCATTTGTTTTTGTATGCGGTGTCTGGGGTAAAACAGAATCAATTCGTTGTAGCGCGAGCATGGCATGAGTTACGAAAATACGATTTTATTTTAATTAAACTGTTACGATCTTAACGAGACAATATGCAGTATCACATTTCATATTAACATGAACAAATTGGAAAGGAAATGAATATTTTAAAGAAGGCGTGGACGAATGATTGCGAAAACACGTACTGCACGTTGTGAATAACAACACCAAGTACACGATATAAATCCATTTCTAGCCAATTGCGGTATCGAATCAGGATACAGGAAGAAGGTTTCCTATCCAGGGCTTACTATTGGAAACACGGTTGGAAATAAAGTAAGCACTGGGGACGAGGTTGCTGAAAACAGTAACTACACTGGTAGAACAAAATAAAAGGACACATTGACACCATGTATCGGAATTTACTTCGCATGTTTACTCAAACAAATCTGCGCAGCGCCAAATTTCAAAGGTTCAATCATAAACTTTGACTATTTGGCCAAGGAACAATAAGGTCGCATTTAGTTCTACAAATCAAATACCGGTTGTCAAATCGTTTACGTCATTGTTGAAAACAAAAAGCTAATCACTATAGATAACACTATTACAACGTCGACCCTGTTATTTCTAGATGTGTTTCTTTTTCTGTTAGCAATCGGAATACGTCATCAACTACAAGTATATGGATTTGTAGATTATATTAACTTATGAGTGAAAAACATGTACTTGCTGTCCATCAGAAAAGTTCCATGGAGACCCTGTACTTTTAAATTTACACAAATATTGAAATGTCCTTCTTTATTTTCGGTAACCTTAATTCGGGAGCCTTAGAATAAATGTTTCGAGTTGGTATACAGTGTATAGCACAACCAAATTCCAGCTGGATGCTGTAGTGTTGGTCTAATTACAAATCTATGTCAGCAGAATTGCCGATCTCTAGTTACCGTTTTGACGAGATGCACAATTTGGAGTGGAATGTACTACTGGGGCAAAATTAGTAACACTTCAAACTGTGATTCTCACTGTAATGCAAACTTTGACGGGTTTATGAGACTAGGATGATGTTCAGTTGTGGATCGTCCCTGCAGCTCCACGAAATCACAAGTGAGGGATTTTTTGCAGAGTATCTATTGCTTGTCCCACCAGGTCTTGGCCATCACGCCTCCGATCTCCATGGTGGTCACCATCTGCCCGCCAGCCATCCCCCGGGTGCTCTTGCCCTTGCCAGCTCCCGTGCCGGTCAGCACCAGCGTGCTCCCCTCCCAGGCCGTGGTGCAGTCGATGGGATGGCCCATCACCGTGTCGGTGAAGTTACTGCCCACCGTGATAGTGACCTCCTTCTTGGCGCTGGGGTCTTTGTTGTTGGTGGTGACGATGGTGATGGCGTCACCACTCTGGGTGATGGTCTCAGTCACCTTCAGGTCGGCCGGCAACTTGGACTTATCCACCTTCATGGCCTCCAGGAGGTCCAGCCAGCCCTCGGACTTGCCACTGGTCCAGGTTCCACTGAAGTCGGCAGGCATTTTTGAGTTAGGATGTACCTGTTAAACAGCAAAAAGATAAAGGAAGGAACAGTTAGGCATGTTTATAACAGCTATTTAAATTCGGTATTGCGTCCCCTTCGAGAAGTTAACACTGTGTAATAATGGTGCCAAATTGAAAAGAATTATTGTCGAAACTTTATTACCAACAACGAAACTGGCAAGCTCACTTTTATCAATACACGTATATGTATTGGTTACACAACCCTAAGCAGACTCTGCTTGGATACACAACAGAAATAAATAGGAACCGGTATTCGAAACAAAACAAAAAAAGATTTCAGCTTTAACTCACCGGGAACTGAGAAGAGCTGCTTAAGTGTATGATACCGTTGGCAGTCGCAGGAGGGAGTGAGAAGGAGGCGCTGAGGCAACCTTTATGTATCCGCTGACCAGCTCAGCTAATGCTCAAGGAGATTACCAGAATGCCTCCCATTGGTACATTGGCTGTATCTGGAGGATACCTTGGCAACGCCCACCTACAGTGGTCACGCAGGTAGGGTCTTTCATTAGAGAGCAGTTACATCACTTTGTTTAATATTGGAGATTATGACTGCCATACCTTGCGCTTTGATCAATTAAAGGATTAAACGAAAAGGTCAAAGTCTGGTCACATATTAAATCTTGGCATAAGACATCGGTATTGTGCCCCTGCACTGTGCGTTCAACCATTGCGCAAGCTGGAAAAGCAGGAATCGGCAGTTATGATTTTCCTTATAAATTGTGTCTTGCATCAAGAGCAATGTTGGGTTTATAGTTCCTCAACCAAGGAAATTCATTTTTGACTAGATGTCGCATTGTCTATCCATGGGGGAGGAAGCAAAACTTCCTCCATGGTCTATCCAACCATGGAGAAATAAGAATCCTCCATGATCCGACCTTATACAGGGTGAAGATTTCTATGTTTATCCCAGCTATGGGATTACGATCTGCGGATAACAAGCATGATGGGCAGTAAATATTGACATTTTACGCTAGTCTGAAGCCAATGGAGGTCGCGGAGGTCGAATGACTCACCCCAAATTGGGCATGGGTCGAGATTTTAAGATTGATAACTTTAAATATAAATACATTTTCCATTGCCTAACTCGCCTACACAATTCCAATCCTGCAGCTGTGGCATCGACCGTGCACTTTTAGTGCAAAAGGGAACACTTTACTAAAAAAAAAAAAAATTGCAGTTTATTTTGAGAAGTATATGTAGAGAATCAGTAAAGAAAAACCTTCCGAAGATTTGTAAGATTCAAAGAGGTGATTATTTCCTCTGACCAATATGAGCAAAGCACATCCTTGTGTAAAAACCCTTTTCATATTTCTACTTTTGCGAATTGGCAGCGCAAGTACTGCCCACGATGTAGTACGCATTTGCGCTCGCTTTCGCGTTGAGTATGAACGCCTTTAATTAAGCGTCGAGGAGAATACGTATAAATGCCCCTCCCCCCCCATAAAAAAACAACAGTACAGGCGCCGTCGAGAAGTTCCGCTTGAGCTGAATATTCTTTCGGCTAGTAACGTACATTGTATATGTAGATTGTAGAAGCAAGACTCTCATTCAAAACACATAAAAATGCAATCTTTATCACTCCACTTTGTCCCGAAAATCCGCGTCAATGCCAATGCTGCACGCACATCATCCACATCCACTGACAAGCCAATTTTGTTCACGTCAGTATGTCCAGGGCATTTTTTTAACATCAGACACTCGGGTAAAAATAACCCAAAAATCATCAACCACAATTCAACCTGAACAGAATTTTGCCAGTGAATTGCACAGATTTTGCATGGGATTTTTCCCAAATATTTTTTTTTTCATATTCATATCGGACCTGGGATATTTTGTCTTCAGCTGCAGTTACATTGTAACACAGCAATGTCTGTACTTGTAACATATACTCGTGAACAACTCCCTTTTTAACTTCATTTCAAATCAGAATTTAAAAAAAATGCACTAAAATAACCAGCAAATGAAGGATAACACAGCAATGTCTATACTTGTGACATATACTTATGAACAATTCCCTTCTCAAGTTCATTTCAAATCAGAATTGAAAACAAACACATTAAAATAACCAGCAAATTAAGGAAGTGTACATTAGAAATAACATAATACCATATTCGAAAGCCCCAGTTTGGGTAATAATAGGTATATCTACCCCAAGGAGAGAAGGTGTTGAACAGTGATAATCACTCAAAATGAAACACAATTTTTTATCTGAAACTTTTCAATCAGTGATTGGTCTTTTAATATGGAAAGGGTCAAAATGTCAGTCTGAGTCAGGAACGAAAACACGTAACTGTTACTAGGTTTCAAACATTAAAGGGGATATACAACATTTTCGTTTGCTTTAATTTTCAGAATTGGACGGATTTGGGGGCTAGTATTTTGTAGCGAATGTTGTGAACACTGTTTAAAGTTTTTTGTTCATAGATGCTGGAAAAACCACGAAAAAAAGTGTTCTTATAGTCTGGTTCCCACACCCCTCTTCAGATGGAACGGAGCAACTTATAGACGTCGGAGAATTGTAAGGTCGGAGAATAAGTCTAAATGGTTTGCACACGTTCACGGATGTGTAACAGAATCAGTGAAACTCAATTTTGTAAATTGTGTGCATGGGCAGTATTTCGGGAGGGGGTCCAACGATGGTCAGCCGAGCATACAATTTCACTTTTCTTAAAAATGACAGTACACCAGGTGCCATGATTTTACAGGATGCTTGAGACCATTATTCACTAACAGTCAAGGGAGATATTTCACAATAATGTCGTAGTTGTGGTTTTTCCATGAATGCAAATGTTGTTTATTACCTTTAAGGATCAATAGGTTTGGTTTCTTTGTCATTACTAAATGCTGCAGCGATAGAATCATACCGTTAGACAAATCAGACGGGGGAACAAACTTCAAGGGTGCTCGTGGGCTCAGATTAATGACGACGTGTGTGAAGTTCGTCGCTGATTTTCAGCTGTTTTGAATGAGTTGATCAGGAGTGCTGACGTACGGTTAAATCATGTGACTTGACAACGCCCTGTCGTCGACCAATGAGAAACAATTCAGAGCCAATAAAAGCGGCCGATTGCAGTTCATCAGTCTCTTTTGCGGCCGAGCAGCAGATCTTGCCTGACACTCAGACCATCTACCCATTCGAAGGTGAGATTTAGTGGTATTTTTGTAACTGATTTTTATGTTAGCAAAAGCCTGGACAAGCCGTGCTAAAATCTGTACTGAACGATATTTTGGTTGTTCTCAACTATACAGAAAAACTCCAGCTAGCTAAACATCATCATGCCTGCCAACTTCGCCGGAAAGTGGACCTCTTGCAAGTCCGAGGGCTGGGACAAGCTCCTGAGCCAGTTTGGCGTGCCCCTGGACAAGATCCCGGCCGACATCAAGGTGACGGAGGAAATCACCCAGAGTGGTGACAAGATCACCATCAAGACCACCAACAACAAGGACGACAAGGTCAAGGAGGTGACCATCAACGTGGGCAGCAATTTCAAGGACACGGTGGCGTCCGGCGTGGAGTTGGAGTTCACCACGGCATGGGAAGGGGGCAAGCTTGTCATGAAGCGCACCGATGGCAAGGGATCGGCGGTCCGTGAGCTGGACGGCGCTCACATGAAGCTCACCATAAACCACGAGGGCACCACTGCTATAACCACCTATGCTAAGGCCTAGGCTACGAATCCACATGCAGATCCAACGGCCAGGCAAATAGTGGGGTGTCTAAATATTTCCAACGTATCTCATGCAGCCTTGTAAAATAAAATGAGTGCACTATATTCCTTTTGGTATTTCATCGTGTATTCTTTCTTCCTTTTTTTTACTCTGATCGGCTGTAACAATCTCATTCTCAACGTAAACCCCCGTTCTGCCCGGCCAGAAGATTAGTGGTATTAGTTTGTAGTGTAAGTTTGTCATTTCATAACATGTTGGCTTATAGTGATGCTTGAATTGGAAGTAGGTTTTAATAGTTGATCGTCATTTAAAATATCTTCGAGAGCAATATTTGGAACCATTCCAGTTTTCATTCTTTTTTTATCCAAGCTATCTTGTGATTGTAAAGAGAAACAGTTTGGCTGGGTGACCTGCATGTCACAAGTAGAAAAGTGTCCATGCCACGTAGATGAACAGATGTCTTTTTTATATTTTTAACGAAAGACGACAACATGTAATTTCCAGTTTTGGACTTTAATAAAGTTTATCTATCTATCTATCTATCCATCTATCTATCTATCTATCTATGTCACCCTTCGACCGCTGTCACATTCGGTACTCTATGGGACATTAAGACGACAGCAAAGTATCGAGACTGCTGTTACAAAAGAACGTTCCCCCCTTCAACAAATCAGTGACAACTACTTGAATTTTTATTATCAGTATACCAAATCATTTTGACATCACCTGACAGGTCAATTGGGGCTTTGAATATCTTTAATTGTGTATTATCAGTTTCTACCAATTTCATTGACGTGGTTTGGAATGGTGGAGAATAGCCCCGTGGTGCCTTAAATAGCAATAAATTGAACTCCACACATAAGTACATGCCCATTGCCTCTGAGCTGCTCTTCCATTCTACGTCACTGAATAGATTTAGCAATTTCCCATTAAAAAAAAATCGCTTTGCTTTTTAACATTCTTTTATGGAATTATGTTCAATCCTATAAAGCGCCGAAATCCCAATGAAAAAAATGACTTTTTTAATGGATGGAATAAAGTGTGCAATAAGAGCAAAATAATAGAAATCTGAGCGCCCATCTTATTATGTATTGTCACCCTTGTTATAATTTTAAGATAGTACACTCACCCAACAAAACTTGATGCCTACAAGTATATCACTGCGAGGATAAACGAAGGAAAGATTGAACTTGTTAATTCCTTGGCTCAACAAGACAAAAATCTACTTTACCACGCAAGCTGAAAAAATTACTTATCAAGATAGCTCTATACTTCTAGTTAACCTCCAACGCCTTTATTTTGACACGACCTTTATTTGACACGGCTGAGATGGTTCTAATCAAATTTGAACTCTTCAACATGACGCAGCTTTGATACCTAAGGTCCTACAATGAAAAGCAACGTACGATCATTTTGCAACCCGGAAAAGTACCTCCCGATTTAACGACAGATACCTTGCCCAAAGTGAAGATGGACGCAGGTTCTACGGGGCCTAGGGGCTGTAGCCCCCAATTTGTTTTTGTCTAGCCCCCCCCAAAATAAATTCCGTAAAAAAAAAATTTGCATTAGCAAAAAGAAGGATTGTGATGTACATGCGAACGGTCTCCCCCTAAAGAAGAAATAGCCGTGACAAGGGTGCATTAGTTAATATAGTGTGAATTATTTTAGGATTTTCTTGGCGCTCCCCATTGAAAATATGGCATGAGCCCCCCCCCCCCCCCCCCCCCCCCCCCACCCCACCCTATCTATTGATTTTCGGAGGTAAGTGTCTTGAAAAAATAACCGGTCTACATTTCAGCACGCCTCCCTGAAAAAATTCTGGATCCACCGTGCTAGCCCCCCCCCCCAAAAAAAAATATTGGTTCTAGAACCGCGCCTGGATGGACGGTTACACCTCTATGTTCGGCACCCTATGTTTCGACTGGACATATTCCTATTCCTAACCCTAACCCTAACCCTAACCCCTTACCTTAACCGGGAGTAGCACAAATCTTATGTGCGTGTTGTCGGAACATAACGGTGACGGAACATTGGGGTGTCGGAACATAGAGCAGTCACCGGTGAAGATAGGACTGGTATCAAAACCCTGCACAATTATTATTCCGCCTGAAATTATATCATTTGGAAGGAAACTTACATTGACAGTGCTTTTAAAATGGAGTGCAATCGGACACACGTGCGTTGAGAACGGTATCCAGTGCACTTTTTTTCTGTTTTCTCAAAATATATGGTAACTTCAACGGTTAACTCTAATACGCATCCACCTAAGATTTTCCGGCAATTTTGTTGTTTTAAACGAAATAAAAATGCACAAAAAGCAATAATAAGTACCTTTATAAAAGCAAGAGTGCTTTAATAATAAAACGATGCAAGAACGAGTAAGAAGACAAATCTTGAAATATCCCTGTTTCAAATCGAAGATATAAGGGAGGGCAACATTGGTGGCGGTGTTCATGGTGAAACTTGCATGTTTGTGATCAATACTAATCTCGCCCCCATGGCGTCAAGCAGTATACGCACCCACTATTGCTGCTCTCTACCTGTAGTACTGGATAATTTGTATGTTCCAAAATCTTGTATAATAATTACAAGTAGATATACGGATAAAGTCTGGTGCCTGCATGGCCATGCTATATATCAGTGTTTGTTTTTGTATGCGGTGTCCAGCCTTTTATTAGTCTGAGTATCACCCGTTATCCACGGAGCAAGACTCCTGTATAACGTCTGATATGTCTAGACATATGCATATATGCAAGCCGCGTGCCAGCCAATCGGAGTCGACTTTACTAAATCGTGACGTCATTTCATTTTTAAATCAGGACTAAACGGTTTGATTGGTCAATTCGAATGCAGTGTTTTGTAATGCAACAACAGCCGGGCGCATTATCGCGTAACATGATACAGAGCGCGTGAGGTCAAGAGGCGGGGTCTTGCAGAGTGGCATGGGTGCTCTTCTTTTCTACTCTCGCCGTTATTCGAGTATATTTTTGATTAGGGTATGGGGTTTGTAAGATTCAAACAGTGTAATTATTTTCTGCTTGAGTAAAATCATTTTCATACTTCACCCTTTGCCAGTTCGCAGCGCGAGTACTTCCGTGACGTCATAGATGGCTTTTGCGTTTGCTTTCGCGCAGAGTAGGAGCGCCTTTAAGCGTCGAGGAGAATACCTATAAATGAGCCCCCCCCCCCAAACAAAAACCGTAAAGCGCCGTCAAGAAGTGCAGCTTGAGTTTCACAAGAATCTTACGGCTAGTAACTAAGTGAACGTATAATCTTCTTGATTCCCTTGTTTTAACAGGCAAGATAAAAGTAATGGCTGATAATAGAAGGAACAACATAAGTACTATATTTGAAGAGCCGTTTGTGGCAACGGTAAAATATGATGTTTACCCCAAGGAGGATATTCCATCTTTAACAACAATATGCCCACACTCCCCTTCCCCCCTTTTCCCGGTCTTGATGGAGTTAAAAAGCAGCAGCCGTTTTACTGCTGAACAGTGATCAACACTCGTCAAAATGAAACAAAATGTCCGCTCTGAATCTATTCAGCTTTTTTTGAAATTGGTGATAGGTCTTTTGTCAGACTGAGTCAGGGACGACAGCACGTAGCTGTTGGTGTTTATGCGTTAAGGATCAAAAGGTTTGATTGTTCTGTCATTATCAAGTGCTGAAGCGATAACAATCATATCGTCAGACAGATCAGACAAACTTGGGGTTCGATGGTTCAGATCTATTTCGACATTCACGAAATTCGGCGCTGATTTCTCATCTGAGGTGATAGGAGTGCTGAAGTTCGGCTAAATCATGTGACTTGACAACGCCCTGTCATCGGCCAATAAGAAACAGTCAGTGTTTTGGGGTGAGCCAATAAAAGCGACTGATTGCGGTTCCTTGGTCTCCTTTGCGGCCGTGCAGCAGATCTTGCCTGACACTCAGACCTTCTACTAATTCAGAAGTGAGTTTTGAAGCGTTTTTTTTAAACCTTTTTTTCTCCTTTTTTAAGTAATGAGATGTGCCAAAACCTGTACAAGTCACACTAAAATCTGTACTTAACAAACGTTTGGTTTTTTTTTTATACAAACCAGTAAAACTCCAGCTAGATAAACATCATCATGCCTGCCAACTTCACCGGAAAGTGGACCTCTTGCAAGTCCGAGGGCTGGGACAAGTTCTTGGGCAAATTCGGCGTGCCCCTGGAAAAGCTCCCGGCCGACATCAAGGTGACGGAGGAAATCACCCAGAGTGGTGACAAGATCACCATCAAGACCACCAACAACAAGGACGACAAGGTCAAGGAGGTGACCATCAACGTGGGCAGCAACTTCAATGACACACTGATGTCCGGCGTGGTGTTGGAGTTCGCCACAGCATGGCAAGGGGACAAGCTGGTCTTGACGGGAACCGATGGCAAGGGATCTGCGGTCCGTGAGATGGACGGCGCTCACATGAAGGTCTCCCTAACCCACGAGGGCACAACCGCTACAACCACCTATGATAAGGCCTAGGCTACGAATCCATCACAGATCTAACGGCCAGGCAAATAGTGGGGTGTCTACACGTGACGGATCTCATGCAGCCTTGTAAAAAAGTGCACTGTCTTGAAAGATCTTGTCCACTTTAGTATTTCATCGTATATATCTTTTCTTTTTTACTCTGATCGGTTGTAAGCATGTCGTTCTCAACGTAAATCCCCATTTTGTCTGGCCAGAAGATCTGGGATTGAGTTATCGGGTCAGTTTGTCATATACATGTTTGCTGTGACTGATGCTTGAATTGAAAATCGGTTTAGTTAAGTGTCATTTCAAAAAATCTCGAGAGCAATATTTGGTACATGTAATTGGAATCGTTCAAGTTTTCATTATTGTTTCCCTATTGCAAAGAGAAACGGTTCGGTTGTGTGACCTACAAGTAGAAGCATGTCCATGCCCTGTGGATGAACAGTTGTTACAGTTCGACCACTGTCACATTCGGTACTCTATGGACAATAAGATCAGACAACTGTTAGTATCGAGACCGTTACAAAGCGGAACGACTGTTTCCTCCCTTCAACAAATCAGTGGCAAATATAGTTTGGTTTTTAATTGTCGGTATACTGTGACATCATATGGATTAGTACTTGAAAAGTGCTTGTGTAATATCAGCTTGTACCAATTTAATTGGCGTGGTTTGGAATGGTAGATAATGGCGCCCGTGGTGTCTGAATGGAACCCCACACAGTGCCAATTGCCCTCTGACCCGCTCTTCCATTTACGTCATTGAGTATATAGCTGCAGCATTTTCTTTAACACAAACTTCTCTTTGCTTTCTAATTTTTGTTTGTTATGGAAATGTGTCCAATCCAATGATGTAACAAATGCCGAAGACAAACAGCTATGATTTTTAAATGGATGGAATAAAGTTTGCAATAAGAGTTAAGAAGCAGAAATCTGAGTGCCTAGAGTGTTATACTTATAGTTACTTTTGTCACCCTTGCTAAAATGTTAAGGTTGTTCATACCCCGACAAATGTTTTCATTAACCCCAATGGCATGCCAACAAGTATATCGCTGCACGGCACTGCGAAATTTTGGGGACAACCCTCAGAACTGTGAATTGCAAGGGAGAACAAATCCAAGGAAAACAGGGTGTGTAATTCCTTCCTTCAACAAGCAAACAAATCCACTTGCTATACGTGAGTAGTACAGTACATGTAGTAGAGATAGCTCTCTACTACTTGTTATTGTAATAGCGCCTTTATGTGACACGGCTGAGGTTGTTTTTATTAGAATTTGAACTCTTCGATGAAAAAGCTTTGATATATTATAAGGACCGACTTTCATTTACGTGCACAGACAACGAAATCCTGTAACGAGGTCCCTCCCCCCCCCCCTGCACCTTTTCTCTGTTTCCTCAAAATATATATTATCCACCGAGCTGAACCTTCAACAGGTTACTTCTTATGCATATACCTATGATTTTGAGCCAAACGAACACACAATTTTTATAAAGCAATAATAATGTGTTGCATATAGCGCTTTATACTCACGATTTCAAAGCGCTTTACAATAATCATCCCTGTTCATCAGGAATGAGACAATTTTTCTGCAACAGCTCGAGATCAGCGCATTCTGGCCTCTACCTTCACGGGTACCATTTATACTCCTGGGTGGAGAGAGGGTATCGTAGTAAAGTGTCTTGCCCAAGAACGCAAGCACCATATTCCCCGTCAGAGTTCGAACCCACGCACCACGGCACATGAGTCGAAAACCGTAACCATTTAGACCACAGCTCCCCACAAGAACAGTACCTTATAAGCAACTGTGTGCTATAACCAAGATCGATGCAGGAACCAGTCGAAGGAGTTGTGATGGACAAATCCTGAAATATCCCGGAATAAAATTGAAGCTTGTGGCGGGCAACATCTGGTGGCGCTGTTCATATTGGAACTTGTATGTAAAGATCTATACAATACTAATCTCGTCCCCATGGCGGCGAGCAGTACGCACCCACTATAGCTGCTCTCTAACCTTAGTCCTGGATCATTTTCCATGTTCAAAAATCTCGTACACTTAATGTAAGTACATCTATTGGTTCGGAATAGTCTGATGCCTGACCATGTAATGTTTTCCCATCCAACCATGGTTTCTTCCTCCATGATCCAACATGCAGTAATTAATCTAAATATCATTATAAGCAATATGGAAATAGGAAGGGATATTTTTTAGGACGTTTGAACGTCTACAATTGTCTCGAGGTCGATAGTAGACTCTGAGAACGAGGTTCATACAGTACATTATATACCATCATGTCCCTTCCCCAGCCTTCATTGAGTTGTAAACTTTAATTTCAGAGTGGCCTGGGTGCTCTTCTTCTCTATATTGGCCGTTATTCAAGGTTATTTTTTGCTTTTTTTGTTTGGTCAATAACGACACCTCCAATAATAAAAAAAATCATCGTGTTATTGTTGCTTACATGAGGATTAAAACTGTGTGTGAAGGGGACCTCAAAATTGGGTACGCACATGCATAGCGCCCCCTCGTTTTTCTTCAGCAGCATTTTTTTAGAAAATTTGATAGCATTAGTAATTCCACAACCCAATTAAAATTTCTCGCTATAATTCCGACGAAAGAATATATATAAACCACTTTCAATGGACATCGGTCAGGAATAGATAATCTGACCATACGTTAAATGTTATAACAAAATTGATCACAATAATTTTTTGTGGCTCATGTGAGAGGGAGGCACTGTAGGTAGCCTGGCAAGGATAGTGATCAGGATGTTGATAATCTTGACCTTTAACCCCGGCCTTAGAAATGACAATCTGTCAGGTTTGCGATGAAAACTCAACCAAGGCACAACTTTTCATAACAAGGCTATTGAAAATAGTCTACCACAATAAACAGTTCTACGCAAAGGCTAGGTCTGTACCATAACAGGCCTAGGTAATAATAGGTTCGTTTTTGTGTGATTTCTTGGGGAAACCACATTGAGGTAAACTGTTAGAGCGACACAAAAAAACGGCCATGATAAAAAAAAACCAATATGGGATATCAACCTCCTATGCCTCTTTTGGTTCGCATCAGTGGCGTAGCTACGGGGGGCGTGGGGGGTGGGCGACAGCCCCCCATTAAACCTTGTCGCCCCCAGTCGCCCCCACTGAGATTTTGAGTTGCTAAAAAAATTATCATTGATCTACATGACGCTCCCCCCTCCCCATGAAATGTTTCAGCCCACCCAGCGCCCCCCCCCCCCCTGAAAAATTCCTGGCTACGCCACTGGTTCGCCTACAAGGCAAATCTACAGTGGCTTGAATTTCGTTCATTGAATCAGAATGGCTAAAGAGTTCGAAGAATAAGCTAAATAAAGCTGCTCTCACGCCAGTGAAAGAAGAGTCACAAGGGGCAATCAGTCAATGAGATCATGAAATAGGCAAGCAGTGTTATTCACACGTGACAGTCAGTCAGTCAGGCAGTCGGGGAGTCAGTGAAGCGGACCAGTAAAAAAAAAGATACATGCATGCTAGCTACTGTTGGTGTTCAACGCTACACCGATGTAAAGTAAAGTCTTTACAGGGGTCGAAAGTCGCTTGACCTACCCTACATATCAGCTAGAAAATTGTACTTTTGCCCATGAGGCGACGCACAAAAAACAGCCATTATCTTCCGATATCGTCTGGAAATTGGTTTCTGGGTAGTGATTAGGTTATATCTGGACCGCCCGGTTTCGTCATTAGAACACAGGGACACTTTAGACCCCCCCCCAAAAAAAAAACCCAAAAAATAAATACAAACCTTGATCGAGTGGTTCCACTTGTAGTATCATGCACAGCGTCCAATTGACTGAGCTGATCAGTTTGAATAGGAGACCCTTTAGGCCAAAAAAAGTCTCAGGTTTCTGGTATGAAGCTTGCCCAAAACGTGGTGCGGCGACGCGGCTTTTGTTCTTCTTTTTACCGTTTTTTTCTTCAAATGTCGGCGGATGACTGCGAATGGTGCCCGACTAAACTTAAGGCAAATATATGAAAGTCCAGAGAGGCCACATAAAACTTATATTCGATCGTAACCCCATCTAAAAACACGTTAAAATTGTGCAGCGGCAGGATTCCAGTCAACCAGTGAGTTTGGCGGTTTTGAGACATCATCTTTCATTGAAAAAAAACGTTTTCATATTGCCGACGCGCATGGCTACGGCGACGCGCGCGCATACCACAAACGGGAGACTTTTTTGGCCTTACTTGCAATTTGAAAAAAACAGAGTAAGGCTAAACTAGAAAATCACGACAAGACACTTTGTAATAAAGTTAAACGGTTAAAATACCATAATGCTGAATGCTCTTAAATCCAACTAAAATAAACCAGTACATTCTTTTGCAAGGGAATCACTTCTTCATTAAGACAAGTTCGAAAAGTCATGAAATCCAAAAAAAACCAGCTTTATTGCGACAGGTCAGGGTATTTGTATCATTTACGATTAAATAAAAAAAAACTGACCCATGTGTTGACTCAATCTGCTATTTAAATTCAAATCACAAAAAAAAGCAAACAGTACTTCAAGAGTGTCCTAATTGATTATTTTTCATACGGTCGTTATCGGGAGCCTTAAAGTCCAAGTGCACTGAGAGCTAGGGAAGGGGTCCGGTGGTTGGTCAGTAGTTGACCAATAGGAGGATTTGGCTGCCCCAGGTGGTCCCAATATAAGCAGCTGCTTGCAGAGTTTCTGTCTCTCCTAGCCGATCAGCAACTCTCGCCTTTCCTTCTCCACTCCTTGGTCACGAACAGGTATGTTCTCCATTTAACGTTCAAGTCGTGTTTTCTTCTTCTTTTATTAGTAGCGGTCATTGTTATGGGTTGGGGGAGGGTTAGGTAAACAATATGAACTAGATGACAGTAAGGACCAAGACACACATGGGAATTTTCACAGGAAATTGGGAGGCGACCGAATGCTCAGCCATCTTAAAGAACTCTCGGGGAGGGCCGGGTACTCTTTCCAAAAGTTCATGAGAATATCTCAGAAACTTACATGGGGCATTTTTGGAGATTGCATTGAACCATAATGAAGGCACAATTAAGATGCCTGTAAATTGCTTTGAGTAACATGGCCCTATAAGTTTAATTTTGAATTGTTTGAAATTATGTGCACCTAACAGTTCTGTGTATGTTCCTTTCCCATTTGACAGACAAACGCCTACCATACATCATGCCTGCCGACTTCAGCGGAAAGTGGGTTTCCGGCAAGTCCGAGGGCTGGGACGTCTTCCTATCCAAGTTCGGCATCCCCGTCGACAAGATCCCGACCGACATCAAGGTGACGGAGGAAATCAGCCAGAGTGGTGACAAGATCACCATCAAGACCACCAACAACAAGGACGACAACGTCAAGGAGGTGACCATCAACGTGGGCAGCAACCACAAGGGCATGGTGGCGCCGGGCGTGGAGATGGAGTTCACCACGGCGTGGGAAGGGGCCAAGCTGGTCCTGAAGAAGGTGGGCGGCAACGGCGGGTCTTCCCGGGAGTTGGTGGGTGCTCAGATGCTAGTCACCGTGGATGCTGACGGTACAATCGCCAAGAGCTACTATGATAAGGCTTAGGTGTATGCAATAAAGACAATCTTAAAATTGATGCAGATCCGAACCCGGGCAAAAGAGGGCGTGTCCTTATACTGGAGACAAAGGATTCAACATAACGCTGAGACCGGTGCCAGTTACAAATCCGGTAGGTCAAAACTCGGCGTTAAGTATCAATGTTCACCACCTTTCCTCTAAAATGTCCATTTTTTGCCCGGCCTGTGCGGATCTGAAATCTCAGTAGTTTTGTTTTAGTTTGACTTAGAAGTAGCACCAGATTAGAAGCTGCCTTGAGAAGCTCATGAAAGATTCATTTGATGACGCAGTAAAATTTATTCCGATAGCTTTAGTTTTAGACACTGGTATTTTTGTTCAAGTACAAACACATTCATGACTTGCTGAAAACCCTGTGACCAAACTGTTCCTATATTTCACTTCAGTCAACTTAAAGCTACTTGCAACAGAAAAAAAAACATTTTGACATTAGTCATGCGAAGTAGGAATGCTTTCATAGATGTACTTTTTAAGGAGGTGGATGCCTCTGCGAATATCCAGTATTCAGTCTTCATTAAGAGACAGATATGTAATAATGAAATGTTTGTTATATTACACTTTTAAACAAAATGTGTTATACCTTCCTCGATGTTTGGAAAAATCGATCCGGATAGAACTCAATAAATAGAATTTTCAAATGTAATTGTTGGTCCTTGGTAATGTATCCACCCATTTCTGTTGTCAATCTGTCCGTCTATCCGTCCGTGGGAGCGTTGGGCTGTCTGTGTCAAGTCTTCACTTCGTTAACTTCGTGTATACGTTTTGTGAATTCAAATTCCATGTCATTGGATTCCTTACAAAATACACCTCTGAAGCATTTTTACCCATAAAACGATCATGACAAGCTTTACAATCGAATTATAGCTCTGTGCCTATCCTTCGTCAGACTATGTGTTCCTGGCCTAAACCATTATCCCGAAATTGGAATCAGAATTGCACCTTTAAAACCATGGCGTTTCCCTTTAAAGACCACGCCAGTTGATCACGAGGCCTGTCAACACGATATTGACCAATGAGAAACGAGCAGGTTGTCAGGCAGCTGGCTATAAACGCACGCCCTGCCGTCGACTCGTTCTCTCTCCCCCGTCGCTCAGCAAGGATACACTCGGCTTTCCTCTCTTCCAATCACCCGTTCGCAGGTGAGTTTTTGGCCGTCTCAATTTCTGTAAGTTTTGTGTAGCCGGTTGATGACCAAAAGGAGAACCGTTTCTTGGGTTATAAAGAGGGTAGTATCAGGAGGTTGATCACTAAATTAGAAAAAAAAAGTATTTTGACGATTGGCATTTAAAGATAAATCAGATGGTAAATCAGGGGTGGATCTAGCTTTCAGGAAACGGGGGGTTGATAAAGGAAAGGGGGGTAGTGAAGGCATGACGAATTCACGCCCTGCTAAGGGGTACTGAGGCATGTCCCCCCCCCCTTCCTGAACAATTTTTAAATGTAGGCATGGGCGTCGCCAGGATTTTTTTCGGGTGGAGGGGCAAAGCACATTTTTTCCACAAAATCCTTGTACTTTCTCTTGCATATTCTCAATTTATAATTTTGTCAAGGGTGGGCGGGGGACACTTACCCACCCCACTCCCATTGACACCTCTGGAAACGCCCATTTTGTTAAATGTGTTGTTGAACGGGATTCAGGGTTGGGTTTTTTTTTGGTTTTTTTTAATTGCTTTTCCAGGGAGGAGGCCGGGGCAAGCGCCCTCCCCCCACTGCCATCCTGGCGACGCCCATGAATGTAGGGTGCTTTCTCCTGCATTCTAAGGCAATTTGAGAATACATTTAGGAACTTTAGCATTCTATTCTGTAATTTTGCCCCATTTTACTAGTATCATATCATTAGTCAGCGGCTTGCAACCCCCCCCCCCCCTCCCCCACACTCTAGATACGCTACTGATAAATGCAGAAGTATTTTGAGAAACTGTCCGGTATTTTAAGAATGGTGACATGTTTCTAGTTGGGTAACTTTGTCTGCAGTGGCAAAAAAGATCTTGATAAATGAATTTTCAAGGGTTAAGATATTTTTTTCAATCCTGGTCACCTTTCAAGCCTCGGCACCATATTTCCCCCCTTCTTCCTCTCCGTTAGACTAAAACTCACCACAGTCACCATGCCTGGAGACTTCACCGGCAAGTGGGTCACGTGCAAATCCGAGGGCTGGGAGGGCTTCCTGAAGAAGTTCAACATCCCCACCGACAAGATCCCGGCCGACATCGTGGTGACGGAGGAAATCACCCAGAGTGGCAACAAGATCACCATCAAGTCCACCAACAACAAGGACGACAAGGTCAAGGAGGTGACCATCAACGTGGGCACCAACCACAAGGATGCGGTAGCGCCGGGCAACGAGCTGGAGTTCACCACGGCGTGGGATGGGGCTAAGCTTGTCATGAAGAACGTGGATGGGAAAGGAGGTGGCGTTACCCGTGAGATCACCGGGGGGCAAATGCTGCTCACACTGGATGCTGGAGACGGGGTCATTGCTAAGAGTTACTACAATAAAGCCTAGTCGCTGAATAGACCACGATAAACAAAAATGAACCCCAATCCGAGCTTAATTCAAATAGAGTGAGTTCCTCGTAATGAGCAGTGTCATTGGGTTATTCAAAGCCTAGTTTTACAGTATAGGAAATCTCTTCGAAATTCTATTGGAAAAATAAAGGCTTAAAGCGCAAGCTACGCGAGGTTTTTTAATCAGGTCAGATTTAGTAAGGATTCATTGATGAGTTGGTTTGGGTTTTTTTTTTTTGCTTGTCAAATTTTGATGTGGGTAGATTTCCCCCAACAAAATTAAATAGAGTTACATTCCAAATTCTCTCGTATGCAATATTGCTTGTAAAAAAGACGGTAGTGTTTAGCACAAAGTAAGCTTCAGCAAGTCTCGTCCTTGGGATGAGTTGAAAATTCATGTTCCAATCACTGGATTCGTCAGAATCACAAAATGTTTGTGAATTGCTGTACTTAACATTCCATGTTGTTTTCAAACGAAATGTACTAAAATATGTCCATATTTGAGTGATAGTGTCAGTGCATAGAGTAGTACCAGTGTAGCCACCCTGAAATTTCTACAGCTAGGCCTGCAGATTTGTGTTTAATCTTCTTTTTTGCTTTTTTTTTGCACTTTTTTTGACTCTTGATTTCGAACAGATGTGAGTGGCGCACTCATGAGGACAGTAGGACAGATTGCACACCTAAACTGTCTATTGCATTCGTACTTCTACGATCAAGTGAGCAGTTATCGATATGGGCATAAACTGTTCGATTTTTTTCTGAGAACGTTATGCAAAAAGTACGAACAAAAAGCTCCTCTAGTATTAATATCCTCTTAAAAATGCACCAGACTGGGTCTTTATTCTTGTACAATTCCTTGAGCCCTTTTCCTTGTGTGAAAAGAATGTTCCGTTAATGCTTGAAATCGCAGGTAATAGTGAGTTGTTTCTGATTCGGTCCAGTCAGTGCCGTCTCCATGCAACATTACGAGAACGCGCCCTCATTGCAAGGCTTGTACTTGTTTTTCTTATATAGAAATATTTGAATTTGATAAGAGTTTATTAAAAGTGTGAAGCAAAATTATAACTCTCTTGCACGTATCAGCGTTTGCATGTCCGTCTGTCTGTCTGTTTTTTATTTTTTTTCTCAGCTTCCGTTACTAATATGCATACATTTGACATGGCAGCCATCTTGGAGGTACGGTGAAGGGATTTTGCTCCAACAGGGATGTGCTTAGTAGACTGTTTTGTGTTCTAGTTTGACTGGATTAGAATAAAGAAAAACCTCCAAGATTGTTGTTCAATGCACCGAGTCTATTGCTAAGTATATATTCTCCTCATCCGTTCATCAAATGACTAGCTTATTGTTAAATTTAATTGCGCTTATGTTTTGTTTTGCTGATAATAAGCTGCCTTGATGATCTTTCATAACGAGGATCGAATCGGAGCGGTTTTCCCGACCTCAAACATGCAAAGAGAGAGGGGGGAGGGTCCCTCCTTCTTTAGATAACAAATGATCGGCGAAGTTATTAAACAAAATTGATGTCTTTGAACAAAATGTGAAAACACTTATTGCAGTCATAAAAATTTGCAAATAATTTAGTTTAATACTTAAAAAAGGAAAAAATATTTAAAGGAAATGCAGCCTCTCAATAGTATTTATCTTTCACAAAATATTTTATGTCATAACTGCCTTTGTATAGCCATGCCTCGCGTCCCAGGTGGAACCTCCAATAATAAGAATATGAAATGTTGCACTCACTGCAAACTTTGGATGGCCTCCCTTCAAACAGGAGCCAAATCAAATCAGCGATGAGTGCAACCGAAACAAAAACACATGAAAACGGCAAATAAATGTTGGAGTTCGAAATGTAAGGCGAGGTTCATGGTGTCAAACCCGTAACCGAGTGAATCTGGCCGCCCCGCCCTCTGCGCGACGCGGTACTTCCGCGCTACCAACGCGACCCAGGTTCAAAAGTGCACTCGTTAAACTATTAATGTGTAACTCCTGAACGACTGAGCTTCAAACTATGGACTTTCTGTAAATAGAGGGTCGCTTGGCAACCTCATCGGCGGGGACCCATAACGACAAATTATGAAGATTGGGGCTTTCATTAAAGTGCGCTTGTAGTCCTGTTATTTAAATTCATATTATTTTTTAACTATTACGCGCTTTTTCTTTTGCACAATATTTCACAATAAAAATGTACTCATTGTTGGTGCTATTTTCGAACAGAGAAAAAAAAACAATTTGTGTACTTTTGATTGAGATATGCTTTATAAATTTAATAATAATTTACGATCCGACAACAATTCGGTTCTGGCCTCAGGGGCGTAGCAGGGTCATTTTGATTGGGGGGGGGGGGGATTTTTAAAAAGGGCACTTGCACATCCGTGGTGAAATGTAGACACTTTTTTTCTCCGGACACTTGGCCTCCGTAAAATCAAAAAGCGGGGGGGGGGGGCTGGTATGGGAGCCCCGTTTAAAACTGACGATTATGCACACTAACTGACATTATATGGTGATTTTGAGGGCGATACATGCGTGAAATACTTACAAAGGCACCCGGAACGGCCGATGTCACAAAAAGGGCACAACTTCTTTTTAAAAAGGGCACTTGTTCAAACAACAAAAATGGCACTTCTTAAAAAAAAAGGGCACTCTTTGCAAAATATTGGGGGTAAATGCTGGTGAAAAGGGCATTTGAATGGAAAAGGGCAGGCTTTAAAAAATATTGGGGGGCAAATACCCCCCTTACCCATCCCCGCCCATGGGCATGGTAGACTGGTTCCCGTCCTACCGGTATCGATAATGCAGGAATTGGATCAAGTCTAATCTCAGGGCGGCAATGTATTACCGGCATTGATTGTTTTAATATAACATCGTTGTATTTAACCGATATCTTTTTTTAATAAGAGGGGGGTAGTTGATTTCAAAATGAGCATGTCGTCTATCCATCAAACACACGTATTCCAGTTGGATACGCAGCTTTTTCCAACAATAAACAGACTGAGTGCAATACCTATACATGTAGTTAGGTTATGTTGGCATACTCTTACCCCTTTTTCCAAAATAAATTTACCCCAACCACAATACACCGAGCAAAACTAACACGGGAACACGTTATTTATTTAAGTTAATTGTTGTCGAAGGTGGGCTGAACTCTGTGTTTGGAAAGCGTACATTTATCATTCTCGGCCAGGTCTCGTTTCCTGCATTGACGTGTGTGTTCTTTGTACTCCAGACAAAAATAGCAAGGGGGAAAATCGTGTTGTGACTTCATAATGAGATTTGTATCCCATAATACTTGCAAGTGAACGCCCCCTAATGAGTGGTGGGAAAAGTCAATAATGAGATGAGTTGAAATGGCGATTCAGAGCAGTACACTTGAAAGGAGTTTTCGAAACCCCGGCTTCGATTTAGTACCGGTTTTAAGAGATTGTTAAAACCTGCGACTTGCGGTCGCTTGAGGGACTCCTGATCAATGTTGGGCTGTCTCCTGGTCATGAACAATAATGAACAATAAATCGTATAATGCATTCAATGATTTTAAATGGGTCGGAAGCCAGACATAAAGCCGAAGTTGAAAAGCAAGCAAGCCTAGGTTTCGAAAACTATCACCTGTGTGTTGATGACGCGTGTACTGTGGTCGTAGGCGCAATCGCGCCCTAGCCCTCAACATTCAAAAGTAGAAACCTACATAGCAATTCAATTCAAAGTAATATGAGCAATTTTAAAAAAAGAAAAGAATTTTTTTCCTAAGAGGTAAACAATATTTGTTTACAAGAGGAGTCATCTCGTATTTTAATTTATCCTAAAAACAAAAGAAGAAAAGTATAACAAGAACATGTATTAAACAGCAAAGATATTACATGACCATTAATAAATAAAATTCACGTCTGTATGGGAGATATTCTTCACGTTAATTGCTGTTATAGCATTGTACGCTGAGTGCTGTCCGAGAGCTGGCGAGTACATGTCCAAGAAGCCGAGGGTTCGAGTCCCACCAAACCAAACTTGTGATTCTTTCTTTATTTTTTTGTTGACAAGCACCGAGGTCATCACCGAGTTGATACAGTGCTTATGAAAATACGCCACCGAGGGACAAACATCCGTACTAAAAGGATAAGTTTTAGTTTATCAAGAATTATCAGCGATGTGCCCGATATTTACATCCCTCGGAAAAAAACCTACTAATTTTTAATTCTCTATTTTTCACTCCTTTTCCTAACGTCGCACCGTGTTTACATCAACGTGGATTTCAACCACTTCTATAGACCAATGTTCTCAACTCGTGTCCAATTTGAATAAATGATTATTATCATTGGACTCTGAAACGGAAGCCAACAATGGTCCGATCCTGTATAGTTAATAAATAACATTACAAGCTCCTCCGCTTGGGGTCATACATTTTTTTTTTCTACTGTGGCAATGTGTTTTCACACAGAATTATCTGCTGAAGTAAAAATAAGAGATTTCTTTATTTCGATATACTCTGTTTCTTATGCGAATTCTAGAAAATGAAAGCTAGTCAGTCAGTATTGTTATCTAAGTGCATATAGGATCATTTGTTTTTCATGCACCATTTGTTCATTTTCAATAATAATATCACCCAAAATCCAACGAAAAATATTCAAAACCAAACCTGTTGGAGTTTCAGCTCTGTTGATCAGTTATCCGAGAAAACAATGAACAACCGTGCACAACCTTTTGCACACGAAATGCACGACTTCATCCACTGCACTGTATTTCCAAAAAAAATCAGTCAATTCGTTCGAAATCACCGTACTTCTTGATTTCACCTAAATGACAGCAATTTAGACGGAATAATTTTACGAGGTGTTTAAGACCAGTACGATCTTTCATCCAATTGTTAAAGCTTTTGATGATATATTCGGTGGGTTACTTTTGGGACAAATGCAAAGGACCCTACATGTCTTTATTTTAATTATTGTACAAAACAGTCTCGATACCTGAAAGGGGCTGAATTCGCTCTTTTCACGCTCCGCCATTGGGCATGCAGAGCCTCGATCTGGCAACTTTACACAATAAAAATACCCCGACACGGGAATCACTGAACCGGCTATATGTATTGTGTAAAGTTGCCAGATCGAGGCTGTGCATGCCCATGGCGGAAGTGTGAACAGAGCGAATGCGTGTACACCGCTTAAAAGATGGACGTAAAAAATACCATTGGTGGAGTAAGAAATACAAAACTAAGATGAATTCACTAGCCCAGACTGGACGGAGGAGGGGTTGCATAAGACGAGAGAGTCGATGTTCTGAATACTCTATACACGTGAAACATAAAACTGGGTTTTTATTGGAACCTAATCAATCTTTACTGTGTATGAATAGCTTGACGATTTGAGCATTACCCTTGAAATCATTTTTAAATCCTTTTTTCCCCTTAAATTACACTAAGTTTCCGAGTCACTGATAAAGACCCGAAAGTAGGTTTTTTTTTTAAATAGCAGCCATTATTTCTGGATCTAGGTTACGGTCTCCCTGAACCCACTTTGGACCTAATTAGGGTTTTTATGATACGGTATCTGTGTTAACAAGGCAAAACTTCGAACCTTTGCATACATACAGGCCTGAAAAGAACCCCCCCCCCAAGTACTTATGTAAAGGTTTAAAGGTCGTCATGAAAGGTCAAACAACTTCTATCAATCTGTCTTAAACGCTGCGTGTTATGATGAACTTCATTTTGAACAAAATGCTATGGAATTCCAATTTTTCGTTTGCATCAACTAAAAAGCAAGTGTGAGTGCACAAGCTCTGGCGAAAAATGCGACACCGATGGCACATATGGAACACCATACCTTTGGTCAATTTTCGGGACCAACAGACAGACCAGCCGACCGACCGACCGACTGACCGACCGACTGACCGACTGACCGACCGACTGACCGACCGACCGACCGACCGACCGACCGATCACCAAGTAGCATGTAGAAGCTCCTGTCAGAGGTTAAAAATCGCACCCCGCCCACATTTTGGGGACATTTCCTCCCAGGCTGGATACCGCCCAACCACTACACAAAATTGCGTCCACCTTGTTCGAGGAAGATGTTGTACACATCCCAAGTGCGAGTGCACAATATAAAAGTCTTGCATGAAATCGATCAAAATTATCCCTGCGAGTGCCTGAACTGAAAAATGCGACACCGAAAAATGTGACGCCGATGGCACATATGGAACACCATACAGACAGACAGACAGACAGACCGACCACCAAGTGACATGTAGAAGTTCCTGCCTGAGCTTTAAAAATCTCACTGGAGAAGTTCTCATTCACCACGGTGTATCATGATGCTGCCCTCAGTCGACCAACTTCAGATAACTCAAACTGTACTTGCCTTCAACACCAATGATAATACCCTCACATCGAAAAATCGGGGGGGGGGGCTGAAATATTTCCAAGGTGTTTAATACACACATTAAAATAAAGCTTGGATCAAAAGGCATTCATATTTTTTGAAAGGGGGGAAGTTCCACTTTTTGGGGTCAAATTTCATGATTTTTTTGTTCTGAGGGTAGGCCCTACAACAAGTCTTGATCTCTTGACTGGATAAAGTATAGAGAGGTAGGCCTAATTTGTACACCATGCAGAGAAGGCCGCGGCGTTCTAAGAGGACAACCTTCTTATATTCATGTACTTGGTAATGTTTTCAACGCTATGATTTACTCATCAAACGTCATTGCTCCAGTGGTATATAACGGAGCAAGCCCCCCCCCCCCTACCCCACCCCGGAGGAGGGTAGTGATGTTTTGCCATTACACCCTTACACTGGGACTGGCGGCGAATTATTTTTGCCCAAACAACATATCGTATAGTAGTTGTTGAGCGCCCTCTACGATACTTTTATTATACGTACGCAGGTAAACAATGCCATGAATTACGATTTTCTGTTGAGCTCTTCGACTGGCTCAGCTGGATAATTTTTTCCAATAACCACATTTTCCATATTTTTTTTCATTTTCTAATTTGCGTCAATGTACTGCATGCAAATAAATTTCCCAAAACCATGGGAAAAATTTCGCAGGATTAATTTCTCAAACAATTTGGCCTACCGGCGTAACATTGCTGAAACTCGCAATATACAGGTCCTATACCCTGTGACCTAAACCCCCCGCCATCATAATTTTGCCACAATTTGATTAGTTACTCCCAAAATATTGAGAAGTATAACACAATAAATAGTCAACTAATATATTTAATTCCCAAACATCGTTCACTGGTACCGGTACCGCAGGCACAAGCTTGAATATATAGCGCGTGTCAGGTATATGCTCGGAGTTTCTCGTGTCCGACCGGACTAAATTCACCTTTTTTGTAAGCGCCCTCAACAATCGCGACGGCTTGACTGCGTTCATAAAACCAAATCAAGTCTAAGATAAAAAAAAAAAGTCTGAGACGAAAAACACCTCAGTAAAAAGGACTTGATTCTGGTTCAGTTCTATCCTATAGATCAAAGAATCCTTATTAGCCCAACGTGTACGAATCGTATACTCCGTCCGAGTCCGTCACATGATTGTATAGTATACTGTATACTACGTAGACGCAGTGGCATGTCTGGGTTGACTTGAAATTATATCCCATTCTAGTATTTCCCCACATCATCTGTATACTCCGCATCCCACACTGGTAATCTGCGGCAGGGTTGGCGATTTTTTTTTAATCTTTTTTTTTAAATAAAAAAAAATAGATTGTTTTTATTTAAATCAGATTTATTTGAATTTTTTTAACTTTCAAATTATTGATATGTCTAAAATGTGTCTAAATCTCCCAATGCACCCTTATACCCATCACTAAGGGGTTTACAGGTTCCTATAATACCCATCACCCACAAACTCCATTAATTGATAAAAGTTTTCGGAAAAAATGTATGGAATCAGTGATCAGTGAAAAAATCACATGATGTCATTTACATGTACACATGTAGTCTACCTCATTGGTTCAATGGTACATTAATACTGAAGACTCCTTAAAGGTGCATAGCAAACAGCTGAGATACATGTTCATTGTGTGTGGGTATGAATGAAAACATGTGATTTACATGTATGGTTTGACAATTGAATTGACATACAAAAAAAGTACAGTTCTCCATGGGTATGTATATTTCATAAAAATGCTTTTAATTTCAAAACCGGTACCACTATTCCTTGTGTAACTTATAGTGTTTGATTGATGGTCCTTCAAACAAGGTTGAATATAGAAGTCAGGCCTTGCATAAATCTTTAAAAGATATTATATAAATCTCAATGTACATTTTTATGGCGAAACGTTAGGAATAAGATTAATCAATTGGGACTGTAATATACACCTTTAGATGGTTCAGGTAAGCCTACACCAGCACAGTTGATTTACTATATTGCTGTAAACAGATCAAGGAATGATTAGAGTGAGTGTGCTGTCTTTAAAACTCAACTCAACAAAACCTTTAAACTCAGATCTTGACTTTAATCAACACGATGATTTTGCGGAATTATGCAAAACCTACATGTAAGCATGGTAAGTTGAGTCGATGCTGATGAAGTACCGGTACGTATAGGGTGTTTGAATGTGTTAACAACATCTTACACTTTGTAATTAAGTGGAATCACTTGATTTAAATGATAAAAATGACCCTCAATAAATGAATTTTGCCAAACTTCAGATTTTACAAAAAAAAGTGATTTAAATCAGTGATTTCTATAAAAAAATCATTTGATTTAAATCGCGATTTAAATCAGTGATTTAAATCAACGTGATTTAAATCAGCCAACCCCGATCTGCGGTCAACTTATGGAATACAGTAAACCAAAGAAAAGGTAAAGTTGTAAGACCCAAGTATTTACCCTTACTAGACAGAAAAATTATTGATATGCTTCCTGTTCCAATAGTTCCAATAAATATTTTGAAACTGCTGCGTTTAGACTACCCGTTACATAATGGAAAAATCTGAACAATAGATGGCGCCTTTTGTGCCTACAGCGCATACGAATACTTTTTGTCGATCTCCGACAATGTGACCTTAAAGCTTCCTTCACATAAAGCGACATGCATTGTCGTTCCATTGTTCGGCGACACAGCTCAGTAATTCATCATGAGAACAGGTAAGGTAACAGTCTGAATGCTTGTCTAGTCTCTGCAGCAAAGGCTTTTTAAAACTAACATATCGGATCCTTCAATGCGGTAGGCAGAACTGGCAGTATACAATGCACTTCAAATCATAGAGCAAGGAAACAGATATAATTGACTCGTTTCAAGTACAGTCTTAACACCATTGTCTTACCATAGAGAATATCATACTTGTCAAATCCAGAGCCCGGTCAATAATTAACAGAGGGAGTTTGCTATTCATGGGCTGCCATTTAGAGGGAATTAATACAGGGTCGCATATTTTGGTTGCACTTTTCATTGTAAAAAATCGTGTCCCTTTGACCATGGATGATTCCTTCCTCCATGCTTTGACGTCCCCACCAGGTCATCACCGTTAGTATTAATAGCTCAAATGGAAGCACTTCCACAAGACAAATGTCAGAAATTCCATCAGGAAATTTAGTCGAAAACAGTGAGCCATGCAGCCAATTTTATCAGGATTCACGTTAACAATATCGAGGCCCCAAACCACTTGTGTAAATGATTCTACGGATCCACATAGCTTTCTCGTTATCATGATATCGCCATTATTTGTTTTTCGGATACAGCGATGTGGGTCATGTGTCACTCGGCACACTGAGGTCAGTGTGTTAAGCGCTGTACCGTACACCTACTTTACCTTTATAGCTGAATTTCGTTTATTTGCAGACCCCGTTTTACATGTTATTGGGAACTGTTGTTTGTGCTGTTTGCAGCGCATGCTAGGGTCAAAGGATCCTCACTGAAGTGGCATACGATCAAATGATTTCCATAAACAAGTGCTGAACATTCGGGGGACATTTGGACCACAGAGTTGTTTGCCAAATGTCTATTTTGAGTGCACAGGGGAACCATGACCCCGTGGCCGAAATAACACTATGGATATGCAGTTGGTAAACAACAGACCCATAGCTTGGTAGGTCCTATATGACATAACAAGCACTAACCTCGTTGTATACCTGGATGTCATAGTGGCAAAAGCCGGTTGTAAATTCGCAAAATAGCGGGTATAGTTCATTCGATGTGCGATATAACGACGACGTACAATAGTCTTCAGAAGTACAGACGTGTATGTTAACGTAGACCTCTTGGGTTGTGAGTTTGTAACGTGAAGTTTAGTTTTCCGTCGTGTTCAACTGAGTTTCTCTTAGTGCATCCCCAATTCATCACCTAAACTGCTGGAGTAAGTATATGCTTTAGCCAAAAAGATCACAAGACTGTACTCATTTGTTTTGGGTGCTCGGGCATCCTTTCCCCCTGAAGCAACTGTAGAGTATTGTCTGTGAAAATACAACTCTCCAAGGCGTTCGAAGTATACTTTTCCATCATGCACATTTTTTGGAGGGATTGCAGCATGGAGCTATATAGCTCCATGATTGCAGTGACTTTCGGGTGATACTTCAAAGTTCAATCACAAGTCAAGTCACGAGTCAGTTCACAATAGAAGAGGAATTAAGAGAAACAATGGCTTTAGTTCGTCTTCTTGGGTTGCTTTGCTAAGTCTTGTGCTTGACTTGTGGTAACCTGTGTTGCTGGCGTGATGGAACTCTGTCCCTGACTACGAATTCCAAATTACCAACCTTAATTTACCTTTAGGATTTGTGCCATAAAAAATACCATTTTCATCTTCATCGCAACCTTACCGTGTTCATTTTTGTCTTGGTCATGCAACCCTTACAGGTAATACACATCATTTGCAAACAAAAGGTGCTTTACCGATACAAGAATCAACAATACAATAAATCTGAAGTAGGTTTATTACATGTAAAAAAAATAATAGCTTGTCGAGATTTCAGCTCAGAAAATTGGGGGGTTTCCGATGGTTTGGTCCTAACTGTCGCGCGTTCACGGAAACCTATGCTAGTAATTCCTCTTTTCTAGAAAATGACAGCACACTAGATGCAATTATTACACAGGAAGCTTGATCCTTTTATTTACTCGCAATTCAATAGGATTTTGATATTTTGAAAGTTTAATTTTTGAATGATTGCAAATTGTGTCCATTACCTTTAATCACCTCCGCCAAGGAGGTTATGTTTTCATCGGATTTGGTTGGTTTGTTTGTTGGTTGGTTTGTCTGTCAACAAGATAACTCAAAAAGTTATGGACGGATTTTCATGAAAACAACATGTTGGGATGGTCCTTGGTACAAGTGCAAATCGATAAGATATTGGAAGTGATCCGGATCTGGGTCTGGATGCAGGATTTTTTTAAAGGATTCTTCACCATTTATGCGAGTATATCTTTTGGGTGTACTGACAATATGGCGGGGAATTGTTTAGTCTTGGCGGAGGTTTGTGCTCTCTGAATGCTTTCTGGTTCATGTAGCGATGGAGACCATACATCCTAAATTTCGCTTTCTATTTTATTACCCACACAGAATAGTGTGTATTCATGCAGCGGGCTGCCTGGCTAAAGGAAAGCCTTAAAGACTGACGACGGCCATACTTTCCTACCTAGAGTCATGGCGACGGTGAAATCGGCAGCTGAGATTGAGGAGGAGATTTTGGGCAAGTGGAGGACGGTCCAGACGGAGGGCATCCCCCAGCTACGGGAGGTCTTCAACATCGACGAGAGCGTGGTGCCGGATAACCCCCGTGGGGAGATCGACATCAGCAAGGACTCCGAGGGTGTCTACATCATCGTCAATCGGTCCGAGTGGGGCACCAAGCGATTGCGGGTGGAGCTGGGCAAACCCACGAAGGACACGGTTATGGGCCGTGAGATCGACATGGTGACTATCTGGGAAGGGCCACGGCTGGCCACTAAGGTCGTTGGTACCAAGGATAACATGGTGACCCGGGAGGTGGTCGACGGACGGCTGGTCAGTGTTGTCCACATCAACGATTTCGTCATCACTTCAATCGCCGAGAAATATTGATCCGTCATTGCAACTCGCAATTATATAGCTCTATGGGTATAATACGTCTTTCTTGCATTGCATGGATAATTGAACGACCTTCCATTACGAAAGAGAAAAATCGTCAGGCAATCGTTTCGTCGGAAAACTGCACTGTGCAAAATCCATTGGGCTAAACTGAATACAATACATGCGGAGGACTTGCTGGGGAAACGTTTGAGACACAGAAGGGGTGTTTGTTGGACAAAATCGTCTCATGAATGGATTAAAATTACTTTACCCCTAAGTTTCTTCTTCCGCACATTATTTGTTGTATACACTGCAATTGGTGGGAGGTTTGTGGAAAGGTAATGCAGAATTAAAGTGTGAATGTTGTGCCCATTCTTGAAAATCATGCATTCTCGAAAATGGGCAGGCACATTCTCGAAAATGTGCAACTGGATCCTTGCTCAATCTTGGCAAAAAATAACTCTTCCAGATTGAGCGCACATTCTCGAGAATACGCGACAAGATAACGGTCTTGTCGATGCCGAGCACCGGCTGCGCTTGGCAAGTCTAGCTGAATCCTCGTTCACTGATTCTTAATAATTATACTGTTGCAACGCAAGGCGCTGAAAAGTAGAGTGGATATGAAAAGTATACGCGTATTGGGGGAGGGGACCGGGGGAAAAATAAGAATAAATAAGAAAGAATTCAGATTTTTGGGATAATAAGGGGGGGGGCGTAAGATTAAGAATGAAGATTGTGAAGAATGAGAATGAATACTGCGACATCCCATAGTGCTAATGCTATTTCCCATTTAAATTGCCACCAATTTATTGTTCACACCCCACCATAACGTCGCAGAGCTGGATTCTATCTAGTCAAAAGAGCAATTTTGGCAGCTTCTGGACATCGTTTTTGTTCGTGGCACGCACATGATACATACAGGGACTTGTACTTGTCCAGCCTAAACAAAGCACTTCCCAGACTAGTTCCCAGTCCTCCGTTATTACAAAACTTCCCATAAGTAGGCAGGAAAAAGCAATAATAACAGGTTTAATTTGATTCAAATTATCGTAGTTATACGAGTACAGAAGCATGGAACATTTTCTTTCCTCTTTATATGAATTGTTTCCCTTTTAACCGCTATACAATTCATTTAACATAATTATGTCGTGCAATGTTTGTTAAGATTGGGCAAAATTCATAAATTGTGCACGTGGTATTCCCACCCAATCTTAAGAATGAGCGCTCATTTTCAAGAATGAGCGCTCATTTTCAAGAATGGGCGCTCATTCTTAAGAATACGCGCTCATTTTCGAGAATGCGTGATTTTCAAGAATGGGCACAACATGAACAAGTTTTCATTTTGCGTGTAAATGAACCTGATGCTGCGGCAGCCAAGGGAATGCATCTTGAATACATGTTTCCCGGCTATTTTTTAACCCTTATATCAGATACATTCCCTATAAAAAAAAAAAAACACTTTAATTTCGTCCCGGAACATCGTCGAGCACAATTCTCAATTTCAATTTCAAAAAGCCATGGATTTCATTTAAGGTTCAGTGTGATTCAAATTTGTAGCATTCCAATTCGCCCTTTTTGTTTTGGTAATTATGCCTCTATGGCGATCAGCGTTGAAATGAAAAAGCAAACTCATTTCAAATGAAATTGAGAATTGAGCTCGACGATGTTCGGGGACGAAATGAAACTTATGAAAGTATCTTTATGGGGAATTTGTGTGATATAGGCCTATAAATGTTTTAAAAAAAAATTAAAAAAACCGCGTCCACCACCGTCACAATTTCACGATAAAAAGAATTCAGCGGTGAAAAGACAATGAAGGAGAGGCTGTTAGTTTCTTAAGACACTGGTAAAAATGTCTATGGGCTGCTATACGTAGACACGAATGTGTTTGATCTTAAAAAATTTAAACAAATTGCATGCAGAATACCTGAGATTGATGCAGTCATCATCGTAGACTGAATTCAAGACGTATGCACCAAAAGCTTCAGTTTTACAGACTTCGCTCGTACCCCCGCCCTGCAAACAGGACGCTGGGATACTCTGATGAATTCACTCTCTGATTGGTTGGATTTCGCGTGACCTGTGACCTGCGCGTCATCACGGTCGTGACTCTGCAAGGTTTGAAACGGCCGTTAAGACTGATTCATTACTCTTTTATTCCAGTTTAGATAGATTTTTTCGTTGAAAAGCGTAATAATATAAGAAATTCTTAAAAACCTATTTGTGTCGTAAATTTACAATTCCTGTTACTTGCCCAGGCTCTGTTTCGACTCACGAAAGGTCGGATTGCATTATGCGACGCTCAAAATTTTGTCCACATGGTCCGCAATGAAACAGAAATCACATCCGGTATAGAACGTGTGCATTTCTAAGGGAAGTTTTCGGATAGCATTTGCGCACATTGTCTAACCGCGGTCTTGAACAGCTGCAGCCAGATGCTTTATACACAGGTCATAGGCCACTTCCTTCACAAGATTCTGTGAAGCTCATCAGAGTATCCCAGCGTCCTGTTTAGCAGGGCGGGGGGTACGAGCGAATTTTACAGACGTGGTTCAGGGGGCGAAGCCCCTAAACCCCTGTCAAGACTCTTGTCGAGTTTTGTGTTCTATATCAATTGGCATTTCCAAGGATATTAAATGCTACTAAACAGTACTTTATCGAAACTGTACTTTTCCGAAATGCACCCCCCCCCCGAAAAAAAGAAGAAGATAATTTCCTTAAATCAGCTTTTGAAAATCGTCTTCTTTTTCATTATTTTTTCTCGGGAATATTTTTTTTCTGAGTTTGATTTGGTTATATGGATATCCTTACCGTATAACGTTCATGCAAAGGCTGTGTGTCGCTACTTTATGTCATAGGTGAATGCTTGGCTTTAGAAAGTGGCAGTACTTCTACAGTTGCCTGCAGCACTGAACTCATGATCTGCGGGTAATTCTGCAGGCGGGGTTCGAGTCCAACCTAGGAAATTATGGTGCTTGTGTCCTTGGGCAAGGCAGTTTGTCACTATTCGCTTCTCCCCACCCAGGAGTAAATGGGTACCTGTGAGGGCAGAAATGGTTATTGCGGTTGACTTTAATAGCTGCTTTGCTCCGAAATGGCAGCATCGAGCTGTATGCTCCCCAGGAGCTGAGATTGTGTTTGTAATGTTTCATTGGCCCAATGAACAGGGGTGATAATGATGTTGCTCTTTGAGTACCAGTATTGTGGATACGTGCGATTTATAAAATAAATTTAAAAAAAACAGATTATAATGATCATATTATAAAGTTTAAGCCTCAAGATTGTTTTAATGCCACTTGTGAGAGCCGAACCGAAGTCACGGAGGAAGAGGACACAAATCGCGGAGGTTTTTTGTTTCTAATTATGGCATTGCATTCGCTCTTTTCACGCTTCCGCCATGGCCATGCAGAGCCTCGATCTGGCAACTTTACACAATAAAAATAGCCGGTTCAGTGATCTGAACCCCGACACGGGAATCACTGAACCGGCTATAAAGTTGCCAGATCGAGGCTCTGCATGCACATGGCGGAAGTGTGAAAAGAGCGAATTGTGGGAGAACTATATCTTCCATATCCGTCCTTGCACGACACGTTGCATCTTTGAATGATAATTCGTAATAAATAAGTTAAATCGTATTCAATTAAGTAAATGAGAGGTTTCAGTTCATTTCTCATGAGATCTCATTTTTAACTTGTAATACCTGTAAAAAATAATAATAATAATCCACGATCAGTAATAAAAAAACCGTCTATTTTCAAAGTCTGAAGCCAGGAGTTTTCTTAAGGTATTGCTGTTTTTGAGGAAACGTGTGTGCAGATATTACTATGCAAAATTAATCATTTGTTTTCTCAGTGCCTTCACAATCATTGAAATAGTTAACAATCAAAGATTTATAATCTTCGGAGTATTTCTTCCTTGTGGAAACCTAGTCCTGTCTCGTTTTTTCTCAGAAAGTTTGTATAATAAACTGATTGTATTTAATGTCACCGTGGATGCAAGGATACGTGTTAATTCACCGACATAATCATCTTCGACTTTTTGTTTGAAGTCTTTCTTTTCCAACAATCAAGACAAACATAAACTGAACGGTTATCCACCATATTTTGATATTCTGCAAAAAAATGGTGAAATAAAGTATTCCTTAAAGCCCCGTGGTACTGTGTAAGCCATATTTTTGACTTAAGTTATTGTGTAAGCCATTGTGTTTGACTTCAGTCAAAAGTGTGTAGAAGTTAGCTCTCAGTATACTCTTTTTTTTTGGAAAAAAATATCTGATAATTGTTTGTTTCCAATACCATAATTCATAATTGCCAGGAATAATAATCATTTCCCCAAACTGTGAACATTTCTGACAAACTAGGCTTCTTTTCAAGAAGATATGATTCCACATTTAAGGGGGAAAGAAGAGAAGAAAATATTAAAAATAGAAGGCTAATTATAGGTTTGATTGTTATAGAAATTGTGGCCTTTGGACCACATCTGTTCGAGATAACATTTGACCTCAAACTCTATTCCAGCGATTTCCAAAGAGAAAACTTAAAAAAATTGAAGAAAAAAATCACGACTTACACTCCCAGTTCCATTTTGAGGACCAGAATTTTATGCCCCGAAATTTCCTCGCAAGGTAATTACTAGTCTGGCTCAAGATCCAAAGATAATCTGACCTAAGAGTTGTCAGAAAAAGGCAGAATTTTTTGGTCTTGGAACCAAACTAGGTAATTACACAAAAACTGCAAATTTCCAAGCTATACGTTTATACATGTATAAATGTATTCTGTTTTTGCAACTTTCCAACCATTTTCATTTAGTGGTAAACGAGTTTTCGAGCCCCAATATTATTGCCGCTTTCTCTCGAAAAGACCTCATTAACAAGGTGCATGCCTGCATCGCCACAGTGCGCACGTCATGCGCACATACGATTTAATATTGACCCCGGGTCACGTCGTCGTGCAACATTATTCATCCAATGAGAGCTATAAAAAGTTGATCCTGGTTCATCGGGTAAACAGATGTCGTCCAATGAGAGCTCAGATGAGAGGTTAGGACGAACAAACAGTGGGCAGGAATTTGAAACGTGGATACCAGTTGACACTAGGTGGCGCTGTCAATGATTCAAACGTGGCGCTGTCATTAACCCTAACTCCCTAGGGAATGTGGAAAAGCATATTAAAATTGGAGGATTCAGGACTTTAAATATTATTACAATGTAAAATAGTCTGGAAGTAAGACAAAGCTATCAGTAACCAGTCTGACTTTTTGGCGGTATTTTGAATGGATATTGCGGCTTACTAACCATATCATTTAATCATGATCTTCAATACATGAAATGCACCTGAACAGCGCTCGCAAACTTGTAAAATCAAACTGGAACTTCCACATGTGGCTCCAGGAATAAAGGCCCTTTACGGGATCGCTAATTCGAAACGAAGTTGATATTCATGAGTATACCGATCCCGATCACGCAAGCTCGGTGGTCGAGTGGCAAGACGTCTGCACCAGTGGGTTCGAGTCCCATGCACCCGAGTGATTTTTTTTCCAACTTCCACTCAGGAGGTAGCCGGCCAGTGTTGGAGTCGTGTCCTCCAATCCGAGTACAGAGTACTCCGAGTACTTTAGGAGCCGAGTCCAGGGCCGAGTCCAAGTACACTGTGACGAGTCCGATCCAAAGCACCGAGTACGAGTACATGCGAGGCTGAGTACTGGCCCCGGCGAGTCTGAGTACCTAAGTCCGAGTCCGAGTACGAGTCCGAGTACGAGTCTGAGCACAATACCAAACAAAATATGTTATCCCCAATTATATCTGAAAGTCCCGAAACTGATGACATATTCAATCATTTATACAACCATAAAGCTAAGAGAAAAAAATTGCAATGATGTAGCACATGTGATATACGCAATTGTAGTCCAGGTGTACGTGGAAAGGCTCTGTGATCACTCAAAATATAATTGCTGTAAAACTCCCGAGATTTCCCTAGGCAATGGAATTACAAATCCTCAGTGCTATGACTTTGAATGATAGTAGCATTTGGAAGGCGGGAACTAGACTAGGCCGCTATAGATATAGAATAAAAAGACAATTATCAGTAGCACGTGGAGGGTCACGTGCAATGATCTCTATATATAAAGACTGGATAGCGTACAGAAAGCCTCACAGGAACGCCATTTGACCCAGCCTCATCCCCAGGGTGTCGAGCAGTACGCGCCCACCACTACCTGCTCTCTCACCCTGGCATTGGATCATTTGCATGTGCAAGATTTTTGAACACGTATGCAAATGGAGTAGTCTGGTGCCTGCCTGTGCGTTACATTTGCGTTTGTTTTTGTATGCGGTGTCTGGGGCAAAAACAGAATCAATTTGTCGCAGCGCGAGCATGAGTTACGAAAACATGATTTTATTTTAATTAAACTGTTACAATCATAACGAGACAACATGCGGTATCACATTTCATATTAATATTAACAAATTGGAAAGGAAATGAATATTTTCGAGAAGGCGTGGACGAATGAAAGCGAAAACACGTACTGCACGTTGTGACTAACGACACCAAGTACACGATATAAATCCATTTCTGGCCAATTGCGGTATCGAATCAGGATGCAGGAAGGAAGTTTCCTATCCAGGGCTTACTATTGGAAACAAGGTTGGAAGTAAAGTAAGCACTGGGGACGAGGTTGCATTTGACCCTACAATAATTAGACGTCTTGACGTCGGGGGAAATTTTCAGGTCAGGGAACCAGACTATGTGCATCGGCACCCTTGTCTAAGTTATCTACATGTGGATTGGGTTTTCAGTCCCTACCTGATTCCGTGGGTTTTCCCCAGAATATTCTTCTGGCGTTTTCCTCCCACCTCTAAAACTGTCATTTCTTCTCAATGTCTTCTCTCTACAGGTTTCTTCAGGCTTGCGAGCTACAGTGCCTGGGGCATGCACTTTTGAGGAATCCTTGGTTACATTTCCAGAAATAAATAAAAAAAATTAATAATCGCTGACTTCGTTTCGTATGAAAAAAATGATTAAATCCCTCAGATTTCAAATATTATGCACTTGTCTTTTTTCAAAGCTGGGTTTGGGGCAACCTTGAAATTGTAAAGCAAATAATTATGTTCAAAAAGTACCGCAATTATTAATGTTAATCGCGAAAAATTAATATTAACAAAGTTCATAAAGTACAACTGATACCATGTTCGAATGAATCAAACATGGCATTTGCTTTTACTACCAGTTTTTAAGCATTTTAATACTCGCATATGTATGAATGAACATTAAGCAAACGCTTTTACTGACAACCATTTGCTAAATTCGGGAAATAATTAGTTTGTACCTGAGTGTTAGCTTTTGCTAAACTATAAGCGTTTACTTCGTTTCATATGAATAAAAAGAAGTAAATGCTTCATTTTTCAAATATTTACTTGTCATTTACTTATTTCAAGGCTGGGTTGGGGCTACCTTGAAAATATACAAGCACATAATCCTGCACAAAAATTACTGCATTTATTAATATTAATCGCGAAAAATTAATATTAACAAAGTTCACAAAGTACAAGTTATACCATAGTTCGTCCGAATAAAAACTGGCAAAGCATTTTTACTCGCATCTGTATGAATAAAACTTAAGCAAACGCTTTTACTGAATTTTGCTCTTGGGTAAATGGCCTACACGATGTTAAGAATTACAGGTTCATAAGATTGCAGAAAATATAATTATCGCAACCGAAACGGAAAGCGGCACGTGTGTGCGCAGCGCGTACATACTCGGTGCGCATTTCTAGCTTCGCGCACGTTGAGCTAGGTCACGTGCTGGAGGACATATACATTATTTTTAGCTAATGACTTTATGTTAATTTTTTGCGCGTCCTCGAAAGACCACAAAAATGGCGCACATTTATCGAACAGATAATGGTGGCGTGTGCACGCGTTGCCCATCTAGTCTTTTTAGTCTACATCTTGGGCCGTTGTAACATGAATTTAGGTTTTATGAAATACGGACTCATTGGTGGTATTGCGCATGCTCATGCATAGATAATTAGGAGAGGAATCGGTCACGTGAGAGGGTTTAACCAATAAAAGGGAAAAAGAGTCCGATTTTCATACGAGTCCGATTTTCATATGACACCGTAATACAGACTGCAACCGCGCCGCGCCACCGGGCTCGCGTTGCGTCCAGGATGAGCTATAGAATCGATTTTCAAAACAAAACAAAATCGATTATTTTGTACTCCCTCGGGTACTGGATTCGAGTACCGAGTCCAAACCAACGCGTCCGTGCCAAACTTCGAGGACAAAGAATCGAGTGTAGGCCCGATTCCAAATAATTTTCGAGTACTGGTAGTCGAGTACGGGCCGAGTACTTGCGTGTATTAGTGCGAGTACGAGTACTCCAACACTGGATGTAGCATACTGAAGGGCAAAAAAAAAAACACCTAATACTGAATTACATGAGTTGAGTTCATTCAAAGTCTTCATTGTTAAAATCTGTTTTGATTAACATAACTTAAGAAATATAAATATCCGTTGCAAAATCATTCGTTGTTTTCGCTAATTTCAATGTTGCAAGGTTGGATCGATGCTGCAATAAAAATCGGCGTAGAACATAATTATCTGTCTACAACTTCTTGAAGTACCGTTTGGTAGCTACGTCCCCTCGGCGAATTGTGACGACCAGTTCTCCGTTCACGATTTCCCTCTCGAAGGTCCGAGGAACCTCGTCGACATCACCATCCGAGGCGGTGTCAGGCACCACTCGCTGTACCAGCTTGGCGCCCTCCCATTCGGCCAACACGTGGTGCTCCCCGTCCCCAAACATCGGGTTGGTCTCCGGGTACTCACGCCTCAGCGTGAAGCTCGTCACCCGCACACCCACGGGCGTGTCTGTTGAGATGGTGAAACGGTCGCCGTCCTGTCCAATCTCCAGCACAGTAGCACTGATCTCTATATAAAGACTGGATAGCTAATAAAGAGCCGCACAATGTACGAATTTGACGCCATATTGGTGAGACCGGCTGGTGATCTACAAAGGACAAGTTGCCGTTTTTATAGACAGCATGATTTCTTTTGTAACGTCGCGGTTCACTTGACTTATATTTTGACCACCACCACTGACCAAGGTTAACTACAATTATTTTTAACGTCGTGGTTACTAAAATACCGCAAATATCACTTTTTCGGCGTTTTGCAATGATAATCACTACGGAAATGTGTCCCTTTTAGAACATCATAATATGTGTACGTGACCAAAATGCGCGTCAACTGTTGATACAACGCGCGCGTATTTACGCGTAGAACGTTCGTATTATACGCGGCCATCTTCGTGAGACCGGGGGCGAATTGGTCAATATGCAAAGTCTTCTGTGTGAATGTTGTATGCCTATCCGCTATCCAGTCTTTATATAGAGATCAGTGCACAGTAGTCACGGAGTTGATCAGCTTACGCGTGATCCATGCGAAGCCGGCATGGCAGCCTTCAGGAACTCGTCGAAGTTCTCGTTCCGGTCCAGCTGCCATTTGCCGTTCAGATCCACAGCTGGAGCCGTAGTTTCGCCAGCCATTGCAATCACGTCAATACAGGGCTCTAGCTAGCTGAGCTTGCAAGGAAATCCTGCAGTCACTGATTCAATATCATGACACAAAGTCCAGGGTTGTGTTACTGGAATAAATACAACACTGGTCGCGTCTGACGAAATATTTAATGAGGCGCGTGACTTTGACTCATTTTGGCATAAAGCCATACATGAAACTGCTTTGGCAATTGCTGTCGAAAATTGCCCAATGTGGGTGTCCCGGCCGACACTATGCCACAGTAGACATCATCCAAACAAAAATTACTTCAAACATTATTTTGACATCTATCTTAATAGGCTATATCGATTGTTTTATGTGACAGCACATACACACGGAATCGTTTGTTAATCATTTTTGCTCCACACTACACCATTCTTGCACATCAAAAGAAAGATTACGTCTTTCAATTTTCATTTGTCCTTGTTAGTATCTCACAAACTTTTTGATTAGAGGATTGTCTGCAAAGATCATTTTCTTTATTTTGTCCACTACATTGTGTAGGCTATATTACTAGGTTATCACAGTTTTATAACTTCTTGGGCCACTATACCACAAATTGAAATCGAAATAAACGGGTTGTTGTTTTAGAAAGACAATGAATGATACAAAAAAGACGCACCTCGATTTTCTTTCGTGTTCTTTTTTTTAGTTATTACACACTACCAAAAAAAGTTTCATTAAGCATATGAACATTTCACGAAACATACCTCTCTGACAGAATATATACAGCACCCATACGTGCAAAATGAGTTCCCTTTGTTTTCCATAATTTTTTTAAAATATCTTTTTTTTCTCAAGAAGTTAAGGTTTAAAGTAACCGAAAACCCTTCTAATTGCTGACATCATCTAAACAAGAAAGCTTAACCTTTTTTTTTATCTCAGTAGACTTACTGAATAAATTTATGACTTTCGAAAATTGGTTTTAAACTTAAAGCAAATTTATAAGCAAATGTTTATCTAATAAATTTGATTCACCTGTGCCTTCTGATTCTCTGAAGTCTATTTGACGAAAATTCCACTTTACCGATGAAAATCCACTGTATACTTGATATTAATTTTAAAAAAAAGTTATATCAAATTGAGCCGCACAACAATGATTTCCCAGCGTTTTAGGGACGATAGGTAATGAATATCATGAAAATAATTATTCGGCCGAACGAAGATTTAATATGTAATTTTAAAAATGGTTTACAAACCATGTGATTTATGGCTGCCGAGGGCAATCAGTCACTGTCAAGGAATGTCAACAGCAGAAGGTATGCGTTGCAAGTATCTTGCTGGTTTTCTGTGACAGGACATTATTAACTTGGAGGCCAGGGATTTGTTGTAAGATTTCGCTCAGGCCAAATCGTCTTATAGACTTGACTCTATAATGTAAAGCTCCGGCAATGTCCAGTGTCTTGAGACCAGGCAGGAGTCTATACATCTTTCCTCTTGAAGATCCGCTTACAAGACTTATCCCCACGTCGCATGGTGATAACCAACTCCCCGTCAACTATCTCTCGTTCGAAGCTCCTATCTAACTTATCATCTGGACCGTGAACCACCTTCTGGACCAGCTTAGCCCCCTGCCACTCAGGCATCACTCGGTGCTCCTTGTCCCCCCACAACGGATTGGTCTCGGGGTATTCGACACCCACCTTGAAGCTGGTCACCCGGTTACCCATCGGCGTCTTGGACGTGAACGTGAACACCTCTCCCTCTTGCTTGATTTCGATGGTTGGATGGAGGGAGGTGATGACCTTGCGTTTCATGAAGCCGATGCCGGAGGCCTTCAGGAACTCATCGAATTGCTCGTTTCTCGCCAGGTGCCAGGTGCCGGACAGATCCACGGGGGAGTCTGCATTTCCCGCCGCGGCGTTCTCTGCGGTGGGCACCGGTGGTGTATCTGATGCCGCCGCAGTGTGTTCATCACCGGCGGGACCTGGTAGCGGTTCCGATGCCGCCGCGGTGTCCTCGGTACTAGTAGGGCCTGGTTGTGGGTCTGATGCCGCTGCGGTGTTTTCAGTACCTGTAGGACCTGGTTGTGGGTCTGATGCCGCCTCGGGCTCGGACGACGAGGGAGGATCTGTCGCGGTGGGCTCCTCAGCCTTGGCTTCGTCATCAGCTGGGGGTTCTGTTGTCACCAGCTCTGATGCCTCTGCTTCTGCCATCGTGATTCGGTGAGGAAAAGACTTTTCTTTTGGGCGTTGTTATCTTTCTTGTCAGGTTTAGAGCACGTAGTCCTGAATAAACCGACGCCACAAAGTTCACGTCTATTGCAAAATACTATCTGCATAAAGAACCCTAGATGAATACACGCATTATTCCATGTAGGCTGCTGTACGTGACTACAGGTATTCGTGGGCGTATTGTGTTATAGGGGTCAAAGCAGGCAATCGTTTTCCAGCGATACATGTACCATTTTGTGGTTGAATGCGCAACTAGCTAGTACCAGACTATTTCGTATCAAAACAAAGTCTGGGATCAACATTAGCAGAACACGTTCCGTAGACTTGTCACAAGTCCGACTGTTTTTGTGTGAACTCTTTTGCCGATGAATTTGCGCCCTCAACGACGGAGTAAAATTTAGTCGTGGTAAGTTAGTGAGGCCTTTACTATTTTCATGATCAAGAAGACACCGGCCCCCAAAAAAAACTTGAAATGAAAAACAAACTCCAAAATTAACAAGATAATCAATTACAAATGGACATGGAGGTTCTGATTTACTCCTGTAGGCTTTTCTTTTCTTTCGATACAGTTGTATTATGGGGAGACTTTTGTACGGTTAGCATTCAGAGTTTAAAAAGAAGTGTCAATAATGTCCCCTCACACCTCCCCTGCATCGCTTTTCAAATGTCCCGAGATACTGGTCAACCCCCCCCCCCCCTCCTCAAAAAATGTTGACAAGAAATCGCCGCTCCTTCCGGAATTGACTTCCTGTAAGTGAGTTCAGGTTTTTCTTATTACATAAGTATAAACAAAACAAAAAAAAGCTCTGAAAAGTTCAATTTGCTCACACTGGTATTTTCAGCAACACATACATCCACTATTAAAACTTTACTGACAAACACCACGTGAAATCAGCAAAGTACGCCTGTCAGAGGAGAAGAGCCTTTCGTCCTCTTTATATTAATCGCTAACAATCAGGAAAATTAGGGAATATGGCTCCAAGGTTGGATGTCCACCTCCCTCCATCTCCTCCTGTCCACAAACAAACACCCACACGGTCCTGACAGCAATTTTCTCCGAACTGACTCACGACCAATCAACAACAAACCTTGCTGCACATAGGGGATTTTCTTGCTAGTTCTTTTTCAGATTAATTTTATAACTTTGAACACTTAAATTAAGATTTAATATAACGGTGGATCGAGAGCCAGTCTTACAATAAAAAAAAACTCCATTGCAAAACCAAAATGACACAAGCGAAAAGAACAACTTGGGTAGAGGGTGAAATCTGATATTTAAGACTCTTTCCCTTTTGATTTTTCCAAAAAGAATTCCTTTTTCTGAAACTTTCTTAAGTACTCATGGGCAAAACTCGATGTTATTTTGTTAAGTATTTTCTTCTTTTTTTCTTCAAATTTGCCACAACCAATATACTTGCCCTCTTAGTGCGTCCGCCGTAATAAAGAAAGACTAATTGGGCCACGGGCAATACGTACGCAAACTTAAATTGTGAACCCTACGAACTCATTTCTAATAACAGAACTGTTAATCGGGCACCCCTCAATATTGGTGAAGTATTTGCACTGTGTCCCGTAAAAGCTTCCAATTACAGGGGAGGGATATTGGGCAGGTGTTACTCCTAAAAAACAATTCCGGGGAGCAAACAGGACCGGGTCGCGCATATTTTTTTCCCTAGGAGGGTTGGGGCCAAGTCATGCATGGTTGACCAAATAACAACAATGCTTTTGATATCATTGTTCTGTTCTCGTGAATAAACACACTGGCCTGATTGAAACTACTGAATTATTAATGACTTGACCAAATAACAACAATGCTTTTGATATCATTGTTCTGTTCTCATGAATAAACACACTGGCCCGATCGAAACTACTAAATTATTCATGACTTGGCCCCACCCGTCCTGAGAATATAAATTTTGCGTCTGGGTTGGGGGTGGGGTGGGGAGGAATAAATGTGCCCCCATCAGGCTTATGTCCACATGCGGCGACTGAGTTGTCTACAATTTGGCTGCAATGGTGGTTGGCCGGTAATGAAGTCATTTGGTTGTGATGCGATGACCACAAGATGACGCTTTACTATTTTTGGCCCATTTTTTGTCAGAAACAGTATATTTGGCATCGTTTTTACATTTTTGTTCAAATGCTTTCAAATTTGATACGAACATTCTTTGGGCCAATATCCATCAAACTTGACATCCAAGGTCAACGCTAGAGGGTGCAATATCCACTTTGTGAGGCAAAATCATCACTTTCGTGATTTGGACACACAATTTCAAAAAACAATTTCAACCAAAATCGACACTAAGGAGGTACTTATGGTAGTTCTATAAATGACTTGCATTTGTTTATACAAGAACTGTCATAATAGTATCCTAAAACAAAATTATGTGCAGAAAAGATGAAAATTAAACATTTCGCGCTAATGGCGATTATAATAAACCAACCGTTGCAGTTTAGTCGGTGACCATGAATTTTAGTTTGAAGTTGACAGTTGGCATGTTCGGGCAAAGAAAACATTGTTTTGACTCACAGAAATGCATATCTATATAGTGTCATTATACAAACATGACCAGCTTTCATGATAACTATAATACATTTTTGTATTGGTTGCCAAATTGTAACCATGGACATCCCAGAAAGAAAACACCAAAGTGTCATGCAGATCGGGCAAGGCGTTCCAGAGCTACTTCAAGAAGTTCCATAGAGGACACATTGCACCCCCGGTCCTGTTATAGGGAGAATTGGCATAAGAGGAGTCATATCGGATGGTGTCAAGATTTCTCAAGATGCTGTCCTTCTCCCTCAGTCTTGAAACAAGGAATCAGGCAATCCGGAAAAGCCACTGCAAAATTTTCTCTAATCATTGATTTTTGTCAACCTCTGTTTTGACTAATTGATTTGTATCGTATCGAAAGGAAAACGAAACTGACGTCTAACTGTTGATAAATGATATCGTGTCAATAGTATGGTCACCAGTTGGTCAACAGTGGGTCGACAGTGGGTCACTGTCCAGCCCTTTAACGAGGGTGACTGTTTTCTTGGATTTTCGGATGCCAGCTGTTGCACTGATAACCCAGTATTCGAGATGCGTAAATTATCATTCGCATCATAAAATCTCTAACATTTGGAATAGACAGGGTGAGTCAAAAAAAGCGAAACCTAAATGTCGGGACCATTGTTTTGGTAAAGTTCTGCATGACGACAGCACTTTCAAAATCTAGGATATGAAAGCCCAATTCATAAACTTTCTTTTAGTATAAGAATCATTCGAAACAGGCATGTACTTTTCAAGTTACGGAACTTTAATATAGTTTCAATAACAGGTCTAAGAAGAATAGAATCACCTACTGTTGGGCAGAAGTGTCCTCGATATAGTTCCACTGTTGTCAAGAGAATATACAACATTTGCTTTTTTCTGTGATTCTCAGAAATGGATGGATTTGGGAGATTAGTGTTTGATAGCATATATTGTCACACTGACTTGGTTTGAAGTTTTGTGTTCGTAGATGCTGGAAAAACCAAAAAAAAAAAACAATCATGTTCTTGTAGTCCGGGTCCCTTAACCAACTTAAATTGAAATGGAGCAATTTATAGACGTCGGGGAATTAGGGACCCAGTCTAAAAGGCTTGTTCCCGTTAATAGATGTGTAATCGATTGCAAACAATAAATAAGTCCAACTACATATGGTAATTTGGGGGCAGTATTTGAAAAAAAGGCCAGTTTCTTTCACGCTGGGTGGCCGACCAGCGTTGGAAATTGATACAAAAATACCACTTTTCTTGAAAATGACAGCACACCAGGTGCCATGATTTCACAGGATGCTTGAGACTGTCATTCACTAACAGTCTTTTAAGGTATTTCACAATAGCTCGGTAGTTTTGTTTTTTGATGTTTGCAAATGTTGTATATTCCCTTTAAGAGTACCCGTCGATTGTGGAAGTTTAGGTGAAAATTGTGGATTCGGGTCCCCCCCCCCCAAAAAAAAAACAATTCCACTCTGAAATGTTGGTAATGTAGGCCGTTGACTTTCTGTGCCCATTACCCCAAAAGCCGAGTGCGACAATACCAACTTTAGAACTTTACATAAACCATAATATCACACACTTCCCATACACTGTTTTCATGCCCTAAAAAATTGATACCAGCAATTACATTCACCATCCCCACCTGAAAGTCTCCTCTCCGAAACAAAAAGCATATCAGACCTCCCTTTAACTTCTGACGACGGTATTTTGTCAGGAGCAAATTATTCAGAAGTCATCAATTTCATTAATTGGGGTCAAACCTAATGCAAGCTATCTGAGACCGGTCAATAATCGTGGGATGTATACCATCGGTGTGCCTAATTACACTCTGGTTAAACAACGAAAATGCATAAAAGCGATTGTAACTGATTCTCTGCTCACAAGTCACTTTGTGAGAGAGATCACCACAGCCATGGAGAAAACTCGCTTTGCTATCTTCATCTTGGTCGGCCTTGGTAGGGGCGACTGCTCTATGTTCCGACACCCCTATGCTCCGACACCCCTATGTTCCGACAACCTGCACATAAGATTGTGTTACTCCCGGTTAGGGTTAGGATTTAGGGTTAGGGATAGGAATAGGAATATGTGCAGTCGGAACACTGCAGGGGTGTCGGAACACAGGGGTGTCGGAACATAGGTGTGTAACCTTGGTAGGTACCAACGCCACGGCACTGAGTTCGTAACGTCTGGTGTAGAATGTATTATTGTTTTTCTGCCACTTTAAAAGTAACAGGCGAAATCCTGTGTTGTTTACGTGCACTAAACCACACAACAGGTCATCCTAGTAGATAGGAGTTCTGAGGTACTTGCATTGTTGTCCTTTTATCCCCCTTCTTTAGAATTTCATTTCTGGGGTACCTAAGGGTGACTAGTGGGGTATCATTGTTTCCTTAATTTCCCCAAGTAGCTGTGGTAAAGACATATCATCTTTACCTTGTGTTTCTCTGTGTTCCTATAATATAGGCACCTCTTTCATAGTTTAAGCACGCAGACCTACGTTAGAGGATTGTTCTCAGATGTACACTTTACGTTGAATTCGAGGACAACAGAGAATCTGTTGTTTTCTCTTTGTCTTGCTGTCCACAAATCATCTGAAAGACTCGTTTAAGCATAACACTTTTTTTCTCATAATGGTAGTGCACTTGTAGAAGTGCATCGCTGTACAAAGCAATTGTGATGTTTCCAACACCCAATGTTTCCCCTACATTGCACCCTTCGTTATCTGTGGATGAGCTTCACCAAAACAATATTTGATGTAGTTATTGTTTAGGCTTAGGGCTAGGGTTAAATTATTGCTCGGAAGAGGCAAAAAAGAGCAAAGAGCCAAAAGTTCAAACATCAAGACTTTATTTCTGTGTTCAGAATTATTTTTGTCGGACGTTTCCTGAGACACTTTCAACTTGTGCAGGCCTGTATAAATACCAGCATCATTCACGACCGTATTACCTTATTTTGTCTTTTTTCATGAATATAAATATTTCAGTCGGGCTTACGAACGGTCTCGATTAGACAGGTAAGATTAATTTTTCCGATTATCGTTTAAAAACAGGTATTTGGTGTGGTTTTTTATGCTATCATAAATTTTCATGCTTAAGAGCAAAACTGTGAAATCATTAATTGTTCTTTTAGTACATGACATGAAACCAATGAACAAACTTTACGTACGATTACTGGATCATCACACAGATTTTGGATCATCACACAGGTTATTGTTTATTCATTTTTCCCACAGTGTTAATTTCTATCCGTGTGCTCTTCATCGTATTCGAGATTTATTTTTTATTTTTTTTTTAACGAAATTTCGATTTGAATGTTTAAGCGGGAAAATAGTTTGTTTGTTTTTCCATTGTGGACGTTTTCAACGCTCTAAAAATAGTTTTATTTTGATTGCTTTTGCGCCCATAACGCCAAAAAAGTTGTGCCTACATGTGAATTATTGGCGGGCAGCAAATACCTCGATATTTGCAAATGTATTACTGCAAAGCTAATCGTGAGCGGGGTGGTGTGTTTTTTTGGGGGGGGAGTGCTCGATTTCTCATTTAAAGCTATAATTTTGTGAATTGCTAGAAAAAAATGCAATTTGAAAGAAAAATCATTGCTAGAGGACAGATTTTTGAAGTGAATTTAGCAGATTTTGGCGGTGACCTTACGGTCGCACTGGTCAAAAGAATGTCTGAGAAACGCTTGCCGAAAGCCGTCGAAAGAGGAAGCAGGGTGGACGGAAATTCCGTAACAGAGATGTGATCAAGCGACATAGGCCTATATGAAGAACACTGCCATGGATGACAACAAGTGGGAGAGAGATGCTCTGGACCGAAGTAAATGGCGCTTCATTGTCAGGAAATCAATTCCAGCAATTGAAGACAAGAGGCAGAAAGAGTATGTCAAAGCTACGAAAGCCCATTAGCGCCACTGGAAGTATATATGTTGCGGATTATTTAATTCGTTATTACGGATTATTAATTCGTTATTACGGATTAATTAATTCGTTATTACGGATTAATTAATTCGTTATTACGGATTATTAATTCGTTATAACGGATTATTAATTCGTTATTACGGATTATTAATTCGTTATTACGGATTATTTAATTCGTTATTACGGATTACTAATTCGTTATAACGGATTATTTAATTCGTTATTACGGATTATTAATTCGTTATTACGGATTATTAATTCGTTATTACGGATTATTAATTCGTTATTACGGATTATTTAATTCGTTATTACGGATTACTAATTCGTTATTACGGATTATTTAATTCGTTATTACGGATTATTTATTCGTTATTACGAATTACTCATAAGATGCAACTATTGTAGTCGACAATGTCGAGAAAGAAACGGTATGTCAACAGGATTAAGCAATCAATCTTTTCTTCACACCCTGGAAACTCAACTTTTTCAAGATAAAAAGAGGGAGGTAACACACACATGCGTATACAGTGTTTATATGTCGGTGAAGGGCAAAAAAATCCCTAATATTATTGACAGACAAAAAGGAGTTTCGCAAAACCAAAAATAACTCATGTCACATTAAAAACTCGCCCAAGTCCCGCATATTTCTTTGAACGAAATCGAGCTTAATTTTTAGTTTTTATCTCCGAAAGTGATTCAAAAATTTAAAGTAAATTGTACTTAGGTCTATTTATGCGTATCCTTGTTGAACACAAGCGCTAAAATGCCACTGCTTCCCCAATGCAGCATGACCAGCAATCGTCGTGTGACATGCTGTACAAAAGTTAGCCTAATGTGTTGGATTAAAACGCCAAGAAAAAAATTGCACATCATTGCCGTATCCTTGATTATGTCAACCGATGTCGGTTTGTACTAATTGTTCTGTTCGATCGAAAGGAAAACGAAACCACTGTTGATTTTGTGTCTTTACGTTTTTCCAGGATGTTTCTTGCTGTGGTTCCGATGACCCAGTATTCGAGATAATACTAAGTTCGGATAGAGGGCGGTATTTCTCATTCCACCCACTTCCAACAGTCATTCTGAACTAACAGAATTACAAAGGCCTCAGTTTCCTCCACTTATCCCAACAGTTAAAGAAACATGATTGATAAGCAGCGACTGTTATAAATAAGTAATAGTTCTGGAATGCCGTTCCGCTGCTTGAATGGACAAGGAGCATCCCTTAGCCCACCACTTCTTTCATCCGTGCTTTTTTGAAATAATTATTTTCGGGCCGGGAAATATCGGAATTGTTCAGTTTGAGGACTTTCTGTGCCGAATTAACCCGAAGGCCCCACGGTCCCAAAACCAAGTTTGGTCTTCAAAAGGGAGTATATAGGAAGCAATATAAATCTTTGACTGATCACTATATAAATGACTGATCACTATAATTATGGTTAATGTGTTTAACAGAAATTGGGCCCCCTCCCCTCCCCTCCCCGTAACATCCAGCCCCAGCCCTTCCAACCCCTATGTGGTCAGAACCCTGGCTATGCCGCTGCCCCGGTAGGCCAGGGTGCATAACAATTAAGGCCAAAAAAAAACATACTCGGTCTCTGGTCAGCGCGCGCGTCGATTTTAATCATGCGCGTCAACCATTTTTTTTTCAAATTAACACGGAAGCTACAACAGCGCCCTCTATTACCGCACCTCCTCAAATTTTTGTACCAAGAAGCACCAAGGAATTGGGAAATTGCACCAAGGCAAATGATAAAGGGCACCAAGGCAAATTATGGAGGACACCAATGCACAATGAGGACACAAAAAAGCAAAACAGTACCCACCTTGTCTGTACAATTCAAGCTTGAAATAAAAAGAGCCACAAAAAAAAACCGCGTCGCCGCATCAATTCCGGAACTTCAGTCTGACCAGAGACGGACTATTTTTGGGGGGCCTAACCTGTTGCAATATCAGCTCAGTGGATACATTTTGAGAAAACAGAGAAACATGTGCACAAGTAGTGTGCCGCGTGAGCCAATCTTCAATGTTAGATTCCTTCCAAACGATACTATTTCAGGCGGAATAATTTCATAGGGTATTTGATATCAGTCCTATCTTTAAGTTGATCACTCAGTAATCAAGGCTTCTTTCATCAAAGTGTTAGGTAGGCCTATAACTTTCCAACTAATTGCAAATGATCATAGGGCCTACGTGGCTTTAATGTTGTACATTGCAATCATTTTCAAACACAACCAAACAAACAAACAACAACAAACAAGCATACAAGCTCTTAGAGGGACAGACATAAGTCAGTGCACTCGACCAAAATGTATTTACATACATGACTCTTAAGTCTTTGTATTGACAAACAAGTGCATCATGAATATGCAGTTACAATACAGTTTGTGTACACTTTAATGTTATTAGAAAGACTTTACACAGACGAATCCGGGCACGATATCGCTGTTCACGCATGAGGCCCCATTTCAATGCAATTAACAGTGTCCAATGACAGATTATCTGAACAATAGCTAACACAATGCTTTCGCCATTGAAGGGGGCCTACGTGACAGAATTGATTGCGTGCCCGGATTGGTCAATATTCGAAAACTGCACTCACTGATTAAATTGTTACACTGTTAAAAAGGACGATCACATTATCACAGGTCGTTCTACATTTTTACTGTTAAATCAAAATTAATTAAAAATCGGTTTCACAGCACAAATACTTTTATATATTTACACTCTTGAAGTTAAAGAGTCTACAAATACAGTTAATAGCAATAATGTATTATTGTACAAAAAGGAAAAACTTTTTTTCATTTTATTGCATGATAACTACTAAAATTTTATTTTTAAAACGTCACAATCTTTCCAATTCCCTCATACATGTATTACACATAGCAAAATGTTTTTCATGGTCGGAAACGACCCCATGTATGTTTTAGTCAAACAAACAGCACCTACGAAAAGGTATAAGGCTGATAAGCTCTTCCCATTCTGTATTAACACAAAACAAATAAACCCTCTAAATTGCATTACACATTTTTATTGACAGAAATTAGTATACATGTAATGTTCATTAATGCATCCATTATGTGGTACAAAATTACGAAAAGGAATTACCTGGCACCAACATGGACTATACAAATGTTTTCGGCTGACATACGGCGGTTTGAGTTTTGAGTGTTGAAATCTGCACTTGAACTTTAATGTCTTGCTTATTAAACGACAAAATTGACAACATTGGGCAGATGAACTTGGTGATAGGGCATTTGGATGTTGCATTTTCCAAAAAAAACTGCTTGTAAAATTCAGTGGACAGGTATTGTATTCCTTATAGATATTTTTTAATTAGGCCTATGAGAATTATATAATTATATACCAAAATAGCCGGTAGATACCGTAACCGATAAAACCGTAAAAAGGAAAACAGAGTAACACCCCAAATAACACTTCACAACAGCATTCTGTCTCATTTCTGGGTGTGTGGTACGTGTAATCACGGCTGACATGTTTCTTTACCGGGAATTTCTTACGATACAGCTGGATGTTTACGTCGCATCCTTTCATTGGGTTAAAGTCCAGAGCGGAGCAGTACTTGTTCACGATTTCCGAGTAAGAACCAGAAGGCACAGATTGATAACCACGCTCCTCAAACATCAGGTCAAGTCCGGCAGGGTCGGCGAAGTCATTACGAAACTGACTGTCACCGTCGCGGTCATTGTCAATGTACAGCACGTGACAGCCAGGCTTGATCTCACGAAGAATGGCCCGCAGGACGCTCCCTCGACTCCTGTCAGCGCGGAAGAAGGCAGCCACCGCCGAGAAGGATTTCACCAGGGTGATGAGGTCGGCCTCACGGACGAACTGCAGATCAGCACTCAGGCCTGCGTCTCCGACAAGGTCGCATCTTTTGTAACTGACCCGGTGCTGACGTGTAAGGTAATAGGCAATGGCGTCCCAAGCCCGTTTCCAGGTGGGGTAAAGATCCAAGACGAGACAGTCAAGCATTGGGGGATGGACAAAGCTTTGCTCCAGAAAAGTGGTCAAGCCGACCAGGTCAGACCCAGGCCCACCTCCAACACTACACACCTTTAGTGTGGACAGGTAGCGCCAGTAATCCAAACCGGTTTCACTTTCTGAGGCCTTCATCAGAGCGTAGAAGATGAGGTTGCAGTGCTGTATCAGATACACGAACACGTAGGCACAGCGGTTAGCTGCTTCCTTCCAGTCCGTGCGGTACCGGAGGGAGGCCGTTGACAGACCCGTTCGGTAATTCTGGGACACGTTTCTAAACGCTTCCTTGACTTTGTCCACCTTTGACGAGCCATCGACTTCACGCACAAGGTCCGGCAAGATGTTGGACAATAGGCTGCGGAAAGAATTTGCCGCTTCGGCCTGGCTCTTGCTGGTTGTAGAACTCATGTCGTGTTATTCTGTGATATAAAAACAAAATATATCTTTTTCTTAATAATATATGTATAGCCCTTTATCCGGCACTTAAGTTAATGTACTCCGTGCGCACAGTTGTTTTGTGGTGATCATCAGTGGCGCATGCAGTTCACGTTATTTTCGACTTTTAATAAAATGAGAATTAAATACTTTCCACTTGTGAACATCTATAACTGGTAGGGTAGATGTTAGCACTACAAGTGCATGGACGTGGTTTACATGCAGTAACATTTGTAAATCATTAGTATGCACTCTGGCCTCTTCAAATTCAAATGAATTTTTTGTGACGGAATCTGAGATATTCTTACCAATACTTGTAAAATAATCATTCATAATCACAATCAAGATAAGGGGGGATATTATTACATGTTACTAATTACTTAGGGTCTTTTATATACGTTGTGTAGAAACCTGTAATCAAGTAATCACGTTTACCTTTCCTATAGTTAAAAAAGTGACACGATTACTAGTTTTCCTATATTCGGATATAAATGTATCATGAATTACTATCGCGCTAAAATTATCCGATTGGCCTCTTGAACTTGAGAAGTTAGTTTCAAGTTCAATTGCGCAATGTAGGTGAATTCTGGCTGTGACGGCGATTTCACAAGGTATTTGTTAGACTTGGTGCCAAGCCGGTAATTGGTTGAGTACGGTAGCCGGTCACTGGCTCCACGCGCGCAAACTATCGCTGTGGCTGCAATGCGCGTAGTCTGGTTCCCAGACCAAATGATGCTGACTATTTCTGATAAAATTAGATTTGTCGCAACCAGGTGTCATATAAAAATCCGACTCCTGTGAAAATCGGACTCCTTTCCCCTATTATTGGTTAATCCCTCGCAAGGCTCTTCTATAAATAGGCCTGTAGCTATTATCATGCTTACGCATGCGCAATACTACAAATGAGTCCATATTTCATGGAGTTGGATATTCACGCTACACCGGCCGATTACGTCCGTACCAGCCGCGCCGATCATGGAATTCGACTGAAGTTCACGGACAAAATACGACTATATGACGACTTGTCATCAAGTCTAGGGTTTTTTGTTGGCAATTCAGGGCTTTGGGTCAATTCAATCGCGAGATTTCTCACTCGAGAGTCATAAGGGGTTTTCCCTATAATAACACAGCGATGTCATCAGGGGATTTAATCTCCTAACAAAATTAATGACAAGCTTTCTCGCGGGGAAACTTGCAAATTAAATGGCGTGTATCCGAGAATTAAGCGGGCAGAATGCTTGCGAGAGCAATGGCTTTATAAGCAGCTGGGGCCAATTTCAAAGAGCTGCTTAAGCACAAATTTTGCTTAGGGCTAAGCACAAAAACCCTTGCTTATTATTATCAGGTTACCGGCCCAAACCCCATGCGATGTACATTGCTTGTGACTTTGTGACTGTTATTTAGCTGTTGTTTACTTAGCATAACAATCGCATGGAGTTTGGGCTGGTAAACTGATTATATTAAGCAACATTTTTTGTGCTTAAGCAAATTTTGTGCTAGGAAATTGGCCCATAATATGGTGCGAACAGGGAGGCCAGTTCCTTTAACCTGTCTATTCCACGGCAGTTTTTGCTGGACGAAGTGGGCCGGTGTACTCCCCCTCCCCAGACCAAGTTTCACACAATTTCCCCTGGAATATCCAGCAAGATATAATTGGGCAAATTTTCATTGGATTCTTCTCTTTTTGGGGGGGGGGATAAACATGTCTACACTGCCCGTATGTGTCTCAAGTTGAGCTTTTTATACTACGGGACAGATCGACCGAGATGCTTTATTTACAATCAAAAGTCCGGGGGAGAAAAAACAAGACATTAACTCGTACTTTTACATAAATTCTGTACCGATAATCTAATCCAACAATGTCCGTTATAGACTTGTTTTTACTGATAACACCAATGTACTTACATGACTTGTGATGATCTTGCTGAAGTGTATTCGGAGGTGCGTGATATTGTTGTTGGCTCTTGCGAGTCCAACAAAGGAATGAGTTTTAGCCTAAGTCGACGTGTACATGTACTGTCGGCAAAGCAAGCCCATTCCGTGGTCCAATCACATAACAATGACTGACTGCAACACGTCATTGACTTCTTTAGCTATGGGTACTTTCCCGCCTGTCATCGAGAAATTTTTAGAAGAATGCAGCCTCGTCCCCGGGTGTCAAGCAGTACGCGCCCACCACTACCTTACTATAGGAAACGAGGTAGGAAATAAGTAAGCCCTGGGGACGAGGTTGACAAAAATGTGCAAGCATATTATGGATATCAGTGAAGCGAGTGCGCGATGTCGCAATCTGGAATTCCAGACAGTGAGTAACAACTATAAGTTCCAGGCACACAGGCAGTAAGACTTGCTCCAGGAAAAGGACCGATATCGCGCAAATGAAATAATTTAGTTTTAATAGCAGAGTTGCTGAATTTTGTGTTGATTATTATGTATACAAAACATCATGTAATGTGATAGATTTTACCATGAGAAGATAATAATTGTGTTCAAGTTCACCTTTTCACCAGGGTGTTTAATCATGAATACTGATCGAAGTATTGAGGCACAACGTCGAGTCGTCTGGAAACAAAATTCGATATAAAATTGAAGTTGTCAATTGAACTTGATGAAATAGTTAGTGGGCAAGGCAGCACACTCTGAGGCGAGTGAACAACAGTCTCAAATATCCTGTATACAATACAAAATGTTATTTTATTTCATGTTTTCATGTCCAAGTATAAGTATACATGCACTGTTCTTCAATGAGATGTAGGAACATGCTTAATAATCATTGTAGGCTCAGTCACTGACTCAGTCACTGACTCAGTCACTGACTCAGTCACTCCCCCAGTCACTGACTCAGTCACTGACTCAGTCTTGACTCAGTCATTGACTCAGTCATTGACTCAGTCACTGACTCAGTCACTGACTCAGTCATTGACTCAGTCACTGACTCAGTCACTGACTTGGTTGACTCAGTCATTCAGAGGATAAAATGCTGGCCCTTTGGGTTCAGCAAAAAATAAAGCGCTAAAAAAAAATGAAAAAAAGAGTTGGGTGCATGATATATTTCCGATTTGGGAAAGATTGGATTGGTACCTGCTCTCTAAATTCCAAAGAGTGAAATAAGGGACTAAACGTTTTAGAGTGAAACTCACTCTCATTTTAGATCGAACAAATCTTTAAAAAAAGAACCACTTCAGCCGAAGCTCGATTAAAAACTCGATCGTTTCTATTGAAGAAATTTCACTGTAAAACGTCTAGTCCCAAGTTTCCGACTGTGGGAGTGGATCTTCCCTCGAATGGAGTGAATTTTTACTCTTGGAATTTAGAGAGTGTAGGTACAAAGCTAAAAATATCTACGGTATTACTCTTCTTCGTTAGGTTCACTGAAGCCATCTGGTTTGGGTAATGACTCATACTGTATTAAAATGGCCTCCCCGGACCGTAGTAAAAGCTTCGCAAAATTAATCGATTCTCCTATTCGGCTTGTGTCGGTTGCAACCACGACGATACCGGTACTCGGAATCCGTTCTCTTCGGGATTCGAAATCCTCGGTAACCTCGTACTTCGCGATGTTGACGGCGGAAAACAGCGCCTGAGTGTTGGCCTCGAAATCACTCTCCGGCGGTAACTCCTTCGTGACTGCCAAGACTTCGTTGAAAGTTGTCTGAAGTCGAAACGACTCCGGATGATCGATCCCGAAAAATTCCGGGTTGTTTATTCGGAATTGGATTGTTCGCTCGATGAAGGCGAGGGTAGAGTTATTGTCTAGTCTCTGCAGCTAATAAAGAAAATGTAAGCAGAATTGTCATATTAGGGTGAAATTCGTTGATTCATGGGCTAAAGTAGATCATTGAGCAAGAGATTGAGTCCAAACAAAGCAGCGGTTTTAAAAACTGGCCTTTTTATTACCTCGACATTAGTTTTGGTGGCGTTTAAACCGACAGGTGTCCAGGGTTCTGCCGCCGATGCATCAGTGAAACCAGCGTAGACGTCAGAGGACCACTGCATTGGGGAACGGGTTAGCTCCCCGTCATGCCTTATCTAGAAAGCATAATGATTAATACAAACGTTAATACAAACGTAAATACAAACAACGGGGGAATCTGATAAGGTTCACTTTCAATCAAATTTCTGTCGACAACCCCCACCGGTTCAAATTTCCTGCCCAACTGAACTGAAAAGCGCTACTGTATAACTCTTTAATCATTCAGCCCTTTCTTTTTCTCTGGACCCATGGACTCTCTTCATATTCTCCGAGTTTGCACTCCACGCGTTCAAAGAGCATGTACATTATGTCCAATATGGCGGTGATGTGTCTACAATATTAAACATGTCACGAAATAATGTGAGATTAGCGGTGTACCAATGTCATGTACTGTATAGGGCGGTGGGCACGGGCGAACAAACTCACCATTCCAGCGGCAGACCCATTCATCTTCTGCCCGTCCATCATGCCGATTTCGTCGCCGTAATATATCAGCGGGGAGCCCGGGAGCATCAGCACCAGGAAGAGCATGGCGCGGCTGAAGCGTTCGCCGTAGCGGGACGCGGAACGACTCTCATCCGCCGAGCCGACCTGATGCAGATGGATGAGACAATAAGATACACCTGAATCAGTTGTCATGATACGTGGACTGGGCAGTTTGGTTATAGGAAAGTAACGATCACCAGTGGATATGAGGGTCCGTTCTGGTGCCCCCCTCCCGCTCCCCACCGTCCCAACAGCCGACACCTACATTTTCATGAATATGATAATTGATATACCGGGGGAAATCCAAAGTGTCTATAATTATAAAGGCCTGTGATCTTCGTTCGTGTTGACTTCAACATCTCAAACATACTCTATTAGAAAATCCTAGACACGTTTTTCATGTAGGCTACATTCCTCACATTCACCTAATGATGGTCGGAGCAAACTGTATCTGAAACTTTCACCGTACACGTAGTTCAAACATTCTACGAACTTTTTCACGAGTTTGAAAAGTTAAGTTAGGCTCATTGTTGCCTGTGACCTGAGCACGGCACTTTGCCGCCACCAACTTTGAAACTGGGATAATGCTTTCGTGATGACCGCACGTTGGGATCATGGGGCACTTTGTCTTGATTGAAGGGCCTATTTTTAAAAGGAAGATAGTGTTTAAAGACAAGGGTTTTTTCTTGCTGACAGTAAAGGGATCTCATGAGAACTGCGATTAGATATAGATGCGCCTATACAACGCTCCAAAAGAATGTTGCACGATTATTTATTTAAAAATGATAATTAAAAAAATGATAATTATCATTCGTCTTATGGTGAGTCAAATAATCTCAATGGTACTTTATAGCCTTCCATCTCTTCCAAACACGTCCAGGCCAGAACGTAGATTGGTTTTCAATGCCTACCACATGGTTTCCTTGGATATCCTTCCGGAGTTTTCCTCCGAACTCTAAAACTGAACTTTTCTTTTTTGTCTCCACCTTCCGGGCCTAAAAGTTTTTGGAAGGAAGATTGGTTTTTACAGGCTTCTGGCCTACAGTGCTTAGTACACCTTTGAATAATCCTTGGTTCATTTTACAAGAAAAAAAAGAAAAAGAAAAAATCTTACTGTCCAGAGTCTGGAACTCCCGATAGGCCCGGCTGTCATCCAGCTCTCGATTGCTTTCCGTATCTCATGTCCATTCATAGGCGAAGCCATGTCCAGGAGCATGGAGTTGAAGGGCAGGCTGGCTGCTGCATGTCCGAGGTCTCCCGATTTGTTACTGTAGACCAGAGTTGCTAGGGCAAGATCTTTGCCCGTGTCTATCGCTAGTAATCTTAAGTAAGAAAACAATTTGTGCAATTACTTTAAACCGACCGAGCACTTTGACACAATCAATATGCACCGTTAACTAAACACCGTGTGGAATCATTACTTTATATAGGAGACGTGAAAATTTGGTTCTTAAATTTGCAGTTATGTTTTATACACACCGCCACCTCTATCTCGCAACAAAAGCGAAAACCCACATATTTATCAGAGCATATAGTTTAAGAACCTCTTGGACGTTTTCATCTCCCTCAAATGAAAAGTTGAAAACACAAACATATGAACGATCCCCGATTCCTTTATGGTAACAATGCTTTCCACATCATCATTCTAAATTGATCTGCATTCTTAATGCGGTATTTTAATTTGACTCTGTATACTTTAATTATTTTTCTTTCTACAATTTTTAACAGCCTTAATTGCCGTGCTTAATGTACTCTATATGTTAAAAAAAGTTTAAAATATGTAGTTTTAATGTAAACCAAATCGTATAAATCGTGGACTTCTCTCGTTATTTTGGTGACAGGGTGTATATATATAATAAATCAGAATTGAATTGAATTGGACTGAAACGAATTTTCAAATGACCATTAAAGTTGTGCAGTCCAGGTTTTCGGTTCAGGAGACATAAGAAAATGTTTCCATTTTGTTTTCGTGGACAAAATGTTTCAACAATAGGAAAAACTATAATACAAGGTGTGTTGCAGGCAATTACAATTCCACTCCGAGGTAATATTTAATGACAATCAAATTCAGGACTACATAGTAAAATGAGGCTATAAAGTACTATGTTGGAAAGTAACTCGAGTATAATAATTTCGATCAAGATATAGCAAACCCGGAGTCCGCATATTTAGTATTGCGGCTTACCTTGAGTTGTCGTGTGTATCATTTGACGCTTCGAATTCATCGAGTAGATGGCGCCACCCAGTGATCACATCTAGCGTCTCTTGTCTTGATTCCTGACCCCCAAAAAAATAGATACCAAAGAAAGATCACAAGGAGGGATATAAAAAATAAACCATATCAACCCTCAATTGTCGACTCGTAAATGTTTTAAGAGTTTCTAAATTTCCTTAAACATACCGAGTTACTTTCATCCGTGGATGTGGCACCGTCTCCCTGCTCAGTATTCGCGGGGCTATCGGTCACCATCCACGGTTCCATCAGGCGATCTACGTGGCGCATGTAAAACCCATCCACTCCCTTCTCTAGCCAAAACCTCATGGCATCCTGAAAGCAGAATGTTCGGTTATCTGACAGTTTTACTTGATCAAACATGCTATACGATTGAAGTTGCACAAATAAGTTTATGTTCTTTTAAATTGGAATGAAAGGGCTTTTACAATACCCAATTAATTAAAATTGGAGAAAAAAAATAGACCGGGACGGATGATCCCCGGGGACGCCGGGTACGGTCTTCCTGAGGACGCAGGTCCAAATGCCTTGCCAGTCATGTCTTTATTCAACCTTGTATCCATCAATTCGAGCTTGCTGGGTTTCCATTCGTGTTTCATTTTGAATTGTTGTTTTTTATACATAATTATTTGAAAATGCACACTTTAAGGCACATTTTGCTTAGATATAGCTTTTAAATCAGATATAGACGACAATTTTTCTCTGCCCATCCATGGGAACAACACTCAGGATAATTTTGAATAATTAACAATTTTCCTCGATTATTTTTCAGTAAACAATTATATGAAACATAGGCATTCATCAAAGGCCAATCCGAAAAATCATGAGAGCCAGCCCTGTATGGTTACCTGTATAACTCCGATGACGGCGGGATTTCGGTAATTCAAATCTGGTTCTTCTGTCATGAAGGAATACAGATACCACTGACGCCTGGTCGAATCATACTCCCATGACCACTGACCGTCATTATCATTGCTTCCCTAAAACAAATAGATTGATACAAAATAATTCGAAGGCGTGTCGGTGTCTCCTAGTGTGCCTTTACAAGGGTACACGACGTATTACGTTCACACTTTCCTGCACTTAAAAATAGGTTGCTGGACAAATGTCATTTCTAACCTATAATAACAAACATTTCGCAAAATATTTGGAGACGAATTGCTTCCGTAGGTGAGCAGTTCATAGTAATGCCTAGCCTATACGGACCAACATAATAAGCATATTAAGGAGTTGAACAAAGATGTGTCAATAATTTTTAAGATGATGTAAAGCGCTGAATATACTACGTCGCTTTAAAAGTGAGTGTATACACGTAGGCCTATTGGGCGAAATATACCAAAGCCAGTTTTTGAGCGTCACATTAATGGTAGCAAGCCTGACCAGTAATTACAAAAAGTTGGCAACTCGGCCTGGTCTTTAACTATGGTGCAGTCAAAAGTTTTCGAAAGTTCATTTTGGGATTGTGCATCCCAAAATTAATTGGCAAATCCCAAAGATGTGCACACGCATAATTTCAATATCGAACTGCATACATACATAATTTGCCTAAATATAGTCATCACACATCTCAAACATACAACCATCAAAGCATATAATGTGAGCAAGCAAATCTTGCCCACACTGTCGTACCGTGGATGGTGGCGGTCCACCGTTAGTGCCATCAGCCCAGATGTAGTAGTCGCTGAACTCATTGTCGGTACCCTGTCGGCTTTCCTGAAACCAAGGGTGCTGGTCGCTGGAATGATTCGGGATAAACTCTAAAATCAGCTTCATGCCTATGTAAGTTGGAAAACAAAATGCACTATTAGGTCATATTTTCAAGGTGAAAGCACCCGTCAAGAAACTCAAATTTCATTGTAGCAAACTAATGTGCGTTACATGCAGTCTTGATGATAATCATACAGAGAATAAGGCCTGCTATCAGATGTCATTAAGCCGTCTTTGCTCCGATCCTCTGTGATACACACTGATGAGTTTGACATTTTCATTGTCATTGATTGTTTTCACTGTTAATGAATTTGAATAAAAAAGGGAGTGAGGGCGCTCTGAGGGGTCTTTACTCAATGTTGTCAGAAAGCTAATAAATTCAAGTTGCCCCTGTTGGGAATCGAACCCACGACTCTGCTTACAGCGGGCAATCGTCTTAGCCATGTCGACCACCCAACCTCAGCCGGGGTGTATACCGGTTTGGTATATCATCGTCCTTCATATGCATGTACATGTACCTCAGTAATATTGTATGTTAAAAAATCCGCACCTTTGTCATGCACGGCTTTTACAAGGTTCTCGAAATCCTGTATTGTGCCGAAAACTTCATCGACTGCAGTGAGGTCGGTCACGTCCCTCCAGAGATCCGCATGGGCTGACTGAAAAATCGACCCCAACCAGATGGCATCTACACCCAAATATTCCAGATAGTCCAACCGAGAAATGATACCTGTAATATTAAAAGAAGGAAAAGGATGTACATGTACATGTGTGGTAAATTGTTGGCCCAGGAAAGTACTTGGCCGAGGATGGGTATGAGCATCTTTTAGACCAGGCCAGGGGCAGCAGAACCGGGGCCGGGGGGGCATACACTTTCCCCCCAGATTTTCCAAGGCCAATTTTAAGTGCCCCTAATGTGCCCCTCGAAAAGAAAAAATGCCCCTCAAACGCACACATGAAAGTATATGATCACGCTACAATTAAAAATTAATTGTCTCCTCTCTTGTGCAAAACTGCCCCTCAGAAACACAAGTACTCTTCTCGCATTATTGTGCACCTTCTCGAGATGGACAACTCTCCCTGGAAGCACAAATACCCCTTTCGCAACAATAAAATTGTGCCCCTCTCAACTTCTCAAGACAGTGCCTCAACTTTCACACCGACGGAAGGTGCCCTTTTTTTCTGAGCAAGTGTCCCTTTTTTGTGTTTCCCCCAGCTTAAAAAGCGTTCCACTACGCATTCGTTGAAAAAGGACTTCGCATGTTCATGATACCAACGAGTACTTTCTGCATGGACTGCTGTTTTTGCGGTTGAAATATTCTAGTAACAGGCATTTGTATTTCTTAAATCATCTTAAACATTAAGAAGAATGTACGGTAATATAATAAAGAAATAAGAGGAATACTTAATTTTAACTAATTACTTATGGAATTTTGTGTGGACGTAATTCCTCATTCATTGAGAGGGGAGGAAAGTGGAAACCGATGCTATCCCAGCCGGCGGGCGGTCGGCCTGTACCAGCCGGCAAGTTAGTAACAGTAAATTGGAAGCAGGTGGATTCGAGTGGATCATCCAAGTGATAACTTCAGTTTTTACGAGAAAAAAATACGACCAAGTTGTTAGTAAGAAAATAACCGTGTGTTTCCCCCTCACGTCACACCTGGATACGGCACTCAAACTTATTAATTATACCATGGAGGAAGGAATGCTGAACAGTTACATCAACCTTTTATGTCGCCATAACCGTCTCCGTCGCTATCCTGAAACGAAGCAGGAACGATCTGATAACCGATAGCAGTGTCGAACCATCGCTCTTGCGTCAAGCACAGGCTGCCCCGGCCGGCGTCTCCACGGGCCAACACCACGATGGCCGCTATAAACATCGCCAACCACCACGCCGCTATCACCCCCAACGCTGTCAGGCGAAACACCCGCCAGAAGACGTGGCCGGACCGCACCTTCACGGAGTCCTCGTCCATTCCTACCCATGACGACCGGTAGACGATACCGTCTGGAGCGTCGCCGGTACGGCTACTCAAGCTCCGAGGGATCCGCTGACGGTGCCGCGGAGAAGTGGGCGACGCTGATAGCGCAGCGCTGTACCGGTCCGGTTCCGGACTGTACGAAGGATTGGCTGTTCCCTCCATCTTTACTGCTATATTCACATTTCACCCGTGTGTTATGTAGTGAGTTGAATTGGTTTGTGCCACTGCCGCGCACAAATAAACTCATGACAAAAGACTCAGCGCCACAAAGAAAACAAAATGACAAAGGAAATCGATTGATGGGTGGCACTGAATATTCAGAATAGCTCATTGAAAATGTTTTGCAAAAGTCCTTTTTAAGGGTCGTGTGGAGTTCAGGCACAGAACTGATCTAGATAGAAAATGAATTGAAGCAGTTACCGTGACAACAGCCTTGAAGTAGGGTCACTTATTTTTAAGACAAAAGAGAAAGGAAGTCCCCATTTCCCCTTTTTCTAAACTTTTCAAAGGCCACTGTGCATGGCGATGATAGTCTGCAGAGCTAGCTAAGCAACATACCCGGTAGACCTACCTGCACCTATAGGCCTACTGAATATATTACATTCATATAAAACTACATATTCGAATTTGTTGATTTACAAACGCAGGGTGGTCGGGCAGACATCTTCCTCGGACATTGCCTAGTTCTAAGTTTTGAAGACTTTTATGTCCGGTAAAGTGACACTCAGCATTTTCTAGTGGAATCATTCGATTTAATAATTATAAAACAAAATGCATCCCTCCGGGTTTGATAAACTTCATTTTATTGTCCGAGAGCCCATGTTTAATTAAGGTTTGATGGTGGCAGCGAGTAGGTGGGGATGTCCAACCTTCAAAACCGTCATTCTTAAGTGTCTCACCCCGTGCGTTTTGTCACCCTGCCCCCCCCCCCCACTTTTTAAAGGGTGGGGACACAATATCAAATGCCCCCCCCCCAGATTTTTGAACTCGTGTCTCATTTACAGGGCCCTATTATATACTACAATGTATCTTTTGCTTAGAAAATATTGATTAAAGTGGTAAGAAATTGCCTCAGATCACACAACAGAACATCTAGAATCCATTTTTTTCCCGTTGCCCTTAAGCGGGCCCCGAACCCCACGCCATAAGGGCTTCGCACTCGCATCAGTTCTGATCAAGGTATTCCCCCCCCCCCTCCCCCACTTTTGAGAAGCGATTGACGCCTCTGCTTGGAAGAAAGTCTGGTTTGTTTTGACTTGAGGCTAATGTGTATATTTTGAATTCACCTATAAAAGGGGTACCTTCCGTCGGTGTGAAAGAGGAGGAAAAGAATATGGTCCCGTTCATTTCGTTATAAACCTATATGACGAGGAACAAATTATGAATACGTTGTCCATCTTGCTCTTGTGCAGAGAGACCTTTTTTTATCGCGAGAGGGGCACTGTTGCTTTATTGATGGCCGGTTCAGTCACCATTTTATTCGCGTGAAGAGCACCATTATTTTTAGGGGCCAGTTTTTCAACTTGAAACGGGGGCACAATAACTGCCGACCAAGTCGCCCACTAACTCCTCGTGAACTGTCAGGGAAACCCTAACCAACATCCGAGACGTACGAGCCCAGCTTCCAATAGTTGCTGATGGGCGCTTTCCTCGAGGGTCCTCAGACTTCACAAGACATTTCAGCATGAGTGTTTGTGTGGTGTTATTAATGAAAAGTAAAGCAGCCGGACTTGACGACATCCTCTGTGAGCAGATCAAACATCTTGGACCCGTTGCGCTTCAGTGGTTGCTTAACATGTTCAACAACTTGAGGACCAACAGCATCCCAAAGCTGTGGAGGAAAGCCAGAGTCGGCGCCTAACTAAAACCTGGTAAAGAACCAGCCAGTCAAAAGAGCTTCAGGCCCATCTCTCTGCTATGCCATATCTTCAAGCTCTTTAAAAGACTCATACTCGATAGTGTTGTCCCCTTTGTGGATGAGCTCCTCCGACCTGAGCAGGCAGGTTTCAGGCCAGGAACCGCACTCTTGAACCTCACGTAGTTCATCAAAGATGGGTACGAGGAAGGGCTGGTCACCGGAGCTGCCTTTGTCGGTCTCTCCGCAGCATATGACACAGTGAGCCATAGGATCCTCACTAGGAAACTCTTTGAGATGACATAGCTTCCTCCGCTCCTTTGGACCTCTTGATGGCAGTGCTCATAACCGAAGGATGTCCCTGCGGTCCAATCGTCTTCAAGCAATGCCACACAAGCTTCCCTTCAGTCCCAAGGAATGTCTACCATCAGGTTCGAGTGAGGCATGGCCAATCTGGTCATGTCTAAATCGCCTCAGGACAGGGACTGGACGATGCAAAGCTCTTATGCAGAGCTCTATTATGTTGGAGTGAACACGTGGCCGATGGTGTGAAGCATTCTTCTGTGTGCGTCTATGTACGGGGGATCAGAATGAATCTAGCTCGATGCGTTTCAAAGAAGCTAAAAAAAAAGTTTAAAAAAAAAGCAATGTGGCATAACTGGTGTACGGCAGTTCGCAGGGGGCGCGGCCGGGGTGTAATTTTCTTGAGGGGACATTCAATTGGTTTTAACAATAGCAAAAATCATGTTTGCCTCCCTGGAATTCTGAGAGGGGTCCCGCAGCCGATTTAAAACCTAATTACGTAATGGCGCAAGCTGCGCACTTTTTCGTGAAATCGGCTGCAGGTGGTAACACAAACATTATGTGTGTGGGTGGTAAGGCCCAAACAGGGGGGGGGGGGTTGAGTACAGAGGTGTTTTTGTCTAAATACAGTTTTTGAAAATACATTTCAACAAATGAATGGATGTCTTGTTAAGGTTTTTTAGATGGTAAATTTGATGTGTCCCAAAATTTCTGTAGAAATCATTCTTTTCTCACTCTAAGAAAAAAAAAACTTTTCTTCGGAAAATCATCTACCCATCTTGCCTCCTCACAGTCTGAGCCGTTTCGATACCCACAACTCGATTATTTGCAAGCAAATCATATGTAAGTCTATTAAAGAATCGATTCCCGAACGAATTTAGATGGGTTCCAGGAACCCCTCAGCCAAAGGCATGTAATGTTCGTCTGATACCCAGACCACATCAACATGCGTTGCATGCTGAAAGGCGGGAACTGCAGTTTATTTCACAATAACACTCGGTCAGAACTGCGAAAAGGAATCGTATTTTTTCCTCTTTTGGGTATGTATATGTTTATGTGACCCTCAAAATTAGATTAAGATATCCACAACCTTTGTTTTTAGTTTCTGTCGTGGGTAGGCATGATTTTAATTCCGATGAAAATGAACATTTGAAAAGGAGGCGACGGCTCCTTCGTTCGTGATGACGTCGTTGCGTGTACTGGGGATTTCCCCAGGGCAAAAAATGTTGCAACCTGACTGAGCTGACGCCACTTTCGACCAAAAAAAGGTGTTTTTTTTTACTTACCTTGTACCTCAGAGAGTATACTTTCATGTGAGAACTGTAAGGAATATGTTGATAAAGTCTTTAAGAGAGACTTGTAGGCGAATGTGGCCAACTTAGTGAATTTTTACAAATACATGGGATTTTTTTCATGTTTTGGTGGGAAATAAATGTGACGACCATGCCATGCACGATGAATAAGTTAATGATATAGTGTTTCACGGTAGGATGGGATGCCATATTATCACGGTACTTGTCACGTTTCTCGTTCGGAATAGAGATTGCCCACTAACCTTCCTGAATTGTCCTGTCCTTGGTGTTGTACTGAACTCTTCCTTTTCAAATTGATAATGATATAAATCCGACGGTGGTGTGGTTTTTTCCGCGTACGATGCCTGTGAAAACAGACATGCTCGGAGTGTGCGAACGGAGGTGGACTTCCTAATATCGCACTATGCGGGATGTGCTTTTATAATGATCTCAACTTTTTTTATTCATAGTTAATGTTTGACTAAAACATCCCTTGATTCCCCTTGAATAAAGTCTGATATTTTCCCTGAAACGTTCAAGTTGATTAAAGACTATATGCCTGCAGGGCTCGATTTACAAAAAAAAAGTGGCATGCACTGGTGCATGTAGACCAAAAAACCTACATGCACCAAGCAAAACCCACATGCACCATAATTCATTGACTTACACCCGTCTGCTTCTCTGAAGACAATTCTTTCTCTTTGATTTATCGAACTTTCTACAGACAGTACAGTACATAGCTCTACTGAGTGGAGCGCTGAATTACGGGTACCCCTCCATACTAGCGCTCCACCGATTCACCATACTTTGGTAGCACCATCACAGTAGCATAGTCAAAAACCCACGCGAGGACAAAAAGACCCCCAAAAAACGGTAAAGAGATTACAAATGAGAGAGACAGTTATCCTGGATTGATCTATACATTCTTGACATCCCATGAGACCCCTTATATTGTTCCCAAACAGCGAACATTTTGGAAAAAACAGCAAAATAGTCTGAAAACTTACAGTTCAATGTGTTTGCATGGAGGTTCAGTTCTTGAATTAGCTTGTCGCTGAGGGCGTCTGACGTGACGTCACCGTCGTTGCTCGATCGCGAAGAAAAACAAGTCGCGCTTTATCTGCGACTGTTTTGTGTAATAATACGTGCTCCTTGGGTGTGTTCAAAGCCCATACTGTCGCGCGGCGCGGATCGGTGCACGTATTATTACACGAAACAGTCGCTGATAAAGCGTGACTTGTTTTTCTTCGCGATCGATCGAGCAACGACGGTGACGTCACGTCAGACGCCCTCAGCGACAAGCTAATTCAAGAACTGAACCTCCATGCAAACACATTGAACTGTAAGTTTTCAGACTATTTTGCTGTTTTTTTCCAAAATGTTCGCTGTTTGGGAACAATATAAGGGGTCTCATGGGATGTCAAGAATGTATAGATCAATCCAGGATAACTGTCTCTCTCATTTGTAATCTCTTTACCGGTTTTTTTTGGGTCTTTTTGTCCTCGCGTGGGTTTTTGACTATGCTACTGTGATGGTGCTACCAAAGTATGGTGAATCGGTGGAGCACTAGTATGGAGGGGTACCCGTAATTCAGCGCTCCACTCAGTAGAGCTATACAGTACATAGCCTTTTTTACTCGATCATGCTCAAGGCAAGCCTAGACCCGTGAACGTGGCGTTGTATACAACGCCACGCTGTTGTGGCATTTCGAACATGGCGAAATTGATCCGCCATACATAAATTCGTACATATGTTGAGTACTTACATAGAAATCTTAATTTGCCTTCCCGCGTGTTCAGGATGCGTCATTTCGACGAAATTTGCCGTCGATGAAGACCCATACGAACGTGTAGAAATTGGATTTTAACCTGACAAGTGACACAAGTACCCAGAGTCATTTGCGTGCAAAATTATCGGAGTCCTCCGAGCTACACGTCTGCTTCATGTGGCGCATAAACAGTAAACAGTAACTATATGCATGAAATGAGTATTTTGGTGGCTAAAAAGTTACATGCACGTCGTGCATGCTCAGTAAAAAAGCTACGTGTACAAGCAAAAATCTACATGCACTGGTGCATGCTTGCACCCGGGTATATCGAGCCCTGTATGCCTGCGGGATGATTTCTTAAAACACTGCCCGCCCCTTTCCCAAAAGGAAAACAAGAACGGTGTGCCATTTTATTATTTTTAACGCGCTGTCCTTATTTTGATCCTGTAAACGTTTTTACGATTTCGCGGTGGAAATATCGTCCTTCCCGTAAAGGAAAAGTGTTGTAACCTGATGCCACTTTTTTTTTCATATAACATTCCAATGAAGGTCATTCAGTGCAAAATGACGATAAGACATGAATCTGGGAATGAGAAACATTTCCAATTTTGTTACGAAATATTTAGAAAATTTTCTGGACTCTCCATAGACTTTGTATACAATTGCAGACGTGGCGTCGTTCAGGTTCCATCATTTTCCCCCCAAATTATTGTGAAATACCTTACTTGACTGTAGGTGTATAAGCATAGTTGGTAAGTGAATAATAATCTCAAGCATCCCGTGAAATTAAAGCACATGGTGTGCTGCTATTTTCAAGAACAGTGGAGTTTGGTTAATTAATTAATTAATGGTGTATGGGACCTTGGACGAAGTCCCGACGGACAGGTTTTTTTTTTTATAAATCAGAGTTTAAACTCACCAACATTGGTTTTTCAACCCGAAAAAAGGTTGCACTGTATACATATCGCAGACCACCTGCATGTAATAGTGACATTTTGTGGGATGGTTCCACCATTTTCTAAAGACGAGAGATTATCTTGTCTTCAGCATGCCTCGGGGAATATCGATACATTCACACCATGGCAGGGAATAATCAGAACCCAGAGGAAAGATTCTTACAACAGAGTGTTCAGATTGTGTCTATACTTGAACCTTTTCTCCAGCAAGCATGGCTGACAGGGCGCAGACAACCACCAAGAAACACAAGCAATTTGTGTCTGAACCCATGGGGGACAAACCAGTGACGGAACTGGGGGGTATTGGCCCCAAGTATGGCGAGAGGTTACAAGAGGCCGGATTTGAAAAGGTGAGATTACTACAACACCTTTGACTATGGATCAGTAACAGTGAAGGAACAAAAGGCTACTCATTCTGTACACTGCCTCAGAATCTCTCAAGGCGGAGTAAGAGTCTGAATACCAGCTGGTGCCTCGTTGACTGATTGACCTGTGATGTAGGGGTCAACTTAATGTGAAAGAAGTACTGCTGGAGAACTTGGCTGATAAAACTACAGGGAAAGTGACATTACCAAGGTCCATAGCAATAAGATTTCAGGATCACTGAAGGTGTTGTTCCTCATGGGGCCGTATCATATAGGGCGTGGACCTTGTACACCTTTCTCAACTGTGAGAAAGAGCGAGAAATTATGCTGCCATGTGCCTTTTCTAAAATGCCATCTTAACGTGATATTTGTGCACATTCATTAAAAATTTGCTGCCGAGGCTCGGCGTCACGCATGGAATGTCCTTCACAAAGCCGGCTCTAAAAAGCCCCATAAATGTGTCTCAAATACTGGACTTCCTCTGTATTGCCTCGCAATTATGTGAGCTAAAAATTCTGCAGTTTGGACCAAATTTTCTCTCTAAAAGTACAGGATAACTAAACACCTAGAAGTAGGGAATTTGATTTGTCCTGCTTCTAGTGCTTCCATGGTGAATATAAGTGGAAAAATTTTAAAACAGTCTACATGTAGATTTTGAATTCAAGGAACACGACTTGAATTTAACATGCATCGATGTGTGGCTCCGAACACAGAAGAAGTCCAGTATTTGAGACACATTTGTGGGGTGCTAGCTCCATTGAGTAGGCACAATGTGCCATTTACGATTCTTGCATGAAGTCCACAGTCGAATATTGCGCATAAAATGCGCAGGTAGGCTTAATCCTAACCCCCTGGGCTTTTTTGGCTAGGAACAATCCTCAATCCTGCAAAATCTTCCAGTTGCCACCATGTAAAAATTAGATACAGCCTCAATCATCCAAAATCATCGTTATTTCTTTCATTTGTTCAGTGGAGGGGTAAGTATTGCTTCAATCCTTCACAATCCTCGAACAATCACTGCTAATGGGTTGAGGCAGCGCTGATGACATTCAGAAACAGTGCAGATGATATCGAGCATAATACAGGGCTCAATTATGCATGACTGAACATAAACAATGCTGGGTACAGTCTGCAATCTTGACACCAATGCATCCTTCAAAATCAACCCACAAATTTTGCCATTCAGCCCCAATACTCCAAAATCCTCCAAAATCACCCGGAGGACTTTGCAGGATTGAGGAGGATTGCCCGGAGGATTGTGGAGGTTTGAGGAGGGTTTACGGTTAAACTTAATGTGCCTGAACTTAAAAAGAAGTCTGACATTTCTTTTTTGTTCATGTCCCACTCTAGGCCTTCAATGTTCTCGGTCAGTTCCTGGTGCTGAATAAAGACAAAGAGCTCTTCATTGATTGGCTGATGGCAACGACGTCGGCTAATAACAAGTGTGCCAACGATTGCTATAATTGCCTCAGAGATTGGAGTGATGCCTTTATGTAATTGTTGTTTCTGTTTTTATTTTTAACAAATCTATTGTGTCCATTTTACGATCATACCCTGCATGTTAAAACTGTTTATAATCGTAAGCATTGTTTAAGCTTAACTGAAGTGATAAGGCAGAAGTAAGATGGATTATGCCAAAGAAATGTAGGGAATAGAGGCGGAGAATGCGGGAGGGGTGGGGGGTAGTGCACTCAAGGGGCAAGCTTGCTGCTAACTATTCATATTTCATGCAAATAGGAGCATAAATTGTAGGCTGTAGTGCACTAGCAGAACCAAAGCAATGTTTATTCCTTCAGAATGCACCAGCAACTTAACACAGTCAAGTGCACTGCTGCTTTTCAAATTGAACGGCAGCCCCATTTTTTGTTATGGTTTCAAAAAAGTAAATTCATTTTGTTTTTAATTCTTAATAAAATCCTATCAAACTTCTCTTTCCTAAACCAATTTTCCACAAGGTATCTTTTGGGAAACTTAATTAAGCACTGTTATTTGTAAGTGTGATGAGCTGTGGGTTAATTCAATCTCTGATCAACTGTCCATTCATACATAAATTAACTTTCATTTAGTTGCCCAAGATTATAAAGTAGAGTTTATTCAAAAGGTCTGATTGAGAATTGGCCCTCTATGCCATATTTGAGGCTTAACATCCAAGTATGCATGTAAGGCTCTTATGCCTGAGAGGAATGAATGCAAATTATGTTGGTATTTCCAAATAAGTACATATTTGCAAACATAAGTTGTCACCACAACATGCATAAATTATGTTCTGTTTTGATGTGGTTGTAGTCTGGACAATTGTTTTACAATTACACAGGTATACAGTATGTAGATCATGCTTAGTGGGGGAAATTTATGCTACAATCTAATCATCATTTGATCTGATGATAAAAAAATCTGGTAAGTCCGATTTGAAAATGGGTAAGTTAAAATCTGGGAGTGGGTAAGTGCTGGGTAAGTGGGTAAAAAAATTGAATTCGAGGCTAGTTCCAGCCCAGCCATGACTGGGTGTTGTCTGTAGATAGCACTCACAAAATAGTTGTATTTTTAAAACTAGAGAGTGTACATGTACTTGCTATACAACTGTCACAAGGGCGTGCCTCCCTGAAAAAGCAACTGTATTGGCAATTCAAAGTGATTCTCCTTTCTAAATTATATGTAAGTTGACTACAACTTCAGCAAATGAATATGAAAAATGGTTAAATGTGAACAATTATTTTGCCCAAATTGAAAATGGCACCTTATTGGCACGTCTTGTAATACAAATTGTATGTAACTAAAGCCTCTGGTTTTAACTCTGGACTAGCACACATTAAAGAGTATGCATTGTATTTGCCTGTACACGCGTAGTTTATTATAAATGTGTATAAATTCAACTCGGCATTGCAGAATTGTAAATTCATCATCATAATTCAATTACAAGTCACCGCTGTCTGTACTCAAATTGAAAAGCTATCACTCACTTTACCTGAAAAAAAAATGCATAAATTGTTCATTCTTCATGATGTGTTAATTGCAACTTGCTATGAAATTGGACTCGTCATTGTCTAATTCACAACGCTGCAGTGCGGATGGGGCATGCATTGGACAGAAAATGTGTCTAACGACATGCCCCCTTATGGAACAGTCTGCATGTCACTGTGATTAGGCCACACACACACACACACTCTTGATGATGTGAATGAATGGGGTTGTTAAGATCCTAAAAACAAACTTATGTCGCTTCAATATCAATATATCTTAATATCAATTCTCAGTAAATTTGCTCAGCATCCTTACCTGCTTAGAAAGGTCTGTCGGGGATGTCCATGAAATTAAGCATTTTGGCTAAATACAGTCGAGTCTCGTTATAACACACTTTTTCGGACCTAGCCAAATTGTTGGTTATATCAGAATTTTGTATTAAGAGAAACATCAGTCCCATTCATTGTGCACATAAATGCACAATCGGGACCAAGGCTTTATGTTTGTTATAACCAGAATTTTGTATTACAGAGTTTGTACTAACGAGAGTCAACTGTAACTGGAAACTGCTTTCTGCTTCTTAAATTCATATGATGAGCATAAATATGCAAAGAATTTTACAAGCAAAAAAATCAACTTATTGCTTTGGATAACTTATTGCTAATTAGAACTTTTCTGCAAAATACTCACAGAAATAGTCACAAGCCCAGTGGCGTAGCCAGGAATTTTTCGGGGCTGGGGGGCTGGAACATTTCATGGGGGCGTCATGTAGATCAATAATATTTTTAGAAACTCAAAATCTCAGTGGGGGGGGTGGGCGACTGTGGGGCGACAAGGTTTCATGGGGGGGGGGTCTGTCTCCCCCCCCCCACACACACACCTTAAAGATAGCTGCAGTGTGGCTGCAGTGCAACTGATCTGTAAAATTGTATTGAATCACTTTTAATCGGAATTGACATTGTAAATATAGTTATGCTGTGGGGCTTTTAATAGTCCGTAATACAACTAAGAAGGTATGCTTTATATTGCATGTGTATTAACCAAGTTTGAAAAATTCACATTAATCAGAATTGCTTATTATTGAAGGACCACATAGTACAGATGCCATTAAAGTTGTATTTTATCCTCGAAAACAAAATGGTTTTGCGTCCATCCCAGCTATTTTCAATTTTTTTTCTCATGATTTTGCTGTTGAAGCTTGTACAATGTTTACAATATCTGTCAATACTGAACAAACCTGTAATAAAAACATGGCAAGGAGAGCCGGGGGTGGCTCTTTCAGGGTTTTCCTTACATTTCCTGAGAATTTGTTGGAGGTTTTAGGGTTTGTAAGAAACGTATATTTTGACCACCAGTCAAAGAAGAGTGTGGAGAGACCTTTCACGCTTACTTATTGGGACTTTTTCCCTTCCAAAACGAGTGGGTGGGACAAGGCCGCAGAAAAATAATGGTATTTAGAACAAAAAAATCAAGAAGTAAAGGCATTTTTAGACACTGGTGTTGACATGTCTAAACATTTTTATTACCAAAAATTTAAAACGTATACATCAAATGTCACAGAAAACAAGAAAATCTCCATAAATGACGGAGAAAGCAATAACTTTCTATTAAGAGTATCCATCAAATAATTTGTTCATATGAAAACTGCACTGAAATTGTGACAGTTTAAATGAACTGATAAGAAATTAAGGAACAATCTACTTTGTTTAATTCATGATTGAAAGTACTGTTTGATGCTAATAGGAAGATGTGAGGCATTCTGGCAAAATGAGATGGAACTGGGCCCAGGCCGTAGTGGAGAGAAATGCAAAAAAAACTGAATAGGGTTTTTTTTTTCATCGATTTTCAAAATTATTGAGATTTTATCTTTGATGTCTACTACACATCTTTTAAAATAAACATAATATAAAAATTGTTGAATTAAAGTGTTTTAAGGCAACTCTATTGGCATGTTTCATTTTCACAAATACAAAACTCAAAACTTTACAGACTTTTTCTCAATATTTTACTTTATTTCTTGACATGTTGATAAATGCTAATTTGAAACAGCCATAACTTGTCAACAAAATGTCCAATTGAAGTGCAACAAACAGTAAACCCTCATTTCAACCTCTGCCTAGTTCTGTCTCATTTCGCCAGAACGCCTCACAAACACAGAACAAAATTGTCCCTTAATAAAACAAAAAAATACATGTTTTGCATGTAGATAATGCATACATGTATGGTGGTTATTGTAAGCATCATTAAAAGTAAACACTACAACCAAAAACTGCTCAAATATCAAATTTTACTGAAATAGAGAATACCCTGATATATATCACAGCTTTATTAGCCGTTTTCTTCAGCACCAATGCACATCAAGTACATGTATTATGCCTATGAATGTTCAAAAATATCAGTACATAAAGTCAGTACTGAGCAGACGACAATAAGTTCATTAATTTTTACATGTTTTTTCCTGAATTGAAAGAAAAATTAAGTTCTTAGCAGGAACACATTTCTAGGAGATAACAGTGACTTGAACAGCTCTGTCCATATGAAGTGATCATTTCTGATATGAAAAGGAACACACAAAATGTAAAAAAAAAAAAATTATTGAAATATGTTTCTGATTCATTCATTATTTCAACTTGGTGCAGATTACATGCACTATATTTAAAAAAAAAAATTCAATTCTAAATTTTCACAATTTTCAAAGTGACTGTTCATACAAAGAAGGAAAATAAAATCTATTCTTCAGACCTATGTACAATTTCATGGAGATTATATCCATGAAGATATCTGTATCGTTCAAGTAGAAAAAAAGTTAGATTTTAGATGGAAGCAGATCGTCATAAGAATTTACAAAAGCTATTGCACTCTTGAAAAAAAAATTAATGAAGTGTCCTCCATTAATAAATGGTTTCTTATTTTTGTCTTCTGCACCAAAAGAGAGGGTTAGGTGACCGCTGGAACGGACGTTCGAACACAGTGATGTAGTGCCTTGATGCTTAGCCTTAAGGCTGCCTTAAGGCTGGACTTTAGGGCTTTGGCCTTGGTCTTGAGGCTTGAGGGCAAAAGCCTTGGCCTTGGCCTTGGCCTTGAGTGTTAAGCCTTGGCCTTAGCCTTAAGGCTTGAGGGTCAAAGTCTTGGCCTTAAGGGTCAAAGCCTTTGTTCCAACACTGTTCGAACACATTGACGCTGATGCTCGTGCAAAGACGCAACTGGTTTGCACACTCAGAATGGAAGAAGTCGTGCATACTTCATGTGCTCCAATCAGTACACCCATGCAGTGGATGCCTCCAACTGGAGCGCTTTTGAAAGTTGTGAAAAGTGCCACCCACTGTCCGTGTGACCGCAGTCTATCCGGTTCGTTAGGCCCCCCAAAAAAGTCTCCGGTCTCTGGTCCGTGCGCGCGTCACCGTAACCATGCAAAAAAAACTCCAAAGTCACTGGTTTGACTGGAATCCTGCTGCTGCACAGTTTTAACCTGTTTTTAGAAGGGGTTAAGATCGAGTATAAGCTTTATGTGGCCTCTCTGGGCTCCCATATATTTTGCACTCAATTTGGTTGGGCACCTTTTGCAGACGGTGTTGTAATTTGGTAATTGTGCGTCTGGAAGCCAGACTGAGGGAGCGACAGTCAGGAATCTGGAACCTGTAAGCGCTTTTTAATTAAGGTATGGAGCATACTGGAGACTTTTTTGGGGCCTTAGTTTGACTTTACTTCAGTTTAAACCACGCCCACTGGCCTTTAAGTAGCATTGAAACCGGAAGTTAAAGCAACTCGAGTGTTTATCCAATGGGCGCTAGTAATCAGTCGTGCACGCGCGTATGATATTTTTACTAACGAACCGGATAGGCACAGACTTGCATTTCGGATTTCTGTGGGATATTTGATTGCACATCTGGGCTAAGACAATAAATTTATATATGAATATATCTGTTTCTGTAATTGACTCAGAAGTTAAGTATTGCTGTGTAGCCATAATTTATGTATGATCTCCAAAAGCCATGCATGAACAGCAGATGGTGTTTCGTGACCACTGGTGAGATCTCCGTGTGCAGGACTCGCCCATACGTGTACGTGCACATTCTAGAGCATGTATGGTAGTAAGTACGCATGGTTTATTTTTGTATGAATGTACAAATACCCATTGGTCTCATGAACACCAGATGCGGTGCGTTAAGGAGTTTCCCCTAAAAGGCAGTTCATACTTCATGTGAATGAGAATGTGATGCGAATTTGACGTCACGACATGCACGAAGCATTCGCTGCAAAATTTGTCAGAGTTGAAATGTGTTCAACTTTTGCGAATTCGTAGTGCAAATACTTGCCCAGATTTCACAAACGCGCGTTTGAATACGCTTTCGCACCGAGTATGTACATGTACCAGCTTTAAAGATATAGTCCATCATTTGTAATTTGTGCATTTTGTTCGTTTGAAGCAACAAAAGTGTTGAAAATCTAATGAAGGATACTGAACAACTAACCTGATGAAGGTTCAGCTCAGCTTTAGCTGTACATTTCGAGAAAAACAACATTCTAGGATCTCAATTTCAAATCAAAAGTTGCTGAATCATGTTTTGAATTGCAGCGCACTGATCCAACGAATTATAGCAACCGCGCGCGCCTGTGTGTCATGCCAATGGTTGCGCGCGCTGCGCTGAATAACAAAACGAACTACTAATTTAAATTTTCCAACGGTGTGTCTTAAGGCCTTCTTTCGTTGATTACTTCAAAATGATAGCTTGCCAGAAAGATTAATTTCACAGGGAGTTTAGTCCACTTACTATCTTTCAACCAAGTATGTTTTTCAACAATAATATGCCAGTTACTTTTTCGGATGGCTGCAAATGATGGACTATAGCTTTAACTCTCTCTTTCTTTGTTACTGTGAAGGAGGGTACTTGAACACGTGTTCCAAAGTACTAATTATGAAATGCCTTCTTCTAGTCTTAATCCGTCGTCATGATTTGGCGGTCTGCTGATTACTGTCCCAGTGTGTATGTAGCAGGTCTATGGTAGCTCCCAGGGCCCAGCTGATCTCAAACCCACGGATCCTTTCATTCATCTGTACAGGAAAACAGGTGAAAGATAAAGTGAAAATTGCGGTTCACTTTAACTCACCATCATCATCATCCCCATCATCATCATCATCACTACATCGAAGCAAAACGAGTGCAGATACAGTCGGAATTGTTTTCCTCAGATTAAAGTTCGGTGCGTATCAAGTGGCTGATCAGCCCGATGTGGGCATGGCACACATGTCCTATGGACATATCCAACAAATCTAACACTTGACCAAGAAAGACTTATCTGTCAAATTCAGACAAATGATAGAAAGCGCGCATTGTTCTAAATAGCTTGCATAGGTGATGATTAACCCAACTCCAACTACAGGGATAACAGGTACCAAATATAGGCAAGTTTGGCATATTTGGCAGTAAGACTCCTTTGTGATATTAGGCTCCATCAAAATTACTTGGCTCCAGCTGGCAGTAACACATGCACCTACTGAGGCACTCAGTAAGTGCATGTTACTGTTACAACCCTATGCCTCATCATTGTTTTATACCCATGATCATACGATCGTACTTTAAACTAGAGTACACATTTGAAAAGGGTCCAAATTCACTGAAATATTTGCTGTCTTTCAGATGTAGGTTGTATAATGGTCAGACGACTGCAAACAGCCATCACTTGGGCTTACTGAGTCTTGTTGACAGGATGATCAAGACAAGGCCGGTGAGACTCATTAGAAGGATTTTTTTTTCACAAGCATGTGGTTCTTGTCAGAGGGCTGGTGTTTGGTTAGTATTACTCACAATGTTATTTGGCTATGTTTGAATGAGGAACTTGTGAAATATGAATTCATTTGACCAAAATGTTGACCAAATTATTTTAGACAACCAAGGTTGATTTTAGCACACACAAAAAACATTCTCTGGCTCCACAATATGCCACAACAGTGGTTAGGTGTGCCGTACATCTACATGATCTGTCACTAGCAACCTGTCATCTGACACTACTTGGGATACAACTTGGGTTGTTTGTGGTGACAATGGGTCCTTATCATAAAGGTAATTGTGTCAGGGTTATTTGTGCCATTTTGAAGAAGAAAAAAAGCTGCTTCGAATTGAGGATCAATGCAGTTTTTTATGCAGACTAGATGCACACTTACCACGAGTTCTGTCTCACTGTCAAATCCATAGCCATGCGTAAGTAACGTATTAATGTAGACCAAGTCCATGCATAGAAACGGGTTGCTGGCGTCATAAGATTTGCAGGCTAAAGAAGATAGAATGAGAAACAAAAAGTAAACTAATCAAAGGCTTTCAACATGATTTGCGCAGGGGATTTGTACTTTTCTACACTGAGTAACATGTTAAGTATACCTTGTTTTGATTTTGAAGAGACTGAGCATAAGCTACTCTACTTGGATTCAAACCGGTCACCGCCACCATATAGTGCACTTATCATTCAGGAATCTTTACAACTCAACCATCATCGTAATCAAAAATATCTAAACTGGTGAGCAAGAACTTCTTGAACCCAAAGTTGTATCTTTAATTTCCTGTCATAAAATCTGGAGTAAATCACAAATCTTTGTAGTCTCACAGCCGAGCCTTAAAATCCACTGTTTGCGGAAAAAGGCAATAACTGCCACAAAGAAAACTAACAAAGAGCAATTTTTGTATGTGTTCTACATTTGATACTCTTTACCTTGACCAAAGAGCGAAAGAGGGTGCAATGATTATAATTACGGCAAATGGTACCTTAGGGAGACATTCCCATAGACTTGTGCACAAAAATGCCTAACTTCAATGACACCTAACCCTAACCTAACCTTATCCTACCCTCACCAAACTTACTAAATTTGGGTTCTGCAGCACGAGGAATCGATTTAGCCTATTTGCGACACTAAAATTTTGCCTAGAAATACATGTAGGAGTTGAAACTTAGGGAGACAGTGAAATGTCTCCCTTATCTACCTTGTCTCCCTAAAGTATAACTTTTGATGATGACGTGTCTCCCTAAGGGCACGTTTACATGCACAGGAATTAACCATACCAAAAGCATCAAATGTGAATAGTTGAAGAGTTCAATTACCTTCTTTTGCGACTCTAGTAAATTCTTTCACTCGAACTATGCCTCCAAACTCTCTGGCTGCAGGAAATAGACAGGAATCAAAGTGTTCAACAATCCTAATTTTAGCTCAATTGTTGCCTTAAAAATTGACAGCCTGCATAGTCCAAGGGAAAAATGTTGCAAAACAAACTTGTCGTGAATGGGAGGTTTGCGGTAACACCATGTGAATGATATCTCTAAGTGAGTTGTGTGATTCTGAGAAGAACCCGTTGGTTTAACTCGACGTTTCGAACAGTATGCTCTGCTCGTCATCAGGAGACTGCCGGTTCTTGCTAGTGTTGTAGTTTAAGTAGTGGAGGCTAAGTTTAGACCAAGTCCACTACTTAAACTGCTACATGCACACTAGCAAGAGTCCAAGTCGAGTTAAACCAACTGGTTCTTCTCAGAGCCACACAACTCACAAAGAGATATCATTCACATGGTGTTACCGCAAACCTCCCATTCATTGATCATGTCCACCATGTCGTGCTACTGTAAATATACTTTATATGGAAAAACTCAAGCGCCTCAGGATTTGCGTTTCAGACGTTTGACTGTTGCTGCATTACATGTAGGGGCTCTTGCACAGGATAAAAGTTCTGCAATTGTAACCAACTTTTGGGAATAAGCCTAGAATGTGAAGCAAGAATTACATGTGAATTGTGTCTCAAAGATAAATTCTGTTGGGAAGAGGTGGGTGAGAGTCAAAGTAGTTCAACATAATTTCGAAGGTTCTTCAAAATTAACGTCTGAATATAGACCTTTCTTTTACCAAGTCACAGCATTAGCATACTATGGGCTGCCCACATTTGCAGAACAGAATAACTCACAAAGTTCGTAAAATATAATGGGATGTGTTGTACAATTATTAAATACACTGTACAACCACACAAAACAAAATCCAGATTCCTTTTCTCTCATAGCAAAGAGGTGTGCAAAATAAAGTGTTGTCATCAGTCAGCACTGTTGAAATTTGTAAAAAAAAAGATGACCATTCAATCAAATTGATTCCTTATGTTTGTAAAACCACAGAAAAATCTACAGACGAGAACCCTTGTGCCAAGTGTTCTCCAACCTGTAAAAATAACCTGGTGCCCCGACATGCTTTCTGAGGCACCCGCCAAGCTTCTTACTGTGTTAGAAATGGCCTAAAAGCTGTTATCCATACATTAATTACATATTCATCTGCAAATAGCGCCCCCTAGCATAAAAAAATGTATGACTGCAAATAATGCCCCTAACATATAGCGCCCCCCCCCCCTCCGCTTTTTTGGAGAACACTGATTTTGTGCCAAATTACCATTGTGCCCAAACACAAACTCATGTATCCATAGCAACACTGCTCGGCTTACTTATCAGTCCGCTTTCTACGCCTTTCCCCAAGAAGTAGGAGGACGTGTAGAAGCTGCGATTCTCTATTTCCTTGGGTCGATAGACCTTGTCTCCCATGAACTCCTTGGTCACGTCGGAACAAGAAGTGAAAATGTCCACCATGTCCAGCCCGTTGGACGACCACGTCTCGTGTATCACACCGGCAAATTCCCACGTTGCTTTGACGTTCGGCGGCAGGCAGACAGTGGAGAGATTGGTGTCTACTCCTTTCCCCAAAATGAGACAGAGGGTAAAGATTAATATTCGTTACAATGACACACAGGTTGTCTGAAACAATCTAGAGAATCTTGCAGTTTACGCAGTTTAGGGAATCTTTTCTTCCAAAGATCAGGTGACTTTGATCACTTTTCTGAATTGGGACATTTCAGTTTAACTGGTATACATGTATGGTGTACCTGTTGTACCAACCTCTTCCCCAGTGCTTACTTTATTTCCAACCTCGTTTCCAATAGTAAGCCCTGGATAGGAAACTTTCTTTCTGTATCCTGATTCGATATCACAATTTGCTAGTAATGAATTTTTATCGTGTGGTTGGTGTTTTTAATTCCAACGTGCATTACGTGTTTTCACGATAATTGTAATTATAACGTCCACACCTACTCAAAAATACTCCTTTCCTTTCCAGTTTGCTCATATAAATATGAAATGTGATACTGCATATCGACGGACCAGATTGTAACATTTTAACTTTAAAAAAAAATGGTGTTTTCATAACTCACAGTTTTTACCCAGACACCGCATACAAAAACAAACGCTAATGGAATACACATGCAGGCACCAGACTATTCCTCATTTGCATACGTGTTCAAAAATCTTGCACACGTGCAAATGATCCAATACCAGAATGAGAGAGCAGGTAGTGGTGGGCGCGTACTGCTCGACACCCTGGGGATGATGTTGATGATGTACCGATTATCACAATTGGTTTGTGATCATCCTTTTTTATCGAATGACAAAAATTGATGGGCTCCACACCTTATTTGGGACCAAGACCAAAGCCTGCCACCCTAACCCTTACTCTGTAAAATCCAAAGATATCCAATGATTATCACAGTGCGTAGTTTCCATTGGATCTGTTTGTTGGATTCTGTATGTCCCAGAGGTTTCACCTTACCCTGTAAGGGTAAAATTCCCCCTTGATCTTGATATGGTATGCTTCCAAACAGTAATACATGTAGGAAGTCACATGCATGTACGACTTCTCAAATAAACAAGTATCAGCATACATGTATGCGTAACATTTTCAATATGTTCAGTAGAACTTTGCTATAATGAACAAAAAAATTACAAAACTTTTCAGCAACCAAAGCTGTGTACAGTTGTAAATAACTTTAAGTACAGTTGTAAATAACCAATGGGCATGTTCATTACAGCCACAGTGCTCACTATAGCTGCGTTCCACTGTACATTTGATTTAACAAATTGCAAGTATCATAATCAGTTTAACAAGTAAACAAATTACAATTCAAAAACCCATAATGAAAATAACAATCGCTTTAACACTGCATATAGCACTCCTGACGTGCCACTGAATGTCACTGAACGTTTCAAAGTTTATATTAATAATGCATGAGGTTTTTTGTATCAAACATGCAGCTGACAATGCTTAGACAGGATGGCTGACCTTGAAAAATCTACGCATAATTTAAACTGAATATAAATGAGCACACAAAAGGAGGAAAATCAATATCAGGAAGAGGCTGGCACGTAAGGATTAATGCGATCACATAACAGAAAGAAATGGCTCTGCGCCGCTGAGCATAAAATGTCACTTTTTGCATAGTTTACAAACACGGAGATAAACACCGGCCTGATGGCCCATATTGGCTTGTGACAGACTTTACTTTTTACTTTCCACCAGTGAGGGGGTGGTCATCATTACCTGATTCTTCATGAGCTTGGGTACTTGCTACTGATGCTAACCCCATCTTCTGCTGTTCAAGCTTCAAGGTCTCCAGCCGAGCTTCTTTAAGACCAAGTCCAAGATAACTGCAAAGGAAACAAAATGACAAGAGTAGTTTCGCTTAGATTAGAGTTGAGTGCCATAGTCTTGTCTCAGTGATCATTTGTTGATCACCTCAGATTGATGCCGTGCGATATTGGTTTTGTAATAGTCTAGGGGCTAGATGTTGTTCTTGTTTGAAACGTGATAACCTGCCGCCACGATAACCGGCCTCCACGAGAGGGCGCTATCACACAAAGCAATATCGCCCACGAACCTGTCAGAACAACGTCTAGGGAAACTGCTGATTCCCCCCCCCCCCCCCCGAGATATGGGGGAAACTCATGCACATGCGTGACTTCTGCAGGCAATAACCGTCCATTTTCAGACCTACAAATACTACACGTAACAAAGAGCTGACCAGTGAAGTTGCACAAAGGTCTTGCTGCATCTTTTATTGCAAGTGCTGAAGAATTTGCTTTGGAACTACTATAATATTTTTGAATTGCCCGCTGCATATTTTAGGCCAAACAAGTGCGGGCGCATTACACAACCAATAAGAGTTTCCCGAGACGTTGTTCTGACAGGTTTGTGGGTGATTTTGGTTGGTCCTGATGGTGCCCTCTCGCGGTGACCAGTTAACGTGGTGGCAGGTTATCGCGTATCAAACAAGAACAACGTCTAGCTCCTAGACTAGTTCTGTAATAGTCCACCCTCACATATTTCGAATCGCTCGCACTAGCGTCTTGGGAATCCTGCATGGCAAGTTTTAACTTTTCATTTATTTTTTCACAAGCCTTTCCTAAGGAACCAACCAGCAACCACAAAAGTTTAATCATATTTATGTAACATTGTATGTAGTGTTCACTGTGTCGTATCCGAATCACAGTTACAGGAAGATCCGTCCACGAATAAAGGGAAGGTATAGCGCCAAACAGCAACTGCGCCCTCAAACATATATTGTCAATGCAGGAACCTAAAATTTTAACTACTAACCCCAACCCCCTAGGGTGATCTTACTAGAAACGTTCCTCATCCTTGCAAATCCCAACACCATATGGTAAACTGTGCACATAAACAGTTGGACTGTGTTTATTTGTGGTATGTCTAATCCCATGTGAAGCAGTCAGTTTACTAGTGCAGTACTCATCCTAACAGATCCCAACAAACCCTGGTGTTGGAGTTTGGCTGGTTGGAAATTGACCTATCGCTGTTTGCGAGTTAGCCACGCCCCTTAGACAACCCTATGGAGTTTTTGTACCCTAATTAGTTTGCTTGTCTCAGATTTTGTGCGTTCCGTGTCCATTTTTATATCATGTAATTGGCCAATATCTCACAAGCTGCGTTGAAGCGATTCTAACGCGATTCTACCGCAATAGGTCAATTGTTAGGGCTAAGGAATCTATGTATGAACAGTAGATTGTGCCATGTGGCCTGCTGACACGAGCCACTGTCTATCCGCTCCATTAACAAGTACCCCCTCACCGGCAAAGAAAGTACAGTTGGGGGTGACCGAAGGACGCCATCTTGCCTGATCTTGCCTGCAATATTTTGCCGCGAAGCACGGCCACTGCATGTACATAGTACAAAATCCCCTGGTGTACGTGCGCGCGCGTCAACCAGCGAACTGTATGCCCGCCCATGGGACGTCATTGCTAGGTAAAAGGGCGCCCTCTTTTGTTTGCGCACGGAGCCCATAGTACACAATGAGATGTTTCCATATATCTCTCTGCTTTTGAGGCCTTTATAATGCTGCAGTCGAGTCCTGTTCAGAGTCAGACAAATACTGGTATACGGAAATGAAAGCCCATGCATTTGAAAAATAAACCTGAAAAATGAGACAGCGAGGCCTCTGGTGCATAGTCTTGATTCCTGCCTTAAGACCTCACACTGGAGTATAATTGAGGTCTCTGAAATGACTTCCACAACATCTTCATCCCTTAAAAATTCATTAAAGAGCCATTTTCCCTATACTAAATTTTCACGGATTTTTCAACATACTGATTAAGGGGGATTAGGAGTCCGTGAAAACACCCTTCAGAAAGTCCTTTGTTTACCCATGGAGATAGACCCAGTGTACCATTATGTATACACTGTAACCAATGATAATCCTCAGTGGCCAGGGTCATTAAAAAAAACGTGAAAATACCCTTTGCAGCATTAGTCCTATAAACCCCCTGAAAAATATCCATGAAACATTTCTTAAAGATTTATTTCAAGGAGAAGTGGACTTTTAATGAAAATTTAAGGGATTAGATGAACATTCATAGTGATAGTGCATCCTACCTGTGAGTATACAGCAGGAAAGTGTCCTTCATGAATCGAAACTGCTTGATTAATCCCAGCGGCCTGCCTTCATCGATGGTTACTTGATGTCTGGGTGCAAACGTGATTTGGGTTGACCCTCCGCCCAGGTCTAACACCCCCGTGGTGTTAGTAGAATGGTCCGGTGACCCAAGGACACCTGATGGTCAATGCAGTCAAAATATGTAAGTTAATCTATTAAAGATGCATTCCCCGTGGTATTTGAGTTTTACACTAAAAATAGATTCCTTTTTCTAAATTGCTATATTTCTAGCAATATTACAAAAAGTTGTACACTTTTGAATGAGACATCAACCGAAATGAATCGTCCCATGTTTAGTTATTGAATTATTACTTTACAATTTCAAATTATTGGCTGCCAGACAGTACTTCTCATTCTCACGGGGTAGGTTGGTTCCCGCCCCACAATCAGTATCAATAACATACGGACCGGGAGCCAGTCTGCTCACAAAGCGGCTCTGTTTGAGCTCTGTTTGCAACATCCAAAAAGGAAAAAAGGAGGGTTGGCATTTAAAACACATTTAAGTTGAAATTTATTAACCCCAACTCCCCAGCCTAATTTACTAGGAACCATACCCATTCTGGCAAATTCCAACAACCACATGGGAAATTGTACACACACACTGTTGGACTTAGTTTCTGGAGGTATGCCAAACCCAATGTAAAAGACCATCTGTTTAGGGGTACTGTACCCATCCCAACAGATATAAACAAAACCTGCTGTTGAACTTTGATGGGTTGAGTTCGGTTAGGGTTAATAGGAAAAAAAAAATTGAATTTGTTGCAGAGCACATGGGAATGCAAGTTTAAGGAAAGTGCATGCTTTGAAAGGGAGGTGAAAAGCCCGGGCAAGAAAATGAATAAATGAACAGAAATTAACTTGAATGAAAATACATTGTATATTTTCAAGCCTTCATGATACACATGGCATGGGCAAGTCACTCTATCTCTTTTATTTAACTGGAAAAACGTTGATGTCAACCGCCAAAAGATGCACGCACATTAACCCTAACTCCCTAGGGGGTGTGTAAAATCATATTGAAATTGGAGGATTCAGGACTGTTAGGGATGAGCTGGATCATGCATTAACTCGTTGCATATGGACAGGCTATGGTATGCAAGTCAGTGTGATACTTATCACTGCAAGTTGACCACATAACAGCAACTAAGATTTAATGCCAATAAAGGATTCCCACGCATATCAAATAGGAGCAGTAGCATGTGTGACATCCTTTCTTTATGGATTCATAATGTGGTTTTTCCAGTCATGGGCAAAAATGGGGATTTACGAAGGAAAAAAAAGCATAATCACAATTTTGAATGTATTGAAAATTTGCACGTCAATTTCAAAACAGTGACATTTGACAAAAATTGGTTAATTTCAGTGACAAACTGGGTGAAGACAACCATGAGAGTCTGTGACTAGACTAGTCACATAAAAAGTGAACAAGACAAGTGCAACTGGCAAATCCCCCACCCTCTCCAACCACTCCAACACCTCTCCCCCCCCCTCCCCCCACAGCTGTATCCATCCAGGAGTATGGGGTACTCGATGAACACATGACACAATGAAAACAAATCTTTAAAAGATGTACCTTTGAGGAAATTGACGGTAAACCAGACAAATTCTCCCTCGTGGATGCCATCGATAATAGCCACAGTGTTGTTTTTGGACTCGACATGTAGTGGCGACTGTAAAAAGAGCTCGTATACCTGCAAAAGTTCACAAGATTTGAAAATGTTTTCAAAGATGAACCTTCACGGCATAAACAGGTTATGGCTTCTGAGGAGTGCCCCTTGAACAAAGGCATTGATGAAATGGGGAACCGCCGACATAGGGCTGGATAGTTGAGTTGGTTGAGCACTGGAACGGTTCAACTAAAAATTTAAAATTTGAACATTTTAGATTCCATGGTCAAAAGTGACCCATACAAAGTTACATGGATCTTAAATCGTCCATCCCCTTAATGGCATGTTTTATCATTTTCATAGTCCATGGGACAGCCAATAATACACCTTCAAATATCTAAATATTCTATCAAATCCAAGTTTGAAAAATCAAATACTAAATCAATTTATAAATGCAGAGTGTTTTACTCACAGCATCTAACAGGGCCTGGGCTTTGCTATGAGGTAGGAGTCGTAGACCAGCTGTAGCCTTCAGAGCTACAGGAGTAGAAGCCCAAAACTCTGACGGGATTGACTTCATGGCTATGGAGAGTAGATTACTTACCACCTCAACTGCCTGGCAAATGAAAAGCAAAAAAACCCAAAAAACAAATCAAACGATGACAATTTAGGAGTTTATGTTATCATTGGAACGTGCATGAAAAAGTCATGTTTCATACATTTGTAGCATGTACATGTATATGGAACTGGATATTTACTCATCCAAACACTAACAAGTACAGAATAAAGGATAGGTTTTGCGGGCACACCGTAGCTCTTCTGTGAACAAGTGTCGTTCTAAAAAAAAACTGGCGGTGAGCTGGTCTCGACGTTTGGGACCGTCCGTCCTTAGAACAAGTAGAAGGATGTAAATTATGGCACTCAAAGTTTTGAAGGTCATTGATATAATTAAGTACTATCAAGATCTCCTAACAAAACCTCTCACATCAGTCACAGGGGGGGGGGGAGTGGGAATTAACCCTCCTGCTATCTGAACAGTCACATACAGTCACAAAATCAATCCTCTTCCCCTGCCATGCCTTTTACACAGGCTAGTCACCAACAGTCTGGTCCTATTTCAAGCAAGCTCTGTGACTAGTCAAATTCAGACAACAGACAAACACAGACAAGAAGTAGGCACAGCTGGTTTATTCACTCGATTGCTTTTCACTGAAAGGACAACTTGAAACAGAATATATGTTTGCAGAGGAGGAGAACAACATGTTGGTATGAGGTTCCACTTCTTAAGGATATGTACATGTATGTAGAACTAGCCGAATTGAATATTGTGTCTTGGATACAGTAATTTCATCGGTCTAGAAAAGCCACTTGTTCATTCTATGAAAATAACTGTAAAGTGTTTACTTCATATACACTGTGTTGCATATCAATTACATCATATACATCGCGCTGCATACAAATTATCTCATTTACATGTACACCATTTGTACACCGTGTTGCATATTTTGAGTGCGTGTGAAAGGTGGGTGTATAGGGCCCATGCGCCTCGCAACAGAGAACTGCAACCTCTCATATTTGGCAGGAAAGGTCACAGTGATCACAAGGTTACACTGCAGTGATTTCATTTATTTCTTGAATATATATAATGAGTGAAACCTTCATCTTTTTTTGACTTATTGGGACGATAATAAAATAACAATCGTTGACTGTCGTTTTTAACCCCCTCGATGTTGGTGTTAAAAAACGCCATATCCCACGTCACAGCAGTTACCAATTGTTATATAAATAGTAGAACTAAATTATATTCCGAAAGTTTGCTTTGCAAGCATTTAATTCTGTAATAAATGTGGAATCAATTAAAAAAAGCCCTGGGCGTGCACTTGTGGCCTTACCTCTTGGGGACTGTCTGCAAATTCACCCAGTCCATGTTTGGTCTTATTAAAAATCTCTGACACCAGTATTGGCGGGCCACCTGTAAATATACATGAAATGCAGTCAACTTCATTAAACAGTTTAAACATTAACCTTTTGCCCAATCTTTTCTAATTAGTAACTATTAATATTTTAAATGTTAGACATATTTTTGTGAAAATGAGGGCAAATATACACCATGATACAATATACAGTATGAGGTATATGTAGCTGCATTTCTTTTTAACCAGTTCACGTTGGAGTACATGATAACTCGCACTGGCTGTTTTTATAGACAGGCACGGCTGACGGGTCAAGACGTCAAGATTACCTCGACTCACCTGCGGGTGGCGTTTACGCTCCAGTGCACACCCCGGAGTATTGAAACATATGAGGTTTGAGCAAGAAATATCGTACAAATACTGTTGAAAATTTGCCCTTTGCAAATATCGAAATTTTCGGCAAAAATAATCCCGGCGCAAAGTGGTTAAGCCCAACACCCTCAGGTTTTTTTGCAAGGTGCAATCCAAAATCATCATAAAGGCTAACCCTAACCTTAAGATTCATTCAGCCTTTGGCTGCAATATGATGTTTATAAAATAAACCAATAACAACTAACATGTATTACATGTAGTAATGGATTTTAGACGAATGTATTAGTGGCTTGACTGTTCTTTCCTACAAACCATGGGCGTCACGAGGGCAAGGGGGGCGCCCCCCCCCCCCGGAAAAGCAAAAAAAGATATTTAAAAAAGGAAGAAAAGAAAAAAGGAAGCCAAAAAAAAGGAGGAAAAAAGAAAAGAAAAAGAGGCGCGAAGTCACAGTGGTGTAAATTTAATGAGTTGGGGGGGGGGGGGGCAGAATGTCCCTGCCCCCCTCTAAAACTGATAAATCGAGAATGTGTTGAAAAATACAAGCATTTTTTTGCAAAATTTTTTTTTTTGCCCCCCTCTAGAAAAAATCCTGGCGACGCCCATGCTACAAACCCCATGAAATCCCCCACAACTTCCTGGTCGAATTTTGAAGAATTGGGGAACTTACCGTTTATATCATTTTGAAAGTGAAAAACGTGCACTCTGGTGCCCGTACTTCCAGCATCAAACATCACCCCGTAGAAGTCGTTGTTTGTGAGCAAATCTTGCAGCATCTCATTCCAGGCGATATCGTCGCTGCTGAACGTCCGATATCCGTCGGCCAGCCAATCGCCATGCGTACTACTCAGAGACACCTTGTGCGCCGGGACGAGAGCTCGTCCAAAGGGGGAGCCATTGTGCACCGACGTATAGATGAGAAACAGTGTGACTCCAGTAACTACCAAGACGCTTATAAGCTTGTAGTTGGGCCGGATCTGCCCTGGCGTCATCTTTGCCTCTGGCATGTCAGACTGACCATCACACCAAAGTCACAGGTGTCGTATTGATGATGACAGGAGTTCGGAGACTGTTGCATTGTGGGATAAATTTTGGACGGCAGCCCACAGCTGAGTAAACTTGCATAGTTATCCTGATGGATGTTTTTAACAGCCTCTGCAATACAAGTAAATATGGTTTATTTATTCAACACTTGATTATGTGTAATCGGTTTCACAGGGCCATTTTTTTCAAACTACTTTATTTTAAGAATAATGGTTTTTGTGTGTGCAAATAATGCAAAATAAAGTTGTGCTGTTTGCGACAGCATGCAGGCATATGGTCAGTAAAGCTGGAATTTTGAATAATTTGGGATGGAGTTAGATTGAATTTTACTTTAATTTTAGTGAACATCTTTTGGCATTAGTGAATTTTAGAACCACTTTTTTTTAAATTTAAAACAGGTACTGTACATGGACGATAATGAAAAAAGTGGCGTCAGGATGCAACATTCTTTCCCCCATGTCTGTTATAAAATTCTTAGTTTTCATTCCTCAGCTCAGCTCGGCTCCACCTCTTAAGGATGCACACCAGTAAATAGGCCTTAACCCATATCCACTGAGAAGTCATGAATAAAAGTTATGGGAGTTTTTCTTGTTATGAAAGCCACTTTCACGATCAAAATCGATGGACTAGTTCCAGAAAAAGTTTTTTTTATCATTTTTACAGAAAAAAATCATTTTGATCAAGTTTGCATCAGTTTTTAGAAGGTAAGACCTTAGGGGACACTTTTTATACGGCCATAAATGGATTTAGTGGCTTATTTTCTGCCTTTAAAAGTCAAGATTTCAAGCTGAAATCTGTTTCGCTCAGTGCGAAATGGACAAAAATAAAACTTGGGTGCCTTCTCGATTTCGCCAGATTTTGCGTCCATCACGTATTAATAAGTAGGGTGTGACTGGGGTGGGGCCAAGCCCGCGGGAACGGGGGGTGCTGTGGGTGCTGCAGCACCCCCAACTTTTTGGATTGGGGTGCTGGAATATACTTCAGCACCCCCTACTCCCAGGCAAAAATGTGTTCCAGCCAGCAGTGTTCTACGACGATGAAATTGCGCCGCTACACTATACATTATGTTTGCTCTACAAATATCTCCTTCGTTTTGTTCGTTTCTAGTTTTGTCGCGGCTAAGCGCGGCGCTTCAAACGTCTTGCACAAACACTGTAAAATATCAAGAGGAGGCATTTTCTAAATCTTCAGGCAGTGCAGAATCGATATTTCTCTCAAGGTATCTAAAATCATGACATGTCTATGATATTTCCGAAATGATGGAAGCTTTGACCCAAAAGCAATAACCTCGGCCATGACAATGGTGGCAAAGTTGATTTGCAGCCGTAACGATAGCCACTGCGTGTATTTTTGCACCATTGTCTTTCTCCTGTCCAGAGCTTTAATTTGATGTATAAATTATACTATAATTCAACCATATTTACCAAAAAATTAAAAATGGTGAAATATTGCTAAAGGCCTAAGTTCCCTCACTGGGCCAGTGGGGGCCGTCTTCTTTGGATGAGAATTTTTCGAAAAGTCAACAGTCAACCCACCCAAAAATGAAAAGAAAATGAAAGAGGACATGTTGATCATCATTTTTATGTACAGCTTAAATACCTGTGAGAGTTCTGAGTATTTTTAAAAGAATTTTGAAATATGGGCATTTATTAGCACTATGGGAATACAGGGTTGCACCAAAAAAACTTTTTTAGAATGGTACCCAAATGACATCCTACAACTCTACGTACACGTTTCACACTGGAGTCAGGGGACATGCCTCGTACCAACGCAAGAAAACCATGATGGCGACCCGCACACTTCCTTTGCTTCGTGCTCTGAGAACAATTTTAGTTCGAGAAGTTAGACCTAATATTAACAATACTCACAGCGTTAGAAGTAAACCTGGGGCGTTATCATCGTGTGTCGTCAACTGTTCAACAGATTCTGCAATACATTCAAAACACAGGGAAGGTAGGCCGATGAATTGAACTGATGATCGGCAGTGCGCTAGTGTAAGCTTGCTCAGTGTTGCTGACAACGCACGTCGCATCGTGCGCGTGGCATTTTTTTTGTCATAGAGGGCGCACTTGTCAGGGACCATTAGGAAGAAAGTCACTTGGTTAATCATGAAAATGATATTAAAGATTTATATTCATAACTTACAAATATTGGTCATAATAATATTAATATGACATAGTAGGCCTACAGTTTTCCTCGTTCTGGATAGCAAACATCATTCAGGCTGCTTTGGCCTTTGCCTTTCGGCTGATCCATGAATTAAGTGACATTGGTTAAACTAAAGCATGGACATGATGGAGCTAAGTTTAAAAAGGATTATGCTCCATATAGTTAAAGTTTACCTTGATTGAGTGATGGAGACAATACAAAATAATTGTCCTAATTTAAACTCTTTTAATTTTGACTTTGCTACGTCAAATGTACCGATGCCACTTTTTTTCAGATCGGTTTAATCAGTTCCAAATCGATAAAAAACTGCTTCGCGCAAAAACAAGTCACAAGAAAATCAATTTTTTTTCCAGCCAGAACCACCCCAAATCAAGCACATTTTCTGATGAAGTATCATTTAATTTTTCAAAAACAGTTTATTCAAGAGAATCCCTGCAAATTTTAAACAGAGAATTAACATAAATGATTTTGAAACTTTTGTCTGCTGCGGGACGGCATGAACACGCACAGACCTAAAAACCTGTGACCCATCACAGAATGCATCAATTAACGCCCCTGTAGTTGGGTCCTACGTGCACACACAGTACAAGCTTCTAATTCTGGTCGTCAGATTCCACTATACTCTGTACATGCCCCCTCCCCTCCCCTCCCACAAACCCTCCTCCCCCAAAAAGGAAAAAGGAAAATGATTATGAAAAAAACAAAAATGCAGTTGAAAAGGAAAAAAAACCTGATTTGAGCCAGTCACTGTCCATCCCCACCTCCAATGACTTTGTGTTTTGTTATTGTTACATGTAACTTCTTCTTATGTAATGTTTTCGTTCTTTTTAATTTTATCTTTTCTTGCAGTGATCGAGACGGTTGAGGGTAATTCAACAACAGTAAGTGACTGTGTTTATTCACGAATAACTATTCCTATATTATCTTAATTCTCCCAAATTTAACAGCTTCCAATCAAGTTTTTGTCCACAAAATTGAAGACATTGATGGAAATTACAGCACCCTACACTGAATGGCACATTGTCAGACAACGATAAGGATGCAGTGTCAGTCTTATGGTGGAGTGTATGTAAGGCCAAGTAAAAAATGAACCAGTTTGTCGTCCCCGCCTGCTTCCTTTTTTTCCCCGGATGTCTCCTTTTAAAAAAAATGTTCATACATTTGCTATGTACTTTGGAAATTGTATTGTCATATATATATTCAATATATTGTCCCTTTTTTGCCATCAAAATTGTAGCTGTAAAGGGTTATGGCCCCTTTGGGCACAATTTTGTATCAGCAAAAAAGCCGAGATAATTGAAGAATCCATCTGCCATCTTGTTAAAAAAAAAAAAAAAAACACCCGCCTCCTTCGTTTTTCGAAAAAGACGGACAAGAAACTACTTAATTTTTTATTTACTCTGCCTAAATAGACTGTTTAAACCCAAACTCCTATGGATTTTTGTGAGCTGCTTGAATCCTCAAAAAAATAATTTTCGCAGTATTTTCAAGGGTCATCAGGTCTCCTGTAAAGTAATACATGTACGTGTAGCTAGAAAGTTACATTTTATAAAAAAAACTTTAGTTGAGCATTGCTGCGCTCTGTATCCAACAATTTACCCCGCCAAAATTTAAAAGTGGGAAATGGTTTGTACATATAATTATGTAATTTGTTTGTGTGTGTGTTTTTGTTGTTGTTTAGATCGAGGCTGTGTACAAAGATCCTCCTGAAAACCACCACACGATTGACAACCCTCACAGGGCCTGTCCTATTTGTAGCAGAAACCTTCGAGTAACTTACAAGGTAAAAAATCCCTGCATGATTTCATCCATAAGTAATGTCTCATGAATATTCGTGTTCCAAATCTTGGTCATATCACGTGATACGCAGATTCATGTAATTCTTGCTCACGTTTTGTAGTCTATCACAAGATCTTTCAGGAGCCCAGACGTATATAACAGGGGATGTTTTAATTCATCACAATACATTTGAATAGTTTGTGACTTGGTACTGGAGGACCTGTAAGGCCAAAAAAAAAGTCTCTGGTTTTGGTATGCACGCGCGTCGGCAAAATAAAAAAGTTTTTTTTTCAATGAAAGATGATGTCTCAAACCGCCAAACTCACTGGTTTGACTGGAATTCTGCTGCTGCACAATTTTAACATGTTTTTAGATGGGGTTACGATCGAGAATTAGTTGTATGTGGCCTCTCTGGACTCCCATATATTTGCACTAAGTTTAGTCGGGCACTGTTTGCAGTCATCAGCTGACATTTGAAGAAGAAAAAAAACAGTTAAAAAAAAAAAAAAACATGTCGCCGCACCACTTTTTGGGCAAGCTCCATACCAGAAACCGGAGATTTTTTTTTTGTCTAATGGACTTGTGATGGTCTGAACTACAACAGGAATGAAATAGGAATACAAACGCCAGCTTGTATATATTTCGAGATATTTTGAAGCCTTTTAAAAGTTGATATATTTCTGTGCAGGATGTTTTGATCTTGAGCCAGTTCATCCGGCCGGATGGAGGAATGTTGCCGCGGAGAATTACCGGCGTGTGCAAAAAGCAGCAGAGGAACCTGGAGGAATGTGTTCAAAGGGCCCATCGGGCAGGTCGGTACAAGAAGAAAAAAATAGCATTGTATTACATTGTGTTTATCACATTAACCCTCCTTTTGTTTGATCAGTCACAGACCGTCCAAAATCCAATCCTGTTCCCCTGCAATGCCTTTTACACAGGTTAGTCACCAACAGGCAGATCATAATTCTTGTAGGCACTGTGACAGTCAAATTCCATCAACAGACAAAAGCAGGCGACTGGTAGTCACAGCTGGCTTATAAATCTCCTGCAGTCAAAACATAGCCATATCAGGTTTCATAACAATCACAGCCAGTCAAAACAGTCACTTGATTTATTTTAATTGCTGGGCTGGCCTTGTTGAAATTGCCAGCCAGAGAGGGAGGGTTTTAAACAACAGAGTGCCCGGGTAGTTTTGGGTGTTACAGGGAGTAATAGGCAGGGCAGTTTCGGGTGCTTCAGTGACTAATGGGTTAAGGGGGCTTCAAACCAGAACTGTAATCAAATCAAGCGAAATCGAATCACAAATCAGTTGGTCAAATCACAAGTCAAATTTTCAAATCAGGTTAGAAAGGAAAAGTAGTGCTTTTGTCACAGATCCTTTGGAATGCTTGTGACTTGACTTGAGACTGGATGGCTTGTGATGGTACTTGTGATTACTTGTGCTGACTTGTGACTAACTCGATTACAACTCTGTTCAAAACACAGCATTATCCATAACACTTTGGACATTTTGAAAGGGTTCGTGAAGTGATTTTTTCTGAGGAACATACTTTGTGCAACTTTTTACTCCTCTTAAATGTATGAACAAAATTTGACATCCCTTTTTAATTAATTCGTATTGAAAAGGGGCACTTTTTTAAACATTTTTTAAAACTTCCATGCTTTTGCGGACAACTGAGGGCGCTTTTACTGTGATGTCATTTCAGGAAGACACTGTTCAGTTTAGGGGCTTTTTGATCAAATTGTGAACCCCCAAAAAAATTGCTTTTTGAAAATATTAGTGAGAAAAGTTTGCTCATTGGCTTCCTGCCATGTATTGACACGACGACCCACCAACAAATTTACGACAGCAAAATATCCAAAATTCTGGCAACTTTTGGTGCAGAAGTAGCTGTAACATTGAGATTTTTGCCTGAAATGACATCACACTTTTGCTCAAGAATGTGGAAATTTGCATTAGCATAAAAACCAAAAAGGCACCAAAATACCATTGAAAATGGCAAAACAAAAATTGAAAATTGACAGTTGGCTGGTTGAATGGGTTGACTGTAAATTTTTACAAATTATTTGTTTGAATATTTCCTCCTTCTTGTTTCCAGGTTTATTACCTGATCACCGACCGCCCAAAGATGCTGGCCAAATCCCCCCAGGTGTCACATACCAGCGCAAGATCAGGTTCAACCGATTTTGACCAGACCGGAGTAACAGTGTGCGGTTGTACATGTACAGTGATGCGAGACAGTGCGCATTAAGAACATAACGCTTGTATACATTAAAAAATTCAGATAATGCCAGTGTCAACTTCTGGCTAACATAATGGATCCTAACGGCATATATTTTATGAAGCAACTGAAAGTTCATCACTGAACTTGCTGAAACATTTGTGAAAAAGTAGGAAAAACTTGTATCAATTAACTCAGGGTAGATGGATACTTTTGTGAGTTACACATCTTGACAGATTTTGGGGTTGCTGAAAAAAGGTATGGAATTTGTGCCGAAACTACAGATGGTGCCGAGTATGGCCCACTCAAAAGAATCAAGGAAGGACATATAAACATCCACTACGTACATTGTGCATGTGGACGGCCCATGGGGGGGGGGGGAAGTGAGACACACCCCCTCCCACTCAGAATTCAGTGCCCACTCGATGGGTTTTTAAGAAAATGGAAATTGAACACCTGCAGTATGCCACTGTGTGGGGAATGTCAAATATGCATCAAATTTTCAATTGAATGTGTACAATTCCTTGCTATTCTCATACGAGAGGAATGCACCCGAGCAATGACACAACAGAAATGGTGCCCTTCAATTTTTTTTTGCATTTTTAGTACCAAATGTCTACTTATACCCATACTCCACAGCCTGAAAATTTTGAAAAAAGCAAGTTCCTCCCATCTGTGTATTTGCCGTTAATTTTCTGGTATATCTCGGAACTGTAAAGTTGCAGTCAGAATTCTGCTCAGCTTTAATGAGCATTCGTAATGAGTATTCATAAAGACATGATATACGCTTCCCCGACCTCTTTGCATCTTTCCATTTTAGAGTTTATAGAAAATGCACCCTATAAAATAAAACGGAAAACTTGAAGCTAAAATCTTTGTTTTTTGTGTTTGACATATTTTACTTGCATGTTTAAAATGAGTGTGTAAATCAGTTTGCTCTTGTTTGTACATACCTCACCACAATTTGAAATGAAAAATAAAGGAAAATTGCAAGCGCAGCAAAATAAGAAAACTCCATGTTCTGAATTTTAGGTTTGTGGAAGACAATACTTACATTGACATACAATTAAAATTAAATGAAAGATTGATTTTTGAACATTTTAATTCTTCAACCCATTGGTCCCTGTATCACCCCAAACCCCTCTGCCTATTACTCCCTGTAGTGACTGAACCCCCCCCCCCCCAACTCAATGGTTTAATGATTTTCAGTGAATAAATACAACGTAGTACAATGAACATGTAGTTCAGTTGTCACTGGGTTCAGCAATCCAACAGCAGATAAGTATTGAAAGTCACTGACAACAGTAATGTTACATGCGATACGGCTTGTCTGATAAATACTTGTTTTTATTAAGGCAAACACACATGAACATGGACATTAAGCTATACACATTTAGCAGTTGTCGAAATCACAAGTCTGCCAACAGACATAGACCTTGCAATGGATTTTTATTTATTTAAGAAATCCTATCTTTATGAATTCTGAGTCCATTTCACTTTTGCTACTTTATTCACACTATAAATGTAGATATTTGTGATGAGGGCCATAGCGACATTCCAGGAATTAAACCCAATTATGTCACCAACTAGAGGTGAAGTTGTTTTGGGATGAGTCAATGTAATCAGTTAAACAGTTCAGCCAAAACTGTTTCAATAAGGCCAAAAAAAAAAGTCTCCGGTTTCTGGTATGCGCGCGCGTCGCCGTAGCCATGCGCGTCGGCAAAATGAAAAAGGTTTTTTTATAATGAAATAGATGTCTCAAAACCGCTAAACTCACTGGTTTGACCGGAATCCTGCTGCTGCACAATTTTAACGTGTTTTTGGATGGGGTTATGATCGAGAATAAGCTTTATGTGGCCTCTTTGGACTCCCATAATATTTGCACTAAGTTTAGTGGGGCACCATTTGCAGTCATTGGCTGACATTTGAGGCAAAACAAATCAGGTAAAAAAAAAAAAAAGCTGCGTCGCCGCACCACTTTTTGGGCAAGCTCCATACCAGAAACCGGAGACTTTTTGGGGGGGGGGGGGCCTAATGGAAGTAAACATATGTATAACAATTTCAAATTTCAATTCAGATTTAATATAATAAAATTCAATTCCACTTACTAACTTTTTATCGTTCAACATACTCTTCAATAGAAGGATCAAATTAAGCAACTTAAGAATTGAAAATATTCATATACGTGCTCAAGGTCAGAGGATTCAGTTAAATATAAATGGCACTTAAAATTTGAAATGTCTGTTTTCAACCCTTAAGTATTGCAAGTGCATATTTTACAATACATCCATGGACAAAAAGTGCCTCGACACACCATATATCTAAATAATCCAGAAGAGTAAAATGGGCTGTGAAAATAGTCTTGTAACAGTTTCACCATGTTGCTCATGACCACAATATACCCAGAGGGACCAGTCCATTTCCAACCAGTGAACGATTATTCAACAATTCTTCCTCGGAACCTTTCAAGCAGTGTTAAAAACAAGCCTAAGAAATCTGTACATCATTTACACAAAACTGAGCCTTCTCACAACATGAATGGCAAATCTTTGTTCTTCTCTCCGGTGCCAAAGTAGGCGTAGCCAAACTTCTGGGTGTGAGGGACGTGGTAGAATGCCAAGCCGGGCCACAGGGCACTCTGGATGCACACCAGTCCACTGCCTCGCTCAAACTTCAAACTCCAGGACCCTTCAGTGAAACAGGAACAAACAAAAGGCATTATGTTTTACAATTAAGATAATGACTGCAAATATCCATGAAGGTGGATCTCAGTGGCTGAAGCTCAGTTGGAGGTGGATCTCAGTTGCCTGCCGACAAACAGGCAAAAAAAAAAAAAATCGAGTGTGAATCTAAGACTAATGTGATTTCCTCACTTGGGGAAATGGGGCTAGTTTACATCAGAAACATAACTATATTGTTTCCTCTATAAATTTAGGGTCCACAGTGTGACATTTTTCCTGTCCCTGTTGCCTCGGTACTTTACTTGACCATTCAAGTATCATTGAGAATGACTTCAACAGATTTTTGTATTTGTTGAGTAGATACATGTATTGCTATTCATTATCACTCTTGGAGAATGACTGCATTAAGGAGTGCATCACAATAATAAAATCATAGATGTCACATGTAACAGGGACGGGAAAAAATGGACCCAGATTAGTACGGTGACCCAAGGGGATTCTAATGGGTTTTTTTAAAACAAAAATTGTGATGGCCTCACCGAATGAACGCAACAATTAGTTTAAAAGGGCATACTTTAGGATAGAGTTCCAACTTAAAACAAAAGCTATCAAGGCGTCAAATCCATCAAAAGTCAAATCACAAGTAAGGTCACAAGTAACAGGGAATGAACAATGAGAAAGAAACCGCCTTTGTTTCACATTTGATTTAAATAGCTTGTTTTTCGACCAGATAACCAGTCACTGACTTGTTATGAGTTGTCAGAACTTGATTGGAAAAAAAATATGCAATTTTATATTAAAAAAAACAATCACTCTTTGAATTCTCAGTCCTCTTAATATCAAATCCATATGATGTATGGATTTACAATCTAACCAGGAATTTCTGAGTGGAATCCAGTGATGTATTTGAGTACTTGTAAGTATCCAAGAGTACGAGTACAAGTACCTTGCCATGAGTTCTACTACGAGTATGAGTACAAGGCAATTTGGCTTTAAGGCAAACACACAATTACATACTGGGTGTCTAAACTGCCCGTAGGGTGTCCAAAAGATACCTAGATCCAGGCATGCAACTGGGAAATTAAACAAAAAAGAGGAAATTCACATTTTTCCCAGACTTTGTACAGTGTTTTTCTATTTTCAATGGCACACATGGGAAGTAAAAAAAGAGGAAATCAGCTGATCCAAGGAAAAGTTGCATGCCTGTAGATCCCCCTCTGGCTTGAACCTTGGCTATGGGGACTTTTTTTTAGCTGGGAGTAATTCTACCAACTTTTGCTGATTTCTTTCTCACCTCTTGGTATGTCTTCGTGGATGGGGTCCAGGAAGTCAATGGATTTATCCAGGTCGGCCTTCTCCAGTAAGGTCTTCTCGTTCAGACGGACGGGGTCACGGAAGTGGAAGTAGTTGTGCAGCTTGCCGGACTCAGTCACAGACAAGCCTGGATTGTCAAGGATTCAATGGGTGAACAGTTGGGGTCAGTGATAAGGGACAGAGCATTGGCCAGAGCAGCTAAGTTCACTACATTGCTAAAATACGTTGATCCATGTGGACCTAGCCTTACTTGTGATTGCCTTGGTCGATTGGGACTGAAACTCTGGAAGTATTACCTCCAGTATAAGAACAAATCTATCAATTTTCATATTGTTTCTTGTCATCATGATCTCGCTACATCATCACTGTTTTTCGAGGCAACAACAAATTTGATCTGTTTACAGTAAACTTGTGCTTGTTCACTTTGTACAGAGAGTTTTCAGTTGTGGGCACTGGTCATCATTAGCATCCAAAACAATCTCAATGTAAGAGGATGGATTGAAACTGGATAACTCCTTCTTATTACAAAATAAACCCCAAGCAGCCTAACTTGTATTTTTTAACACTCCTTTTTTTTTTGGCTTAACAAGACTTCCTTTCTGGGATAACTCAATGTTTCAGTTAGCCTTCAGGTATTACAACAAACACACCACTGGTCCAAGTAAATTGGGGAGAGGGTCACTGAAAACAATGCTTATTTCATATTTTTTCTAATTTTATTAATAAAATGATATTTTTTTTTAATGATCTGATGAGGGGAGGGATATACACATATACCCAATGTATGAAGTTGGGCAAATTTGATCTTCAGTATTCAATCCACATTTGTGATGAGATCAAGCTATTAAATGAGTCGTTTGTCGACCCTGGTCAATTGGGTTTTTTTTACAGATTTGAAAAGAGCACAATCTCAACATTACTGATGTGAAAACCGCATGCTGATACCATCTTTAGTTCAAACATTATGGATGTAAGAACACCAAGAGATGTGATGAAGTAATGTAAGGAAGTGGCCCTATTTTTGGCCTGAAATCTCTAAATGAAAGTTCCAGGCAAACGACTCATTTAGCTTGATCACATCACATTTGTTCATATGTGATCAAGAGAGTATTATTCGTTCGAGTGTACCTTCAAAGCTGCGGTTTTTGAGCACAGTGCCGTGTGGTGTCTTGACGTAGGCTCCCCTGGGTACCACAGCAACCTCCTCATCAATGTGTGCAATGACAGAGGCAAGACGATCCTCTTCTTTTATCATGATCTGTATCAAGGACCAACGCCAAGTTAGGTTAAACATGAGATACAATTGTAAACTCTGCATTCTGCAGCAACGGAACAGAACAGTTGTAGAAATAGGATGAAACTATAGTCGGACTTGGATAATTTCCCACAATTTGTCAAATCAGTTCAATAATGTCTAATTTGAAAACCTCTTTCAAGTACCCCAGTACTGTTTTTCATTTGGAAAGGGTACTATATAAGGCTGAAACTCACTGTATTTTCTTCTTCAGTTGCGTCCTCCCCTTCACCAATTCTCTTGATCTCCACATGCTCATACTCATGGGATGGATCACCAATGAATCGTCCTTTCACCACAGAGCACTGCTCTCGGATGGCTTGGGTTGCCTGTGGCAGGAGACCCCATGTTACACAGTCCAGGCTGACAAGGGAAAATTGTTTGAATTTTAACTTCGGTCATTATAGGGCCTATGATTTAAACCTGAAAATCGAAATAAATCTCACAAGATTTTCAAACATTTGCATTCACTTCTAATCTCTCTAACGACATTTACTTTTCACTGACAAAAACATGGAAGAGTAGCTAGCCAGAAAAGTGACACGGTATTGCGAATACGACAAGAGAAATTTTGTTTTTAAAAAGGCAGTGGATATTTAGCCGGATCCAGCTTTCTTAACAATAGTTTGCCGGATAGGCACTGAAAGTGACATGCGCAGTGACTTGGGACTTTTAAGAAAATCATCTGCGATTCGATTAAATGTTGAAGTCAATTTGAAATAATAAAAGAAGAATATTCTTAATTTTTGGGGATGAAAAAAAAATAACTTGAAAATGTCGACAGCCGGGCTTGAACCAGGGATGTCACTCATGAGGTGAGGTTAACGCACTATCCACTCGGCCACAGGTATTACACTAACGATGCTGGTAATTTAATAAGTTTTATGTTATGTCACAGAGGGCGCTGTACAATCTAGCTGGCTTATACCTGACTAACTATCCACTACATTTTAAAACTGGTGAGCATGGTGGAGTAGGCCTAGGCCTTTTTGTAGGGCCTAGGCCAGGGCCAGGCCTTTTGTATTGGGGGGGGGGGGTAGGCCTATTTATTATTTTTCGATTGTTTTGGTAAAAAATGAACGGTCCTGTGGAAGTATCATGAACTTATTAATTTATGATTGAGGCCTATTAAACTCAATCTTTGTTCCCATTCTTTGTTAAAATAAAATTTAAAAAAAAATTAACTAAAAATTACAATTGTATAAAGGATTTGTGGGCCCAATATTCAATTGATAAACAGTGTCAGTGATTAAATTTACCAAGGCCCTTCTTTAATTTTAAGGCAGTGTATATTTTGCCGGAGACGGCAAACCTTTAGTAAACGTTAGTTTGCCGGATATGCACTGAACATGCGCAGTTACTGTATTTTTGTACTTAAACATTTTCCGGTGACAAGTTTTAGTCTGGCTCCATGCCAAAATTATCGTTGTTACCTCGTATTCACAAGATGGGATTCAGACCATTTTATAATTTCGGACTTTATTTCCCTTTTTAAAAAAATCCTCCAGAGCCACAAATCTGAAAAAGAAAATGTAATACTCTGCAAAAAATGTTTGAGACATGTTAAAATAATAAAAGAAGAATATTCTTATTTATTTGGGGATGAGAAAAAAAACTGAAAAATGTGGTGCGGTCGGAATCGAACGCGAGTCATCCCGCTTACTAGAGCCTTTGCTTAACCATTACACCAAACGTGCTACACAACTTTTGGTGGGAATTTAATACCTTTTATAATTCAGCCCTATTCTAAAGAGTACAGCGCCCTCTGTTGATATGGATTGCCGCCGGCAAACCTTTAGTAATCGTTAGTTTGCCGTCATTACCTCCGGCAAAATATCCACTATCTAATTTTAATCTTCCTTAATTTACTTCAACGTACCTGTACAATGTTTTTCTATCAGCTAGCTCATCATTCCCAGTCCCCTGCGCAATGAAGTAGTCTCCTTTGATGCCTAAAATTTTCCCCCAGAAAAATACCCGGTTGAATTTGTAATGATTTTGAAGAATCACAAGCGAGTTTTGAAGCGATGCTTTATGTTCAGGACTCAGTAGAATTCCACAAGACCCAACGTAGTCAACACTAAGATGAAGACCTTCTGCCTCCATGGCTCTCTTCGTTTCAACAAATTCCGCTGACTTCCCCACAAATTACAGAGGAAACGAGACAAAGTGACCGTTTTATTCTCGAGCAACAGTTCATGCAGTTGTGCCAAATCTCATCTTCAGAAAGTTGTTTTCCTTTTCACGGCTGTTGTCAAGGCTCACTGCGCATGCGTGAACTGCCCCCAGTTGTCTGGCATGGTCTGGTCCCCAAACTTCAGCTTGCGCCTGCATATTACACTTTATTTGGGAACCTGCTATCAGCAGCGCAGATTCAGTTCGTCGACGGTGCCGGTGGTACACGTGCTTTCGTCGATAAGTGGTCGTGTTGTTGTATGATGTTGTGTGATCCGCGCATCTCTAGCTCTCCTGCAAAATACTGACTTGAGCCTGAGGCTCTTGCATTGTTGAGACACTGACTGCACTGACTTGAGAAATTCAATTTCGAGCGCGCTATAAATAGCGCTAGCTGGTGAAGGTTGTTTGGCTTGCCTTTAGTGCACAGAAAAGAGAAATTCAGAAAAACACGTGGCAATAATTATACGCGCGCAATATCTAGTTGGCGACTCGCCAATGAGTCGTGGCAGTGTATAACCATAGAGCTAGGACCAACTGTTACTGTGGTAGACCCGAAACAGTTGATCTATACATACCATGACTAGGCCTAGGTCTATAGCCATGTGAGAGGCAATTTTCAAAGGCAACCGGCAACCCACAGGCAAAATGCGCTGCAATCTGGCTGAACCCATATCTCCAATAGTGCTCTGTGGTATGGTGATTCCTCAGAGCATATTTATACAGGATATTATCAATTTGCCTGCCATTTTCTTCTCAAAGATTTCCTGAAAAACGTGCCTACTAACAATTGCCTTGTGTGACTGACGGCTTTAAAAGTCTTTATTCTGCCTGCGGTGTCACTGATTAGATGTGTGTGCATGTCACTTAAAACATGAGGAACATGCAGGAGTGCTGTTTGCCTGTTGGCAACTGTTGCATCATGATTTTATTCATACATGATGTCACAAAAATAATGGTGATGTTACGCCTCACAACTAGGCCTACCATAGTCCCACAAACTAGGGTGCTAAAACTCCTTTTTTGACATTTGGGATGTTGGTCTGTCGTACTAGCTAGTATGACAGACCATCATCGGGAGGAATAATGTGTTCTTATTCCTCCATGGACAGACCTACATCCCAAATGTCAAAAAAGGAGTTCTAGCACCCCAGTTAGTGGGACTAGGCCTACCAATGCACTGGCCCTAATTAAAGTTGGGATATGATGCTATAGTGACATGGCCTACAGCGGCCTACAATACATTATATGCCCCAACCACAAAGCATAAGTTGGGACTGCCCCAACTATAGTTGGAATTAAGGCTGGCCTAACTTTATTTGGGTCCAGTGCTATAGTTGAGTTGTGGCATAGCAGACCAACATGTGCAATGTTAATGTGGCAGTGTGGTAATGGACTCTAGGCATGACTAAGCTTATTCATGAGGAGAATGATCGAAGGTCAGAGGATAGTCAACCAGAATATCAGATCGCATGTTTTTACTGGTCCCTGTGGGCCAGCGTAGTGCCCTCTTTGCACCTATCTGATTGAGTGACCCACTGGCACATGGCTGACTCACTGACCACACTGTCACCTGTGAATTAGACTGGTTGTATGTTGATGAAAATCTGGAGTAGGGCAGTGCTGTTGAGGAATGCTCTGTAATACCAGCGAATGTCTAAATACGGGCCATTTTGCAGACTGGATGCATGAAAAACTTTCATCGAATAGCCATTCTGAATCATTTGCAATTGCATAGAATTCTGTGCCCTAGTGGACCAGCTTGACTAGCTTTACCTTGTCTTGTTGGCAGTACAAAGAGGTGCTGACAAAAAAAAATTCTCTGAGGTTACAACTCAAGACTGCTTGTCTAAACAAATCCAGAGGCAGCCATTTTCTGTGGTGGCGCAAGATCGCGTGAGTCGCGCTCGGTAAGTACACGCACACCAGGCTCCTTCAACCAATAGGAATACTAAAATGCGGGTGCGCCTCGTCTTTAAGAATGTGTGCAGCATGCGCGTGATCGTGACACCGCCGTAGTAAAAGCATCTAATTCTAGTCAGCAGATTGCACTATATAATAATGAAATAATTACAAATAATGAATGAATACATCCTCTTTATCATCAAGTTTTGTTTTTATTCTACAGGCAGCGAATAGTCATAGCATGGATGGAGAATTCTCTTTGCTATTTGCGGCAGCCAACTTCCCTGGTGTCCCACAGTCAAATCTCCGTGTCAGGCTCAGCGAAGACTACAACCGTAAGAATCTGCCATCAAATGAGATCAACATTGACCAAACTTGGGAACTCCGCAGGAAAAGCAACCCCAGGCTTTACAATGGATCCAAGTTTCGGTTCCATGCGATTGAAGTCGACAGCAACGGCGGTGACAGTGGCAGTTGTTCGGCAGGGGTCACATTTCATCTTGGAATTACTGGCTACAAAGACTTCATTGGGACAAACTGGGCGGACAATGCCGCGGAGCTCTTAGAATCCGGAGTGAAGGACTTTGCCAACAGTCAGGCCTACATGTCGGATGCCTTGGGAGTGGGTTCGCTCGTACACACTGCAGATGAGTGTGTCGTTTTCATTCGTCGAAGCTCCAGTGTCGGTGAAGCACAAGGATTATGGGATATACCTGGTGGACATCCAGAACCAGGGGTATTAAATACTTGACATACGGTAGCAATTATGCATCTGCATATCTACAATCCTAGTAAAAGTGGGTGGCTGAGCTGTTGAAAGCTGAGATTTTTCAAAGAAAGATGAATGCGTTTTAAAAGCGTACACATACATACATGTACATTGTAACAGACACAAAGACCGCAGGATATTATTTTGGGTCAGTCCGACAAATGCTGCGGGGTAGGGTGTTTAATATTAGCCTACACACAAGGTTACTTAGCCATTCCAGAAATCCCCTTAAATATGTCCTTGGTTTTGTTCTTGCCTAGTGTTTCATCACTTGCTACAGCCTCAAAGTTCATTCTCCTTGACCTATAAAGCCCTTATTATTGCCATGCAAAGACGGGCTTCTTATATTGCCCTTCCCCGGTTTTACTATCTGGGCAATTCTGTGCAAAAGCCTACATTTTGTCATTTTAACATCTCGTTATTATTCGTAACTTGTAAACGAAAAGAAGAATTTCAAAAGATGAAAGTAGAAATAAAAGGTACTATGTTTTATTTTCACTTTCATTTTTTTTTTAATGAAGCAATTCTTCTGTTTAAGAATTAGGAACAACAATGAGGTCTGTTGCGGAATGACAAAATGTCCGCTTTTGCGTGGAATTGCCCATCTTCAGACTGGATGGTATGTGACTGGAAGTTGAAAGGGGCAAATTAATTCCATCAAAAATCATTGATCACAGTATCTGCTCATTCTGCTGCTTTGTCAGATTTGTATGGACTATTCGACCACAGTTTACAAGCAGTCTGTTGTCGTCAAATTCAAATCACTCTGGTATAAAGATTATTTTCGTGCATTTGCTTTTTTTTTGTAGGAGGTCAAGGGAGGCTCATCAAAAATGGAAGACATCACCTTGTCGGACAACTCAGAACATGATGTCAGTAAGGAGCTCTTCGACTCTGCGATGAGAGAGATCCGAGACGAAATAAACATTCCCATGTCCAGGCTTGAAGAACCACATCTGATGGGAGTGACAAGGAATCACACAAGCTCAGGGAGACCCAATATGCAATTCTTTGTCAGGTATACATGTGCAGTTCATGAGATGTGTTTCTAATGGAAAAGAGTATTGCTCCAATAAGTTTATTCTTAGTTACAGTATTGTGAAATGATGCCATGTTGCAAATTACTTACATGTAGCACTCTCTTATCTTGTTCCTGTTCAACTGATGCATAGTTCCCTCTTATCTATTCAAGAGACATGCAGCAGTTTTGTGCAGTTACGATCATTATGCACATTTTTACACCCCCCTTGGAATCGGGCAATGATACCAATTCTACATAACACTGTCTGCCTGCAAGAAAGCATTCTTATAAAACAAACATCTTGTTGACTCTTGCATTTCCACAACGTTTTTCGAAATGAATTTAGTGACAGGTTCGAAAAGACCGTTTTAGAGCATTTTGACACTGATGCCTCAAATTTGAAAATGGGAATTGAAATATACCTATAAAAAAAAGGTACTAAACCTGGTAAGTCAAAAGGGTACAGTGAAAATATTTACACTCCTGGGTCTGTCGAAATGCATCCTTGGGTTTGGGAAGATTTGCAGGTGTAAGGAAGGTATAGCCAAGCCACTTTTATTTTACCTGTGGCATCATTATGCCCCTTGAAACTGTAAGAGAGACGGGCATTGCAGTCCTGCATAGTACATTCAATTTGCAGTTTTCAGGAGCGATCCTCTCTTAAATGTCTTTGCAGCTGGTCAAGAGATTTGCCACATTGTTTTCCAGGTGTACCGTG